>OZ030396.1:37289240-37622826 GCA_964023965.1 Melinopterus prodromus | reverse complement strand
AGTTTCCTATCAATGCAGATAATAATAATAATAATAATGATATTTATTTAGTTAAAAGAAACTAATAATCACAATAAATTTGGTTTCCTAAGTAATAAACTTATCAACTACTTAAAATTAGCCAATACATGAACCCGACATGATGTTTTAAAAAGACTTAGCGAACTACTGTTTTTTATATCACTTGGTAGGGTATTAAACATCTTCAGTGCTTTATAATAAAATGAATTTTGTGTGCTGCTTTTTGTATATTTTGGTAATCTGAAGTGGTCCTTTTGCCGAGTATTGTATTCATGCTGCTGTCAAATAATTACTCATATAATTTGGGAGTTTATTATTTATGCATTTATATACCAACGTGAGTGCCTGATATACCGTTCCTTGTTTAACATTCAAAAAATTTAATTTACTTAGCATGGATTCGACACTGGTTAACCTGGAGCTTTGTAATAAAATTCTGAGTGCTCGATTTTGTTGTACTTGAATCTTTTTAATGTCTTTGTCTGTAAACAAAAATATTATACTGCTGCAATAGTAAAAATATGGTTCTATAATCGTATGGTACAAAGATATTCTAGCTTTTAATGTAAGTTTATTAGATATTCTTCCTAAGTAGCTAATCTTTCGACTCACCTTTTTAACTATATATTCCATATTACTCGAAAATTTCAAACTATTATCTAAAATGACACTTAGATATTTAAATTCGACCACTATCTCAACAACTGTGTTATCGATAACTGATAATGTCTGGTGTAGGGTTTACCGAATTTCTATTTCCCAATACCATAGCTTTTGTTCTCAATACATTCAAACATAATTTATTTTCTTTATACCAATTTGATATCGCTACTAGTTCGGAGTTTAATGTCGCGATTACATCAGGTAAGTTATCTCCTGCAATTGATATTAGTGTATCGTCTGCAAATAGGTGTATATCACAAGCTTTAACTTGTGAAGCAACATCGTTTATGTACAAATTAAATAAAACTGGTCCAAGAACAGAACCTTGTGGTACCCCTAAGCTGTTTATTAATTCACTTGACTCATTTTCTCCAATCCTAACCTTCTGTCTCCTGTTTGTTAAATAGTTTTCAAACCATTTCAATTCTTTTCCTCTGATTCCGTAAGTTTCCAATTTTTGTAGTAGCTTTCGACGACAAATTGGCTCGAAAGCTCTTTTCAAGTCTATAAAAACAGCAACTATCGTTTTACCGTCTTCTAATTCACCTTTCCAATTTGCCAATACCAAATTTAGGGCCGTCTCGCATGAATGCTGAGCACGAAAACCTGACTGTTGGTCAGTAATAAATTGATTTTCATCCAAGTACTCACTGAGCTGTTGTTTAACAATAATTTCCAGTATTTGTTCTAGTTTTGGTAACATGTTAATAGGCCGAAACTCTTCGCATTTGGTGGTGTTCACAATTTTTTGTATTGGTATAATGGTACTTACTTTCCAAGAGTCAGGTACTATTCCTGTATTTAGTGACTCATTAATTAAATCTGTTGTAAATTGTCCCACAACAGGTAATGCATCTTTTATTATCTTAATTGATATAGAATCTGTGCTGTTGGATTTTTTTATCTTATTTACGACAGAAAAGAGGTGTTGAACACTAATTGTCTTAAAGTGGAATTTTTGTGTAGTGCGCTTTATTTCGGATTTGGTTGCCGGGGGCGTTAAAATTGATCTATTTATTTGATTGATGCTGTCAATGAAATATGTATTGAACTTGTCTACCATGTCGCATTCTTCTGTAACTGCAACGTTATTAAAAACCACTTTCTTAATCTTTTTGGGTTTGTTGTTACCTATTATTGTTTTTAGAATTTTCCATGTTTTCTCCGGATTGTTTTCATTCTCGTGTAAAATGTTTTCTAAATATTCGTTTTTAGCTGTTTTAATTAATTTTGAATATTCATTTCTAGCTATTTTGTATATATCCCAATCCGTGCCCAACTTCGTTAATTTCGATCTTTTATACATATTATCTCGATAAATTCGTTTATTTCGTAGATGACCTGAATACCACTTGTTGATTTGCTGAGTGGATGTTATTTCTTTACTGCAAATTAGTTGCGTACGTGCTGCAATAATTGTGTGTTGTAATTCGTCAGCTTTTTTATTGATGTCAAGAAACTCGAGCAACCTAAAGTCTAATTTGTCAACAATCTGTTTTTGCAAATTAAATGCACTGTATTTACTAAAATCGTTAATTTTTTTCCGACTATTTTTAATACTGATTTGCTCATCAAATTTGATTTCAATTGTATTATGGTCGGAAATATTGAATGTATCCAAAACAAATGCTCTGTTCTTTGTGTTATTCGTCAAAACTAAATCTATAAGTGTACTAGATGTTTTTGTACATCTTGTGAAATTTTGAATTATTTGTTTCATTCCTACCCTATCAATGACTTCTTGCAACTTCTTACTATAGAATGAATCTTTAGACATATCTATATTAAAATCCCCTGATATAATAATTATGCTATTTTTGCTATACTCGTTTGTAATTGTATCCATGAGAGAACCGAATTCAGCAATAAATTCACCGTCACTTGCGCTTGGTGAATGATAAATTACACCATATATACCTCTAATGAATTTATTTTTAATTGATATTATCAAACACCAGTAATTTTTATTAAAAGCTACATTTTTTACGACCTCAAAGTTAATATTATTTTTTGTTAATATGACTACACCGCCCGTGTGCCGAGAATGTGAATTACATCTTGTTAGATTATAATCTTCAATGCTCACTTCGCTATCAATAATCTCTTCTGTTAAGTGAGTTTCACTTAACATTACTATTTCAGGATTTTTCTCAGCAAGCATGATTTCCAATTCCTGCAGATACTTTGGCAGTTTAGATATAAAAGTTTAGTACCTACTTTTCGTGATATAAAAAATCAGTTTTAAGTCTTTCAGCTTCTAACTTTCTTTTATACACTGCACATTTTTTATCCCACGCTTCATGTTTAACGTCCAACTTTATATTTAACTTGTTCACGGCTACCTTGCAATTTATGCAACATACTTCGTTTTCCTCAGCTTTACAGTCTTTGAATTCATGCGCTCCTGAACATCTCGGACAAGCGGGATCATTCCTACAGTCTTTTGCTTTATGACCGTACCCACAGCACTTGTAGCACCTATTCACAACCACACCATCATAGATTCGGCACCTGTCCCATCCTACGTTGATCTTCTCCTTGTTTATTAACTTCTCGTATGTTTTTCCATCTAGTGTGGCCAATGCAAAGTACTGTTTGCGTTTGTTTTCCTCACTAACGTACACAATTTTTATTTGAGATTCATCATTTACTACGTCCATATTTTGGGCCCTGATTTCTCGCTCAATTTTTTCCGGCGTAAGCTTCTCGCTGAGTCCCACTATTTTCACCTTTGGCTGGTTCTTCTTTGGAATCTTCACATCGTAACTGCTACCCAGTTTATTATTTATGTCTTCAACTAATTTACCTCTAGATTTTTCTGTTTTACATTCAATAATTACGGCTCCTTTGCTGACGGTTCTCATTCCTGTAATTTCTGCTAAGGCGGGATCAAAACTTGCTTTGACGTCCTTTTTTGTAACCACTGCTTGTTGGGGGATTTTTGGATTTAAGACTACCACTGGTCCTTGCTTCTTGTCCTGCTTCAGTGTGTCTGCATATGTCGAGGCTCCCCTGTTGTACTTTTCTGGGCTCGGTAGTTTGGAGATCCTTGATTTGCTCTAGTTGTAATTGGCTCCCTTTTGCCAAATTTTGGACAAACTTCCATACACCATTTTTAAATAACTTGATGCAATCATCACAAAACCACATAAAGTTTGATGTCTGCGAGATGAGGTTTATGCGACTTTCACTCAGGTTGGCGCAGTTGGTATGGAATTCTTTATTACAGATTCCCTCACATTGGATTATTTTGTCCGTCCTTTTGAACTCTTTTGGGCATTTGCCACATTGGTTCATGGTGACACGCACTAAACTTATTGCTCAACACAATAATACTTGGCTCAGCAAACACAACCATTCGCTTCGAATGTCAGCGAAATACTACGACCGATCTCGATCAAATAGAATTTGCTCTTGCAGCTAAACTATTAATTTTACCAAAAAATGTCATAGGCATAAATTATTCAAAATTTCCTCTGCTTTAATTTATTATTTAACTATTTTGACGAAATTACAGAAATGGCGGCTCATCTGCAAAATCCTTGAAAAAGGCTTAGAATAAACTACCAGTTCCTTTGGACCCTTTTGAACCAAAAGCTTTTCAGCTCTAAGTTTGGTCATAAAACTTCTAAATATGAACTTTCGTCCCGATACCTTTAGTAGTTTCTCCGGAATCGTCGTCACAAAAATCGAGTACACACATACGCACACACACACACACACACACACACACACACACACACACACACACACACACACACACACACACACACACACACACACACACACACACACACACACACACACACACACACACACACACACACACACACACACACACACACACATACACACACACAGACACACACACAGACACACACACACAGACATTTTTTGTACCTTGCTCAAAAATGTTCAGGGGACCCAAAAAGACCTATTTCCGCTAAAATCTCAATTTTTTTTTTTCGGCATGATTACAATACTTTACCATACTACGTATGATAAAGTGAAAAGTTATTTATAAAATGTAATTTCTTTGTTTATTCAAAATATCTCTGAAATCATTGAGTATTAAACTGCTTTCTCATATTAAACTGTTTGGTCATTAGAGAACATGCAAAACGACACAACTTTGTCCATTTAATTTAACACATTAACTACTTGCCAGCTACGAGATACCTTAATAGAAAACCTACGAATTATCTCGTATTTAGCCGTCAACGTGTTAACCGACTTTTTATCTCTAATAATAACAAACACACCCATAAGACTGTATAATACGGAAAAAAGAATCATTCTAATAAAAACAAAATAAGTGCAATATACGTTTATAAAATTGTTGTGAAGGACAGAATAGCTACAACTAATCCTGCAAAGATGCTATTAAATCATATTATTTATTTTTAAAGCTGAAAGTAATCTTAATATTATGGATACAGGTATAACTTCTGAATAAATGATTATAGATTGAACTACTTCTCCATCTCATTATAACTCTCTTGTTCAAATTCCCTCTTTCAAATTTCTGTCAGATTACTTTTGTTAATCGTCTTAACGTTCATTTGGAAAGTGTGTTTTGTTATTTGATTATTTACATATGTATATAAATACTTTGTAAAATACCTAATAGAATATTTGGATTTAGAATATATTATACTTATTTGTTTACTGTCTGCTGAGGCAACGTCCATCTCGCAAGTAATTACAAGTAATTCTACAGTAATTAAACCTGGACTTGGAGTCGGTACATTTTTTCCGACTCCGACTCCTCTAAAATTTGTCTGAACTCCGACTCCACAGCCCTGGCTATTGCAAACCATAAGATACAAAAGTAGAAGTTGAAGCCAGTCTACAAAAATTATCAGGAGTTGAGTCAAATGTTATTTCTACCAACTCTTTTTTGATCAAATTTTCTAATTGTATTAATTTTTTTTATTTCTAAAATTTGTATTATCCATATTGTCTTTATACATTGACCACTAACAATAAAAAACAAAAATTTGGCACGTGGCTTTGGCCCACCAATACCTAACACAAAATAGAAAAACCTGTTTACAAAATTCCAGAATGCCTTGGAAATTACTGAATAAAACACTATAATAGTCCTCACACTATCATTTTGCATTCGTATCGTCCGTATTTCAAAAATACTAGGCAAAGCAAAAACGTACCTAACTAAAAATATAGACAAGTGTCCGACTTTGAATGTCCAATGTCGGTTAAAAATGGTCCATATTTGTGATAAAAATCTCATTTCATCTGCAGCATTTGCAACTTTAATAATTGATAACTTGATAAAATAAATAATAATTTGTAAACTAACAAATGTTATTGAAGATTATGGTAAATTTCTTTTTTTTTCAGAAACAGGAGTTTAATGCATCGTACCAAGACGCGATGAACCGCGTGAAAATGCTGCAACATCCCTCTCCCAATGTCGCAGATTTGATTACTCAAGTTTACGGGGCACCGACAAAAAATCCTGATGAACACGTTGAACAAGTTTCTAGAAGCATTCTGTCAGGCGGTTTTGGGCAAAATAGCACTGCACCGTCAATTTTCGGTGGCGCACAAAACTCTTGTTCTATTTTCGGGGGCAATAATTCCGTTTTTGGGCAAACACCAACCGGTAACAGCGGAGGAACTGTTTTTGGGCAAACACCGACCGCTAACAGCGGAGGGAGTGTTTTTGGGCAAAACCCTACTAGC
This sequence comes from Melinopterus prodromus, assembly GCA_964023965.1. Taxonomy (NCBI): domain Eukaryota; kingdom Metazoa; phylum Arthropoda; class Insecta; order Coleoptera; family Scarabaeidae; genus Melinopterus; species Melinopterus prodromus. Next base: position 37,616,433 of record OZ030396.1, on the reverse strand, counting down.
GGGAGTGTTTTCAGTCAAAATACAGGTGCCGCTCCAACAAATCCTATTTTTGCTCAAGGTAATACAAACAGCCCCTTTGGTCAGAGCATTTTCGGGCAAACTCCCAATGTTGCACAAAACGCTAATTCGATATTTGGTCAAAATCCAAGCTTGAATGCTGGACAAAGCCCAACATCAGTGTTTGGTCAAAACCCCGGGTCGAATGCAGGGCAAAATTCTATTTTCGGGCAATACGCAAATCCAGGGCAAAACCCGGCGTCGAGTCCTGGGCAAAACTCAATATTCGGACAAAACCCGAGTTTAAGTCCTGGGCAAAACCCGGGTATGAATCTCGCACAAAACTCTGGTTCTATATTCGGGCAAAACGTGAACAACCAATCGGTTTTCGGGCAAAGTAACCCTAATAATAGCATATTTGGGCAAAACCCAGCAACATCGCCTACAATTTTCGGTAATCCTAACCCCAATGCATCGTCAAGTATTTTTGGGCAGAAACCCCCGGAAAACACAGCGACACAACCTAGCGTTTTTGGAAATGTTTTCACTCAGAATAAGCCCGTGGAGCAACCTAACCAACAAAACCAATCTCCGTTTGGTAATCCTCCTGTTGTGCTGAATATACCGAGTCCATTCGGGCAAACTCCAACTGCTCAACCACCTTCGATTTTCGGGGGCCCGCAGGGTCACTCTGCGTCAATTTTCGGGCAAAGGCTTGGACAGAATGCACCAGCTTCCGAGCAAGCTGCTCCGGAAATGTTGGAGAAATTGTATTCGAAACTGGCAGAACTTGATGTAGACGATGTTAAATGTTTTGAAGGGGCCATGTTTGAATTTGGCAAAATTCCGGAAGTTCCACCCCCTTACGAGGTGTGCTTCTAAGATCAATTTTGTGCGAAATTTGTGATATGTATATAGAGATCAGTGCTGTATAATTGTGAATAAATGGCTTTTTTTATATTACTGTTGTTGTTTTTGTATTTATTTGACTGTCAGACAATCCTTTGATGTAGATCAGTCTAGAGTTAATATCAACTTTAAAATTTGTGTCTTTTACAAGTTGGTGTGTTAATTTTGGCATGTAGTATAGTACGTAGGGTATGTAGCGTATACATGGCGTATACTTGAAAGAAATGTCAAATACCATATTCTGGAAGCAAACTGTCAACATTTACTACATAACCAAACTTAAACAATATAACTGTCATATTTGCAACATTGAGGTTAGAAATGCACAGCATCAAGACTGTTTAATCCTCAAGATTCATCTTATGAGAGAGATTTTAGATTTTATTCACAAGAAGAAAAAAATGTCTGGTATAATTGATTTTATTTAATCCACGATCACACCTGACAACGTAAGGGCAAATAAATAACCGCATTATTTACAACGAGCAAACAACGTAACACGATTCAAAAACAGAACAAATTACAAAGAAAAATTATTCCTTAGATGATACTTTTTCCGGTTCAAGTAGTAAATTATTGTCTTGGGCAGAGTTCCAGTGGTCGTCAAAAAGTTTTGTGGTTCCTGGTTTCTCGTCGTCTTCCTGGTTTACGCATGGATTCCTTTGCCGGGGTCGTTGCAATTTGTTTATTGCTTCCACATCGTCAATTTCATGTCCAGTTATGCTCTCGAATAACTCCTCCGATGTCATTGTTCCCGCTACTTTTTTCTTAGTGAAAAACTAAAACATAAATAAACGTAAACATATGTTTAATAAAAATGGGTATGACACTTACGTCTGTGATATGTTGGCAATCACGTTTCAAATATTCTATAGCGTTCTCATGGGCAGGTTCTACCGCTTGACTAACGTCAATAAAGTAACACTTGTCTTTATACCACAGGATGTTGTATTCGGAGAGATCTCCGTGGACTAGTTTTGCTTTGCAGTACATGTTTTTCATCGAATTAACAATCTATATTAAAAAAAACAAAAATAGAGGTTAGAATGTTTTAATTTGAGGTTATGTGCATTAAATCAATTTCAAATTAAATACTGTAAACTTGTACCTGTTCGTAGGCATCGTAGTATTCCTCCACGGATAGAGCAGCATCCTTCAGCTTAGGTGCGGGAATCTCATTTTCTCCGATAAACGAACACAATAGGACATTTGTTTTCAGCGCTATAACCTCTGGGCAGGGGATATCTGCTTTGCGGAGTCTCTTAAGGTTGATCATCTCCTTTTCAGCCCAGAGGCTGATGATTTTTTCCTTTGCCATCTTGCTGTTGTAGCGATCTTTGAATCTGTAGTCGTCACGAATGTACTGGTCGTGCTGCTTAAACTCACAGTGGACCGTCTTGAACACTTTAAGGGCGCATTCGAGAGGATGTTTTACGTCCTTGACGTACTCCGATGCGTCAGCATGGAAGACAACTGCTTCTTTCCCTGAAGAGAAGAATAATTACGTACTGAAAAAATAAGGAGGTTTAAGTTGTCCATCCCCAACTCAAGGGTGAGCGCAGTTCCTTTAAGAAAATTTTCAGTTACACAGAAGAGCGATCTATTTTTCTTAAGTCAAAATGTCAATAGAAAACATAATTTGTACAACTTTGAAATATTTTATAATAATAATAATGTCTTTTATTAGTTTTTTCCTTACAACAATATATACAATAGTGTGCAGGGCAAAGTTAGGGAGCTTATAATATCCAGTACCCTGTCTCATTTGTAAAAAGCAGACCAAAGTACCTTTTTTTTAAAAAGAGGGTTCGTTTAACTCTAATTTTATCCTACTTTTGATACTTTTTTAAGTTACAAAATGAATACAAAACTTAAGAACATGCGGGTGTTATAGATCAATTTGTAATTTAATAGAGTATGAAAACTGAGAAAAAACGTGCATTTATTATAAGCTTTTTATAAAATATTTGACCAATACAAAAAATAGCAGCAATAAAACAATGGGAAGCCTCTTTATCCTTGCTTTAATATCATATATAAATATGATATTAAAGCAAGGATAAAGAGGCTTCACATTGTTTTATTACTGCTTAACTACCAACCGTGCAATATGGACACTTCAACTCATACAAAAAATATTCGTCCAATACAAAAAATATTTGAGCAATGCAAAAAATTACTTGTGACATTAAAAAGAATAAATGATGTGTATAATATACAAATTTATATCAATGCATATCAGAATAAATAACTGTTTAATAAAATATAAAAAGCAAAATATTTGAATGTTCCTTTCATAATATATTTGTACACTTAAATAAATAAATGTGCAATACAATCGCTATCTCTATAAAAATATAATGAGCTGCTTAAAAAATACTTGTTCATTGAAGAAATATATTTCCAATCGTTTAAATAAATCAGCAATTGAAAATAATATTATCGCATTTAATAATCTCAATTGTACCATGAGAAAAGTATAATGCGCCCTAGAATGAATATAATGTGCATTAAATACAGCAATTTGGTGTACATACAGTGAGCGCCTAAAGTATGAAACCATGGGAAAATTTCTGAGCCATTTTAACAAATCGACGTCGACTTTTAATCATTAAATTTGTAACATTTTTAATCATTTTTTGTGATAACTTCAATTTCCGACTGTCGATTGTTACTGAGTTATGACGTCATCGACCTTTGTAAAGGGCAATGCCATTTTCTTCTTACCTAATTTTGTAGATAATTCAATGGCATCGGAAACATTATATGGCCTTACATAAGAAAATGTTTAAAATTTTAAAGTTATTGATGTTTATGGAAAATGGAGTTTGTAAATTCAATATGAAATACCTATTGTGTTTGAATTAATTGCTCTGAAAACTAATCCAATAAGATAATTTAATATCCTATCACACAAAGTTTTAAAAAAAAGTTGGGGAAAAACTGTAAAAAACGCGTTTTTGGTACTTTTTACAAAATAATACCATTTGAACCCATTGTTCTAGAACCCTCAAAATGGTCGTATGGCTATTCCTAATCTGAATCCTCAATCCTGAAGTCTATTCGCATTCCATAAACAAATAAGTTATCAATACTAGCCAAATTTTCAACAGTCTTTTTCTCAAAAATGTTAAAAAAAGTATTTTTATCCAAGTAAAAAACTAATAAAAATTATTAATAATAATAATAATAATAATATTATTATTAATATTATTACTATACCTTCATTGAAAAGTCCATTTATGCTTTTTAGGTACGGCTCGTCGCCCTTCAGGAACTTGTTCATTATCGTAGCAGTTTTCTGATCAACCCTTCTTATCTTCAAATCTCCGTTACATTTAGCCTTGCACCTGTCATTTTCATACGACTCTTCTCTTTTATCTTTTGATCGTCCCTTCTCCCTGACAGCCCCTTTTTTTGAATGCTTCTTTAAACTAAAGAGAAAAAAATCATAACCTCAAATAAAAGAAATTGAGGTTATGTACCTATTCAAAATCCTGTTTGATATCTCGTAATCTGCAGCAGCTCCATCGCCCGTCTGTACATTAGGAGGAAGATTCATCATTTTCATCATATTCTTCTGCCCATTCAAGCTTATATCATGTTTTGTCAAAAAAGTCCCGTTCACTTCAACGTAACCACATGGCGGTATGGAATTTAGTTTACGATCGAGAGAATCAAATCGATCCCAATCTCTGCCATCCTGGACATCATCTTCTTCCTCGCGTTTCACCTCATTTTCTAAAAAATGTTTTAGGTTAATTGATTGTTACAATTTTTTTTAGGTTACAACTTTCTCACCCTCAAAAAATTTGTATTTCTCAAAGGAGAGATTTAACTTTGACATGCCGTTGCGTTGCATTTCCATCTTAGTAATACCAGAGTTGTATTCCTTATTAAGTTGATTTTGCAATTCATGAGCGATAGCTTCATCGTTAATTAAGTTAGCGTCAATTTGCCTCTGCAATTCTAATGCGAAAGCTTCATCGCTTCGTGCAATTTCTTCTTGTTGCCTTCTGATTTCTTGCTGCGCAGGATCTGATTCTTCAAGGTGTAACGCCATAGCTATTGCGTTATCGTTCTCCACGTCTCGTGGATCTACAGGTGCTTGCTTAACGGGGGTTTCTTGTATCGGAGGAACACTCTTGTTTAGATTTTTTTGGACGATACTCGCGTAGTCAGTCATCTTCACAATTTTTATGTAACTTAAATAGAAAAACGGAAATTTATACTTATTGATTCGAGTTTACAATTTGGAATGGTCTAACATGTCGATTGTGCGTCAATTTGTACTAACCTCGCCAATAAAATAACGTTGTGCAATATTGCTTAACAAGAATAAATTTTTAGACGTTTAATTCTAACCTAAATTGAGTTAATTGTCAAATTTGACGTTTAATAGTTAGAAAAAAGAATAAAATTCCCTACTTCCCTACGACCAAGACGCCCAAAGAAAATTTGAAATTTGTTTACGTACAAAATAAAACCGTTATTTCGAGTAGCACAACTTTATTTGTATTGCACAAATCCGAATGTAAACGATTTCAACATATTTAATAATTATATATTATTCAACATTGTATATCCTTCTATCATTTGTGAACATCTCGAATGAAGGTCAATTATAATACGTGCTTTCTTTCGCAAGTCTTTCACTCTTTCACTTCCTAAGTGCTTGTGCGTGCTGAAGAAACATGTCCACCGCAATTGATTTTACAAAACTAACTTTTGCCCTAATAACGGGTGCTTCTCGAGGCATAGGCCGACAAATAGCTGTGGATTTAAGCCGAAAATTAACATCAGAATCATGTGTAATTCTCCTAGCAAGATCACTGGAAGGCCTACAAGAAACCAAGAGATTAATCCAGTTGGAAAAAAACCATCCAAACATCGAAATAATCGAATTAGACTTTTCGAAACCTCACGAAGAAGCCTACAAACAAATAGTAGCAGAGATATTCTCAAAACAAATCAAATACGCGAATATTATGATCTTCCATAACGCTGGACAGGTTGGAGAAGTCAAAAGAGCAATATCCATATCAAGTTTAGATACTTGGAAAGATTATTATGACACAAACTTATTCTCAACGATAATATTTAATAATGTTTTTGTGACAGAAGCAAAGAAATACTCGGATAAATTGTATGTTATAAATATTAGTTCCCTATGCGGGTATAAACCATTTGAAAATTTGGCAATGTACGGATCTGCAAAAGCTGCTAGGGACTTGTATTTTTCCGTGTTGGATGTGGAAGAACCTGTAACGGTGTTAAAATATTGTCCGGGACCTGTTAAAACAGACATGGTTGGCGAAATTGTTGGGAATGCTGAAAGTTTGAGTTTGCGTAAGCAATTCACACAGATGATTGAAGAGAAAACTATTTTAACGCCAGATCAAACTGTCGAAAAGTTGTTAACCATCTTGGAGAACGGAAAATTTAAATCTGGCGATCGTATTGACTATTACGACGATATATAAAGCACGTTCTGTTATACTCATTCAATATTTAATGGTTAAATAAAACTTATTTTTTTTTCAACTATAAATATTTATTATTTCTACTAATTTAAATTAAAACGAGAACTAGACACATCCAGGGAAAGGATCCTTGCGATTTTTCCTAAGAACAAACTGTATTTTACGATCCATGTCCTCGTTGTAAATTGCTTTGCATCGTTCAAAGTTGATCCTCCTTCGGAACTAAAAATCTTTCAATTAACCTGGCATACAGGAGCTTTTTGTCGATTGAGTTACCTGGAACGGCTTTTCGTAGAACCTAGTACCCCTAAATTGATCAAAAATTCCCTCTCTACCCAATATTCTATTCAGAATTCTGCAAGCCGCCTCAACGTCGTTATTTTGGACGAATACGGTCCTAGCTATAAAACTTGGGTGCCTCATTATTTCGTTTTCGGCTTCAGATAACCTCAAAATTTGTGGTAGTTTGACGTGGGGAAATTACTGTTTTCTGGTTACTTACATTTATTGTTAATAAAAGCTGAATTTATTATTAATTAATTGAATAACTAGAAGGCAAATGAGTTATTTTATATGAGGTAACGGTATTTTATATTTAAACCAGTACCAAACAAAGAGAAGTGGAGAATTTGGAACAATCTTGCTTTAGGTTGGTACTGGGGCCATAGGCGCGAAGTTAGTAATGTCAGAGTACGATATAACGTGATTCTGTTGGGTTATAAGATTTTTACCTTGATAAAAACGTTAAAAATCCCCCGATATCATCGTATTTTTTTTACAGATAACTACCTAAGACCACGACGAATACTCAGAACTGATACGAAAACCCCGAAAGACCGCCTAATCCGGTCGATCTTTCACTCTTGAGCAACATAGCCAACAAAATACCACCCCAGTAACAATAGAACAGCGATAAAACGGCAACAATGGGCAGAAAGAAACACCAGCATGAGCCAAATCAGAATTCTGACGAATCGACAGAATCCTGCGATGAGAATCAGAATACGATGCGCTGTCCGCATTTGACTAAAGCGATAGACCTGGGTAAGGTTAAAAAGGGGTTATCAAAGACTGGTTTCCGAAAAGACTGCGAGGAGTGCATCAAGAATCCAGTCGTGAATGGGTTTGAGATGCCCTCCGATATGGAATTCGACGATTCTTTGTGGTTATGTTTGAAATGTGGCCACCAGGCTTGCGGGAGGAGCGCCAACAAGCACGCGTTGGAACACTATAACACGCCCAGGTCCGATAGTCATACGTTATGTTTGAATACATCTACGTGGTGGGTTTGGTGCTACGAATGTGATAACGATGTTAATACGACGGCATCCAAAAAATTGATGGAGGCTGTCGAATATTTGAAGAAGTCGTGCGAACACGGGAAGAATAAACCTGAGTTAGCTGTTATTGCTTTAGAAGATAAGGTAAATATACACGGTGGGGTGTGCTACAAATTTTTAAGATTGTTCTTAATTATACAAGATGTTGCGTAATATTGTAGTGATTAATTTGTATTGACGAATTTGTTATTTGGAATCATAGCGCAAACAATGTACAACAAACAGGAAAAAGGGTTAGAAAGATAGTAGTTATTGAGTTACTGGATCACTTATACAGTGTGTGCAAAATTAACATATCTTCGTATCTTCTTGAAGAAACAACTTTAATGCACTCCCTACAAATGAATCACTGTTTATTGAAAATTAATTCATATTTGTAACTCAACTTGCCCCGAAAAACTTTTATTTAAACACATACATTTGTAATATTATAGTTGTTCCTATAACCAGTTCTCTGAGATTCAACTCATTAACATAAAGAAACACATAGTTTACATAAACTTCTTTCATATAACGGTCATGTGTTGAAACTGTTAATTATATTATAATTTATGATAATTTTTGTTTGTTTTTATAGTATTTTCAGCAAGTTTAAATACTTTAGCGTTTAGGTCTTCAGATGGACCTAAATTTTATTTTCTCGAATATTGTCATTATTTATAGGTGGTTGAAAAATTAGAGTCTTTTTCAAGTTTTAATATTTTATTTTATGCTTTGTTCTCAAGTCGACAAAATATCAAAATCAAAAATTTATTTTTAGTAATTATAATTAAAAAAATAGACTTTAGAACAAACAATTAGATAAAATATTAAAATTGATATCCTTACAACATTAAATGTTGAGATCAGCGCTAAAAATGTGAAGAAGAAATCTTTAATTTATTTAAAACAATTCCTCTTATTCTTTTTTTGAAACCTGTTTTTGGGTCATCAAAAAGTCCAGATCCATCTGTGGACATACTGCATATTTGTTTAATCTTATTTTTAATTAATAGAATATATGCATCTGCATTACCAATCCATATTTTAGAAACACTCTGTACATTGAGATGAAACAACTTTCTATAGTTATATTTTTGGGGTATGTGTCACCACAATTGCACGTTTGCCAGAAAATAAACCTTTGGTGCTTATATTCGTTCATATATTTTATTACGCACATTATTTTGGTAAATTGTATTGTTTTTGAGATAATGGTTATTTTGTATTAAGCATGTTTGTCACTTAAATCAAATGTTTGTGCATGAGTAATAGAGATATGTTTGCTGACTGACATTTACATATAAGCCTATTAGAAATAGGAAAGGAATTAAATATTATCTTTTGTTTTTATTAAAAATACAATCTTGATTGTTTTGTTAGATTAAATTGGTTTTATATTTGTTAGATTGTATATTCACTGATTAATTTAATTGCGTCTTGTTTTGTAAACATAGTTTTGCTTCCTTTTCAGTTTTTTTCTTAGTTAATCTTTGATTTTCAACAACTAGAGTTATCTGCTGAAGTTTAAAGCTATGAATGAAAAACCTTATGATAACTTTATTCTGTAAACTGGTATTGCCTTACTTAAAATTTCTTTTCTACATCACTTACCACAGTTGACATGTAGGTTTTTGTTTATTTGTCAAACTATAACAAAACTTGATTCCTTACATTGAAGAAAATGTTTGCCAGATAATAAAATTCGGTCTTTTTTTGATTCCAACAATTATATCGGTAAGTTTTTTTGCGCTAGGTTTTATCAAAAAAAATATAATACATATAATATATAATATAATATGATACTTATATTACCATTAGTTATATAATATTTAGTTACCATGTTTCTAAAGAAAGATAGAAATAACATCCTTATTTGACAAATGTTGGCCATTTTATCGAAATGGTTGATTTTTCAATATTATGGTCGTATACTGAATTCAATTTTTATTATAGAAACAAAATAATAAAGAATTTTACTGTGTTTAATTTATAAAAATTAATTCAATTCAAATGTTTACTTTTCAGATACAGATTTAAAAAAAATCTGATGTGGCCAGGCACATGACTTTATCATACAATATATAAAATTAATAGTTTAGCTGCATGAGAACCTATTTGATTGAGATCAGTCGTGTCTGCATTAAAATAAAACTAGTTAGCCAGGATTTGGCAGATAAATAAATAAATAAATATATCCTTTATTAACATAAAACAATATTAAATGCAACAAAATAATATGTATATTTAGGGCGGAGTTCAGCACAGTTGTTTCCAAATTGCCTTGCTCTTCCACTCAACCCCTTACGCAAACTAGAACTAAGACATAATTGTACCAATAATATAACAATAATTCCGCGAACTTATCAAAACAAAAACAAACAAAAAATTACTCTATAGTCTAATTACACGTAATTGCCGCAAATCCAACTCAATAAAACATCGCACATGCCCATAAAAAATTTAAATTAAAACAGCCTCCGATGTGCGCTCAATGCCTAAACTCCCCCCTGTTTAGCAAACAGACAACACTTCAACTTTCCCCCAAAACTGTTAACGATATTTTTTTGATATCTTCCCTGAGACCATTGTATATGTGACTGACCTGGTAAGAGAATGACCGTTTATACAGCTCAGTGCGATGGGCAGGTGGAGCAAAGAAACCCCTGAATCTTAAATTAAGGTTATGGACATCCGTTCTACTGCATATCTTCCGCATGAGGTATTGTGGGATCCTCGTGGATAGCGACTTATGATATAATATTGCTGCATGGAACACCCTAGTGTTATCCATGTTTAACCACCACAAGTCGCCCAGCCCAAAGCTAAACTATTAATTTTACCAAAAAATGTCGTAAACATAAATTATTCAGAATTTCCTCTACTTTAATTTAATATTCAACTATTTTGAGGAAATTACAGAAATGGTAGCTCATTTGCAAAATCCTTGAAAAATGCTTAGAGGAAACGTCCAGTTCCTTTGGAACCAAGAGCTTTTCAGCTCTAAGTTTGGTCATTAAACTTCTAAATATGAAGGTTCGTCCCGATACCTTCAGTATTTTCACACACACACACAGATATTTTTTTGTACCTTGCTCAAATATGTTCAGGACATATGTCCGATAAAATCTCAAATTTTTTTTCGGCACAATTACAGTACTTTGTCATATTGCGTATGATAAAGTAAAAAAACAGTATCAGTTGACACTTGGTCGATTTAACAACAAAATTTATGGATTATTAAGTTATTTATTTATTATTTTTATTAAACTTTATAATTGTGGTAAGCAAATTTATGAATGAATGTAGGAAAATAAGATAACAGGGTTTAAGAAGTATGATAACAGGTAATAAGAAGTATGTGCTATATTTATGTGTATCTGAGTTGAATCTCGAACTCACTGTTAGTCATGAGCATTGATACCTGCTAAAATCTAAGATATAAGAATGATAATGTGCGTTAATAAAAATCTTAGTAAACTTACATATTTCCCGGAAACTCGTAAAGTTGAATTTAAAAATATCTTTATTAACAGAGCAATGTTGTCCAAGCTTGCATATTTTTCAGATATGTATGTATATGAATCATTCAGCAATTTTAATTATTTTTCTTTAATTTTCAGACTATGGAATTAGTTGAAAGTAATGCACCAGCAAAGTGTTCAGCAAACGAAGTATCCACGTTAAGGAGAACGGTTGGTCTGCGGAACTTAGGCAACACCTGTTTTTTCAATGCCGTCATACAGTGTTTGAGTCAGACCCCCTACCTCTTGGAACTGTTGAGGGAAACCTCTGAGGACCTGCAAGCGTTCCGACTGCCTGGAGGCAAATTAGACGTCGATGAGAACAGTTCCCTAGAACTCGAACCTTTAGAAGGTTAGTTATTTATTTCTTTTCTTTACTCATCTTTCTTGGCAAAAAAAATGTTTTGTCTAAAATCTATTTTTGTATGTTTCAATATCAGTGTAGAAATTAATGATGAAATTTAAATCTTAACACTCATGAGCGTTAAAAGCAGGTTTTATCACCCACGAGTGCGAAAAACGGTTTTATCACTCGTGATTGTAAAAATAATTATTTCGTTCGATTATGAGCTTGAATAAAGAACACTCATAAGTGATAAATTTTTATCACTCATTAGTGTAACACAAAATTTTTTAAGGTTTTTCATATTTTGTGTATGTGTGTAGGTAATTTGGAGCAGTGGAGGCTATTGGCAAAACTGCTTGCGGAAACTATGGAGGTACTGCAGAAGGGCGAGAGCGATGTTCACTCGCCGAACGCACTGCTCATGAGGCTGACGCAGAGGATGCCGCAGTTCGTAATCGGCGAACAGCACGACTCGCACGAGCTCCTGAGGCACTTGCTCGAGGCGGTTCGCGAGGAGGACTTCAAGAGATACCAGAGTGTCATCCTGCATAAATTTGGTAAATAGAATGCTGTGATTTGGGTGTTTGTCGTCATTGTAGTAATACTAGATGTGTGCAGATGTCTTCATTGATGTAGATTCTTGTCTCCTGACTATCAATGTTGCAGCTTGTTGTGGTGAAACGTCGTCGGCTTTTCTTAGCTTCCAACAATTCAGTCCTGAGAGTTTTTTCCCTTAGCTTCACCAAGATTGGCGAATTATCTTTCGTGGCATTGACACTTCTCATCTCTTCTATGCTTTCTTCCAGTATATCTTCCTTCACAGCACACAATACCTTCATCACATTGGTTTTTAGACCAACGTCAGCCTTAACACCTGTTATTACGAGATTTTTGCTTCTTTTATCACATTCATACTCTTGCACCATGCCCTTCAAATAACCTACGTCAGCCTTAAATAGATTATTTTGATCTTTCATGTGATGAATTGTTTGCTTAAATTCCTTGTTCAGTATTTCCTGCTCGTCATACTTTGCACTCAAGTACTCTAGAGAATCTCTCATTATGTTTATATCAGCTCTTAGGGTTCTTATTTCATTGGTCTCTCTCCTGATCAACTTCAACTCTCTTAAGATGTCTTTCATTGTTATTTCCGATTCATCTTTGCTATCTTGTGATGGAGAGTCTCGTGAAATTGATTTGTTAACCGCACTCTTGCATGAGTCACACGTCCAGGAGAATTTTTGGTTCTTCAGCAAGTTTTTTTCGGTTTCTGTTATTCTGGTACAATCCAGATGAAACCAGCTTCCACACTCGCCTGCACAACCAATTTTATATTCACTTTTGCCAATGTTTCTATCACATTTATTGCACTTTAAAAGTTTTTTGCCCAGGGTAGTTTATACACAGGGTAATCTATTCTAACTGCCCTTTAAAGTCTAATTTATATTCATAAATTAATATAATGAAATCTTTGTCAAAAGCAGGTTTAAAAAAAATTCAACAACATGATGTGCATATTTTCTAGTTAGAACAACCTCCAGTTTTTAGTTGTTGTTTTTGTAGAAAATGTCTTAATTAGAAAAGTTAATTGCAAAAATTCTATTTTTGACACTTATTTTTTAAATAATAAAGTCAGTAAATCACGCTTGCGTGCAATAAAATCGGCCCACCTAAAATGTAAGTCAACTTTAATGTTCAGTATATTTACAAATAATTATTCAATTTTTACGATTGTTTCGTTTACAATATCCAACAAAACTGAATTAATTCAATGAATAACCGCTTTATAGCTGTTGTTGAAGTACAAGGTCACACATGTTAATTAAAAACGTTTCCAAACATCATCGCTTAAAATGATGCCACACTTTCACAATCTCCACTTCTTTTACAATATATTAATGTTTTTTGATAATGTTTCTTTTTCCAATGATAATTGATGCATTTTCGTTCCTGAATTTTTTCACTGTACATAATATGTAATGTATCAGATAAAGTGGGTAATTAATCCTTAAAAGAAGGTTTCAGCAAGAAGACTAATCCGGCCCTGGTGGACCAAGATAAAAAGCGTATCATCAAGTTCTATGGCCAGCAGGCTTCCGAACTACTGTCGCCGACTGAGCAAGTTTTCAGGGGCACTCTGGTCAGCACGCTGCAGTGCGAGGAGTGTTCGCACACATCGCATCGCGAGGAATACTTTCTTGATCTCAGGTACCACTTTCTTAACGTTATTTTCAGTCCAAATATATTTTATCACTCATGATTGTAAAAAAATGATTTTATCACTCTTGAGTGATATAACCTTATTTTCAAGTTCAAATATATAAAAATTTTTATCGCTCTGGAGTTCAAAATAGTTCAAAATAGAGTTTTATCACTCATGAGCATGAATAGCAAATTGATCACTAGCAAAAAAATTGGTTCTATCGCTCACGAGCATGATATAAAGTTTATATTAACAAATAATTGTGTGGCAGAACTTCATTCTTAAATCTGTATTTTTTTCTAACCAGTCTTCCGATAACCGAGAAGGCGATTCCACCGAAACTGCGTAGAAAAGCGGACGAAATCGAAGACAAATCAAAGCACCAGATCAAAAAAGAGAAGCGTGCCGCCAAGAAGAACAAAAAGCACAAGTCGCAGAGGTACAGCGGGAACGCCTCTAAAGATGCAGACGCCGGTATTGATGCCTCCAACGAGAATAACTCCGGATCCGAATCTGATGCAGATGTCGAAGATAACATTGAGGTAATGATCATTTTATCGCTTAAGTGTGAATCCCAATCACTCATGAGTGATAAATGTAGTTTTTAGCGCTCATAAGTGTGAATGTTAAAATTATCCCTCATAAATAAATAATTTGATTTTATTGCTCATGAGCGTGGATGGAAAAACTATCACTCAGAATTAGATTTTATCACCAGGAAACAATAATACTAAATTTATTGCTTGTGAGCATAGAGCATAGAATTTAGTATTCGTGAGCGCGAAAAATGTTTTTTGTATTTTCATTATTGTGTAGGATAATCGTGTAGTATACGATGCTGATGGAGACCGGCCACAGAAGGGACGTGAGTCCGGGTATGACTCGGACAAGACCGGCGACGCTAGTGCCAGCGCTCCAGTCCTGCAATTTTTGGATAACCTTTCGACGCACATGGTGAGTGCAGCAGACGTGATGGACAACAATTCATCGTCTAGTGAGCTCGACATCAAAGGGTCGTCAAATTCTTCTCCAAACGCAGCGTATGTTTTTCTTTTTTCTAAATTAATTATGGCAAAAACGTAGTTTAGTGTGTAAGGTTTTCAATATCCGGGCGTTATTCTTAGCCGGAAAGGTGCAGAATTTGATAGGCCCGAGTCCAGGTTGTCGTTTGTCAATAATGCAAAGAACGGCGACCTGAAGGAGGACCTCGAAAAGTTGTCCCTGTTGAACGATGGCGACAGCTGCAAGGTCAACGCTGTGCCTAAGAAGGATGAACCCATGTACGACGAGGCCTGCTCAAACGATATATACGATGATGATGATGACGATGATGATCAGAAGGTAAGACAAAACTGTATCACTCGTGGGCGTAAACAATATATTCATCACTCATGAGCGTAAAAAGTACATTTCACAATTATTACCAAGTCTATCACTCGTGAGCGTAAAGAAAAAATCCATCACTTGTAAGCTTAAAAACGTTTTTCTTCTAGATGGATGAAGATGAGGATCCGGATGTCTGGATGGGGACAATGGCGCCCCGTTATCAATGCGAAGAGGGGGAATGTTCGGTGCTGTCGTGTTTGAATCAGTTCACCGCTTGCGAACTGATGACATCCACCAACAAGGTCAGCTGCGAGATGTGCACGAAAAGACACGGCGGCCCTGACAAGAAGACTGTGTACACGAACGCCCTGAAGCAGTTGCTCATCTATCACCCGCCTGCCGTTCTCATATTGCACCTTAAGCGGTTTCAGGTATGTTGCTTTTCTTTTGTTTTACTCCGTATATTTGTTTTACGTTATTCTTTCCTATATCATATCTTCTTTCTACCATTGACTCATTCCGCAGTGACGGGTGTGAAGCTCTGCCTACTATAATGTACTATGAAAAAATTGTGGGGGACATTATAGATAAAAAATTTAAAACAGGATTTTGATGATTTTTTTTTTATTTTTATGTTGTAGGTTGATTTGTGAGTAAAGATGTTTCGCAAGATACTTTGATTTTAGTTTCAGTTTTGATTATATACAATGAGACATGAGTCAATGGGTGTAAGATTTTTGCTGACATTTACTGTGCTCTATGGAGAGCATCATTTATTGTGTTCCATCTTGTATAAGGTCAAAACTTAATCTTGCTTCTAATATCTACCTATTTATAACATCGTTTCTGACAAATATAGCTACAACGTAATAAGAAAAAGCCATCATAATTTGACGATTGGTTAGAGAGAAAATTTACTTTGAAATTGTAAATTTTAGTGATTAGTTAAGTTCTTTTGTAATTTAACAGTATAAAAAAAACTTTCTACTGCAGAATCACCGGTTAATCAGTAGTAAATCATCTGGATTAAAATTAAATCCGAAAATTATGGAAATTGATTATATGTTTTATGTTATGAATATAATTCATTGAAATTATTGCATGTAAAGTCTAGCGTGCAACTTGCAGGTTCAAAGAAGACTTAATTGTTTCTTGTGTTTCTACATATAACAGCGTGGATCACCCAGTATTATAGTACACTTCAAAACTGTTAATTGAAATCAAACCTGAAGTATTCGTTTATATACCAGTTTACACTAGTTTGTTCTAGGATAAACTAGTTGTGCCTAATGGGCTTCGGCCGAACTAGTTTGACATCTTCCTGAAAACGGATTTTGCCGGTAACATATACATTTAATTCACATTGATAATTTTGTGAAAATTCTACATAGTTAACCAGTATTTGTTCTAAACAAAAATTAATAACCTAATATCTCTCACAGTTCATGGATGCTAATTTTTATGTATATCCCCATAGAACGAAATCTGTGGGGGTTAATTCGGGGGATCTGGCATGCCACCTTTAATGTATTTTGTGATCACCTGATCAGTTTTAAAACAATCTGACAATCTTTTACTGCTCTTGACGAATATATTTACCAAATGGTGCGGATGATTTTTTTTGCAAATTTTTTTATTTGAAAGGGAAAAATCCCTGAATCTTTCATTAATTCTAGTTTTTTAAGAAAACTATAAACTTTACGCATCCAGTGGGAGATTTTCTCTGTTTTTTTCCTTTTTCTTGTTTTTTTTTTGTCTTTTTGTTCATACCTATAATAACTTTAAAATAATGGCCACAGAATATGCAGTGATGGGTGTGACATTACTAATAATTCATATATTATTCATCTATAATGTTTACTCTACAGAGATTTCAATGTTTCTTACTTTTCTGTGATACGCAAATATAGACATCTAGTTTTTCAAAAATAAAAATTGTAATAAGAAACTTTAATAATCCTTCTTTCACAACCATGCAATTTTAACACAGCATTGAGAAACATGACTGTCAGGGTTGATAATTTAATGGTTAAATGCAATATCTGAATATAATTTTCATTTTAGAGAATGATGCCTGAAAAACTTTTGTATAAAACATTCTATTTTTTCTCTCTAGACAAAAAAAAATGAGCATTACGACTGAAAAAATGCATCCTATATAATTTTTGGAACACTAGCTAATGTTTCTTACAGGTTTTCAGATTCCGTCCAACGAAAGTATCGAAACACGTCTCCTTCCCGACTGTCCTGGATCTAGCCCCCTTCTGCTCCCGACGATCGCAGAACCTGTTCGAGCCTGGCCAAAGCCAGATCCAATACTCACTGTACGGCGTCGTAGAACATAGCGGCTCCATGCATGGGGGCCACTACGTCGCCTACGTCAAGGTGCGTCCGAAACTCGAGGAGAACAACTACAGGTGGCAATTTTTACCACGCAACCAGAAAGAGAAGAAGAACGAGGAGGCCAAGGGGGCCCAGGGCATCCCCGACGTGCCCCCAGGACGGTGGTTCTACGTTAGCGATTCGTACGTTTCAGAGGTCCAAGAGTCGAAGGTGCTTGCAGCGCAGGCTTATTTACTGTTTTACGAACGGATATATTGATCGATTTGCGGTTAGATTTTTTTAGGTTAGGTAATTCTTTATAATGCTAATGATGATGATTATGGTAATAAAAGATGCGTTTATAATGCGGAATTTTATACATTTGGGGGTTTTGAATTTTATTAAGCGTGCGGTTCAAGGAAAACGGAAAAAACGTGAGAAATTTTTGAAGGTCTTTTTTTCGATGTTGTGTGCCAAAGTAAATAATGTTTGTTCTGTGATACAGGATGTGAAATAACGTAAAGGTGAATTATGGTTTGCTGGATATTAAGAGAGTTTTTAATGTTTTAAACGATTTGTTTGCTTACGGTAATGTGTAGTTTACATCTCAATGTAATTGAAAGATGTAGACAAAAAAAAACTGAAATATCTAACTGCTTTGTTATAAACGAATCAGTAAAAACTGCCTATTTTTTTAAACTCTTTTTTTATTTTATTTTTTAGGCTACATTTTCGTCTATTGTCTATTTGTCATAACCTGCGCCTAGCTTAAACTATACTTCAAAAAAAATCTGTCAAAAACATTTATGTTTATAGCGCGTTAATATTCTCATAAAATCTCTATATTTATGCAGTAATCATAACTATTGGTAATAATTGTGTATATTTTGGCTCATTTATCGTATATTGCGTGTTAACAGCTGGTTGTAGCATTGTCATAAAATAGACCTCAAAGTTGGATTTGCGGGATTCATTTGAGTGATGTTTCTTGCAGATTATGTACATATACCAAGTTTTATATGTGTAAAATGTATTTTAATAAAGCGTTTGCTTAATTTTCTTCTCCTGGATTTTAAATTACGTAAGTTGTATGATTTTGAAATGAATAAACCGTGGATGAAGTATTTGGAGATTTATTTATTTATGCGTTGGACAATATAACCCAAAACCAACCAAACAAATTTTGGTACACACATTATAAATATGTTGTATTCCATTGATTTTGTTTCAAGAAAATTCCTGTAATTCTTGAACCACAAAACCTAGTCTGAGACTGTATAGCAGAAAAACAAAAGTTCAGTTTTCTCAAAGAATTATTTTTCCTTTTTACTTTATCATACGCAGTAAGATAAAGTATTGTAATCATGCCGAAAAAAAAAATTGAGATTTTAGCGGAAATAGGCCTTTTTGGGTCCCCTGAACATTTTTGACCAAGGTACAAAAAAATGTCTGTGTGTGTGTGTATGTCTGTGTGTAAACGATTTTTGTGACGACGATTCCGGAGAAACTACTAAAGGTATCGGAACGAAAGTTCATATTTAGAAGTTTTGTTACCAAACTTAGAGCTGAAAAGCTTTTGGTTGAAAGGGGTCCAAAGGAACTGGTAGTTTATTCTAAGCCTCATTTGAAGGATTTTGCAAATGAGCCGCCATTTCTGTAATTTCGACAAAATAGTTAATTAATAAATTAAAGTAGAGGAAATTTTGAATAATTTATGCCTATGACATTTTTTGGTAAAATTAATAGTTTAGCTTCAAGAGCAAATTCTATTTGATCGAGATCGGTCGCATCTGCATTGATATGAAATTACATAGTAGCCAGGATTTTGACAAATATTTTTTTGTGTTGTCACATTCGAAAACAGCTGATCTCATCAGAGGTTGGAGAACCACTATGGAACGTTGCCGCTGTAGTGCGGCAAATTATACAAATTTCAAATAAAATAAGATCACCAATTTGATTGTTTGTTGATAAGAAATATCAACCCGTCTTTATATCTAATTCTAAAAACGATAAATTGCGAAAATTATAAATAAAGTATAGCGATGAGTGTAGTTTTATTTTAGTATGTTGGTAGGGATGTGTCATGAACAAATATAAATCTGTCAGAATTTGAATTACCTTTTTAAGGTGTGTTTTCATTAGTGATAATGGCAGTGGTAGCAGACGCCGTTATAGTATTTCCAATAGAAAATTGCAACAATAAACGTTGATGTCGCTCCTGCAAAAAACTAGATAGCGCGACTCGCTCACATGCGACGGCGACACTCCGCCTTCGGTGACGCGCCGCATCACCGCTCGTCGCGCTATTCCGTACTTTCGGCATTTGTGACATAAATAACTATTATTCTAATGACGTAGTGTAGGTAGTGTCAAATGCTGATGCTTTGACAATACCTACGATTTATCTCAATAGAATAGATTCTCATGCAGCTACAATATTAATTTTATATATTGTATGATAAAGTCATGTGTCTGGCCACATCAGATTTTTTTAAAATTATTATCTTTAAACTACAAACACATTTACATGTGAAAAACAACAATGACAAAATTGTTTAACGAGTAATTGCCATTAATTGTGCCTGGAATACATACTATACTTTTTCAATAGAAATGCAATGATATTTTATATATTAATATATAGAGACGGCCTGTATAAGTATTCTGTGTCCCTGTATAGTGATGCATAATGGTAACATCGCTAGGACCTTCTGTTGCATTATGAATATATTATGTATGTAATATCGCATACAAACACAATGTAGAGCAAATTGTTTATTTTGGTCCCATTAATGTTATAAATGTAACGTTTTAGTGTGCGCATTCATGTAATGTTACATGGATGTTACGCGACACCCTGGTCCCTGGCAATTGTTTTGGGATCTATTTCCGGATGTGCATTATGTGACTTCAACATCTCAGGAACATCGCTGAGATGTTTTTGTACAGGCAAGGTTATGTATGTCACTATTATGTTGGTATTTCAGGATTTTGACAGATTAAAATTGTTAGTAGCAAGTAGCACTAGTCAGAGGAGCATACTGTCGTACTGCATACTGTCGGAAAGGTGTTGCCTGGTACACACGAGTTCTTAGGTTCAAATCTTGGCAAGGCCAGTATTTTTCAAGTATGAAAGAAACTCTAAAGGCCGCCACTGACGGTACTGCGCCGCAGTACGATTTTGTTGGATGCAACGAAATTGGAATGAATCGGTCGAAATTTGACCGTGTGTGTGCCCGACCGATCAAGTTGAGTCTGCTTGACGTGCAGTTACAAATTCTTAACTTTGCAGTACGAGTAGTACGACGCGGTCGCTCGGATGCCCATATTGGACCGTGTGTGTCTCTCTGCGACTAAATTGTACAGCGGCGCAGTATCAGTTGATACTAGTAAAATACATGGGTCAGGGGTTTGTTGTGTTCAGGGTAGCCAATTTAGTAGAATTTCTACTAAATCTGGTAGAATGAAAGAAATATTGATCTGGTGACCAAATTTTGAGTTTAGTAGATAGTGGAAAATCTGGTAGATTGACATATTTTTTTAGTAGTTGTATATTCTGTACTTATATTAGTTTACGTTATACTTAACTTATACTAATACTAATATAAGTACAGAAATCCTTACTCCTTAACAAATGTGGCCAGTATTGCTAAATCAGTAGATTTTTTATTAGATCTGGTGTATCGATTAGAGATGTTTAGTGAAAATCTAGTGTCATAAGTCATAACTCAATAGTGTTCTGTTCTATACAATCTTTAATATTTATATAACAAATATATATTTTATATACGTGTATATACATTATACCGCATTGTAGGATAGGCATAGGTGATTATAATAATTGTAGATTTAGTAGAATTTCTGTAGAGATAGTTGAGAAAACTAGACTTTAGTCGCTAGTAGAATTTTTAACAGAGTGTCGTGCCGATTGTACCGCCTAAACACCTATATAATTCTCCAACCATAATAAAATTACAAAAAAAAGTTCTTTGGGTTTAAACAATCTCTCGTTTATGCTTTTTACTATATATAGGATGTTCATTTTTATTTTTATATATTTTTTATTCAAAGATTAATTTCCAAGATTTTGTTGTAGGAAAATATTCTTAATTTGAAGTTGTGGAGTTTTGATTAATTGATTATAACTCAAAAATGATGCGTTTAAAATAATTATTCCGACAAAAAAATATTATTAGAATTAATCTTAAAATAAGAAAAAGAAAACATACACGGTATTCTATTAGAAAAACAAAAGATTACCAAGTTTCTATAATAAAATGAACACCCTACATGTTAAAACTTTATTTGGACGATAACTTGATTAACGCAAAGAAACATTTGTTTAAACAAAATTTTTAAATTTTTTTCATCTTCAACACACTGGCTGTAGCTGCAGCTAACAATAAATCTTCTACGGCCTACGCTGTCTGACATCTTTACTACACGCCGTCATGGCAGAGACTGCCGGGTTGGATCGTGTGTGGCCGCTCAACGTATACTGCGAAGTTGTACAACGCCGCAGTACAATTTTGTCGTACTGTGGCGCAGTACCGTCAGTGGCGGGCTTAAGTCCCCAAACTCCAACCCCTGCTGCATGGTGAATACCTACTAGGCGATGTACAAAAAAAATGTAGCGCTTGTTAATAATAATAATAAGCCTTTATTCTACAAGATACAACAATTATACATATATATGTACATGCATAGGTACACACAACATAAGTATGGTAAAAACTTCAAAATTGCGTAGACAAGTTGAATTAACTTTGGTTGAAAGTCTTCATATGTTGGATGAATCCCACTGTCTCTGATATTAGGAACTTCTTCAGATCTGTTTTGAATGTACCGTATGGTTTCTGAAGCCAAGCCTTAGGAAGCACATTTTCCTAAATGGTGGTGATGTTTTGCTTGTGTGGTGGAGGTTCTATGGTATGGGATGTCAACCTGACTACCGCTTCTCAAGTTCCGCCCCATTTTTTCCTTTCGTTTCTGCAGGTTGGGTAGTTGGTTCTTTGCAGATAAGAGCTGTTGGTAGATGTATGACCCTGGCTGAGTTAGTATGTTAAAGTTCTGGAATAGTGGCCTGCAGCGAGTTGTTCTTGGTACTCCTGCAACAGCTTTCACTGCTCTTTTTTGCAGAATGAATATTTCTTTTGCGTGACTTGACTCTCCCCACAATCGTATGCCATAGATCATCCTGCTGTGGAACAACCCATAATAAGCAAGCAGTGCAGCCTGTGGTCCCACTATCTGCTTCACTCTCATAATCGCATATATGGCACTGGACAGCTTTGCTGACAGTGTATTCAACGTGATTTCTCCACATCAGTAGAGTGTCGACTGTGAGGCCTAGCAGGTTCACTGATGTTCCTGTGATTACTGTGTTTCTTCTGGTGGTAAACTTTATATGTTGTGTTTTGTCTACATTGATTAGGAGTCCATTCCCCTTGACCCATTTCTTTGCCTCCACTAAAGCCATTTCTGAGTTCTTCGTTTCCTACGACACGTGAGGTACGACCAAGCAACAAATACAATGTTTGTCATGTGTAGGGAAGGGTTTATGTTCTAAATGTGTGAACTTCTAACCAAGCAACAAAAAGTTGAATGAATTTTTGAACCTATCACAGACCAATGTACAGTTTCTATTATCCTTGTTAACAGAGAGAAGACACTTTTAAAGCTAGTGTGTATACGAGAAAAATAAAAATACCACCTTATAGCAGAGTTTCATAAAGTGTTTCATTAGTATGGTTGCACTGGTTGTCTGTTGAACAAAGAACATTTTTCCAAACAATAAACGTTTTTTTCTTGCATTGATATCAATCTATGGAAAATTCCATAGAGAAAAAATAAAAATTCCAGACAAATGTCTGGGAAAGAAAACACTACAAATGAAAATAAACAGTAATGGAAAAATAAACTAGCAAAAATTGCATTAAAACAAACTACTACAATTATAAACTCATTTATTATAATAAATCATTATCATAAGATCACCTAATCCTATCACTTATACAAAGGCGTAAAAATAAAATAATAATAATTAATCAATATTGAAGTTATATATAAAACAATCCGGAATAAAATAATTAAATATTTTCGTCGTAGAGCGGCGTTGCGTCGCCCAGGGACATGGAATGGGGCGACGTGTTCGTACGTGGCGTCGACCTGATCGACCTTGGGCTCTTGCCGACGTTCTTCATGCGGGACCTCTCCATGTCACCGCGGAGCTGTTGCTCCTCGAAACGGGGCGTCCTCTGACCCTGAGACCTGGGCGTGGCCCTTCCTTCACTACGTGGCGTCGCTCCGTCTCTGTTCTTCGATCTCGCCCAAGCCTCGGCTGCCTTCTGCCAGTCCATCGACTCTTGGCTGGCGTTGTTCGTGTTGTACGCTGGTCGGGAATTGCGATCGCCCGATGAGTAACCGCGGTTGCCGCCGTGGTCTTGGTATGACCTGGGTTGCTCTGAAGAATATTTTTGAGCTAAAAATATGTCAAAATACAGTAAGATGTAGATAGATGAATAAATATATATTTTTTAATGTTGAAAAGTGAAAAGTTGTAGATTAGAGAAGATTTTATGACAAGAATAAACAAGAAAAAAACATATGAAAGACAATGTGCAGGAGAACATGACTAAAATACTCTGCGCATTAAAATGAATGCACAGCTAAAAATTTGTTTTAAAGTTTGTTTGTTTATTTCTGTTAAAAGAGGTCATTAAGTCGAACAAAAAACAAACTGTTTACAAATGATTGGGCTACTGTTTTACTATACTTGATGCATGTGGTTGTAGCTGGTACAAACAACAGACTGCAGCTAATTTTGACAAAAAAACATATTCTGATTCTTGCACCCTGTATATGCCAAAAACTGTAATTTAAATATAAATTTCCACCGTATTGTTACTGAAGAATCAACCTACCACAAAACAAAACAATCATAATAACAGCTTGAGAAAGAATTATAAAATTATCACAATTAATATTATTTGACTATTTTTGGAAAACTGTCTTAGTGTTTATTCCTTCACTTTAGTTTGTAATGCGTTTTTTCGTCATTATTTCCAGAATTTTTATTAAAAATTAGCGTTAAAAATTGTATCACAGAAAGTCCCGCCAAAATGCTACGTTCTGTTTTACGTTGATTACGTGATTCTTGTAACGTCACACCATACTAGATCTCCAATCGGTCCATATGGTCGGTAATCATCGACGTCATCGCTGTTTGGTAATTGTGTGTATGATGTGTTTGTTGGTTTCACAATTTTATACATAAAAATCTGATATGGCCAGGCAGATGACTTTATCATACAATATATAAAATTAATAGTTTAGCTGCATGAAAATCTATTCTATTGAGATAAATCGTAGGTATTGTCAAAGCATCAGCATTTGACACTACCTACACTACGTCATTAGAATAATAGTTATTTATGTCACAAATGCCGAAAGTACGGAATAGCGCGACGAGCGGTGATGCGGCGCGTCACCGAAGGCGGAGTGTCGCCGTCGCATATGAGCGAGTCGGCTATCTAGTTTTTGGCAGGAGCGACATCAACATTTCTTGTGTTGCCTTTTAAGAAATACGTATTTAAAAAAATAAATGATTTCTGTATAGTAAATGCTAGGTTGGTAATACTTTGACGAAGCATCAAGTTTATAGGTGCGTTCCGATTGGTAGGTAATGGTAGCTAATGGCGGTGGTAGAATACGAAATTATAGTATTTCTTACATGTCGTGATAATGACACATATTAGTTGGCATGTACATAAACATGAGTCACTATCAATTTTCTATTGGAAATACTATAACGGCGTCTGCTACCACTGCCATTATCACTAATGAAAACGCACCTTAAAAAGGTAATTCAAATTCTGACAGATTTATATTTGTTCATGACACATCCCTACCAACATACTAAAATAAAACTACACTCATCGCTATACTTTATTTATAATTTTGTCAATTTATCGTTTTTAGAATTAGATATAAAGACGGGTTGATATTTCTTATCAACAAACAATCAAATTGGTGATCTTATTTTATTTGAAATTTGTATTTTATAATTTGCCGCACTACAGCGGCAACGTTCCATAGTGGTTCTCCAACCTCTGATGAGATCAGCTGTTTTCGAATGTGATAACACAAAAAAAATATTTGTCAAAATCCTGGCTACTATGTAATTTCATATCAATGCAGATGCGACCGATCTCGACCAAATAGAATTTGCTCTTGAAGCTAAACTATTAATTTTACCAAAAAATGTCATAGGCATAAATTATTCAAAATTTCCTCTACTTTAATTTATTAATTAACTATTTTGTCGAAATTGCAGAAATGGCGGCTCATTTGCAAAAATCCTTCAAAAAGGCTTAGAATAAACTACCAGTTCCTTTGGACCCCTTTCAACCAAAAGCTTTTCAGCTCTAAGTTTGGTAACAAAACTTCTAAATATGAACTTTCGTTTCGATACCTTTAGTAGTTTCTCCGGAACCGTCGCCACAAAAATCGTTTACACACGGACATACATACACACACACAGACATTTTTTTGTACCTTGGTCAAAAATGTTCAGGGCACCCATAAAGACCTATTTCCGATAAAATCACAATTTTTTTTTTCAGCACGATTACAATACTTTATCATACTGCGTATGATAAAGTAAAAATGGGTTATAAATGGTGTACATATACACAAATACCTCAATAAAAACGATTTGTGGTTGAGACTGGTTCGTAGAAACACAATTGAAATAAATAGCGGCCAATACAAGTGCTTTTTGTTATGAAGATTACTTTGACATAAGTTAAACAGACTAGAATAACTTATATTATCGTGTTTTAGATCCAGGTACAATCTGACAGCTTGAGTTAGGACTAACCTAATAATCTACAAAGTTATTCTTACATTGCACTTTTTGCAGGATACTTAGTTCAGGGAGTTTACTCTCGTCATCTTTTTGAAGCGAATGCGAGACTTTTTGAATGGAGTGGGGATATCACCGGTTGCCCGTATCTATGAGCAAGTTTGCTTGTTGCTAAGAACAATAACACACGCGCCATGCCCATACGTTCCCATAAGTTTGATTGAAACATATGGGCCTGGCGCGTGCGTTATTGTTCTTAGCAACAAGGAAACTGGCTTCTAGGTATGCCAGAGGGCAACCAGTGATATCCCCACTCCATTCGAAAAGTCTCACATTCGCTTCAAAAAGATGGCGAGAGTAAAAATAAGGATTATTATTAAAGAAGAATCTCACCATCTTTGGTAGGTCAAGCTTTGGTAGATTACCACTATCCGCTTTAACAAAGTTGTTTTCTATTGTTTGTAAATTAACGTAGTAAAGTCAAGTGGCAGAAGCACAAGTTTAATACGATGAGACATCGCTGAAGACTAACCCAGTGATAGAGAGTTCAATCACGTGATAAAACGTGAATAAAAATCAATTTTAATTTTGGTTTTTAATAGAAATAATGCATATTTTATGGAAAAGTAATAACAAATAGTTTCCTTATACTGTAATCTACTAGGATGACTTTAATACAAACCATAGTTTAATACAGTCAAAAAAGAAAGTAGAAAATATATAATAAAAAAACAGTAAATAAAATGTAAGGATATTATTAAAATACAATATATGAAGTATCGAAAGAAAAACTAGGTTAAAACCAAACCAGAATTAAAAGAAATTTTATCTTTAAAGACAACAAATTTAAATATTCGAATCAAAGTTATTAAAACCTAAGATCTTTAGGAAAAGAATGATTTAATCAAAAAGTAAACACATTTTATTTAATAGTATAACAAGTGGAAATTCTTCTAGCATTTTTTTTAAATTATGTTAAAATTGTATGGCCATGCTAAGAATACTTTTAAGCAAAAAACATTTTGATTCTTGTTGTACATACATTCTTTGCTGTACACAAATTTGGTTTATTGTTGTTTTATTGCCACCCATGTTCGTCGATCATTAGCAATAAAAAGTTATTTTGGTTGTACATGGTGCATGCGCAAGTGCATAACTAATGTAGACTGGCAGGTCCCATCAAATTGTTTGTAGATCTATGGCGTTAACACATTTTTATATGAATCAAAAGTACTTACGATCAAAAATTGCTACAATCACAATATTTAACATTATGCACTTTATTATAAAAGCATCTATGCACCGCCATGACGTTTACTTTTTATTCACATCAATATAATATTTTACCCAATTTTAACCCATTACCGCCTGGTGTCGCCATAAAAACAATGAATTATGTGTTACCATGCGGCGACGCCAGGCAGTAAAGGGTTAAGCTTTGCTGTGTTTTTTTTCTGATACACCTTGTATAAGAAAGAAAAAAAAGTGCAAAAAAATTTAAAATTAAGGCAAAGGTAATTTGAAGGAAACAATATAAAAATAGAGAAGTGTAAATAAAAAGAGAAAATATGTAAAACTAAAGAAAAAAGCTAAATTGTACAGAAGGAACAAGAAATAATGGGAAAATCATGAAGCAGTTTAGAAACAGAGGTAGAAACCAGATACTAATATTAGTAAAAATGAACTGAAAGAAAGAAAAAGATACAAAACATATACCAAAAAACAAAACACATCAATAAAAAAGAATAATAATATAAAGAATGGCAGGGAAGAAACAAAACAATAAATAACTTTCGTTCTGTAGAAATGAAAACCAAAAATAAGTAAAACAAAGCAAAAAATTAACGAAAAAGGTAATTTAAACAAGAAAACAAGGACAAGGAATCCATAAACACACATAAAATAAAAATAGGCTTACCGTCATTGCCGTAACCTCCCCTGCTGTGGTCGGCACCAGTACTGTACGATCTTGAGTGAGGACTCGCCTGAATGGAAGGAGACTGCGAGGCGCTGCGGTACGACGGCGTCCTCTGGGCTGGTGTGACTGCTCCTGGATGTAGGAATGGACCGTTCATATGTGGTGGCGCGGCAGTAGGTGGCATCTGCTGACCGGGAGTCTGTTGCCCGTACCTTGGCGTTTGCTGAGTGTGCGGAGTCTGGTATGGGGTCATGAATGGTGTCTGTCCACTTGGTGTGTACGGCTATAAACAAATTCCATGTTTAGCGTTCAGATAATATAGAAAATGAATGACAAAATAACTGAAATAACAAAGAAAAGCGAAGAGATTTTAATGAAGACAAATGTAAAACAAGGAAAAAAGGGAAGCAAAACAAGAATGGTAAGGACAAGAAAATAATGAAGGAAATATCAAAAATTAGTGAAGCAATTTGAATAAAATAGTGAGCATATTAGAGAACTTACAGTATTTATATATGTGCTTGCAGCGTAAGCCCCAGGTGTATGTGGGTAGTGTGGTGTCTGGTTAGCCACAGCAGACAGGGTCTGCATTAGCTGTGACGGTAGATTTTGTGCAACCCTCTGGATTGTCTCTGCATTCACTGGAAACGAGAACAAAATTAAAAAAGTTATCATTACACAATACAAAAAAATATAACAGAAACCCATGCTTTTATTGGGTTTTAGAGCTTCAAATAAAAGTGCTAACTAGTTAGACCTTTTCATTTATTCCAATATTTCACCAATAAATTCTGGCTTCTTCAGGGAAGAAATAACAGTCTCAACACAAAGTCACAATTTCATCGAATGGACATTCGATCCTGTATTTGTCTGTGAAATGCCGTTATCGTCGATTATTATGACTATTGTGTTGAAACTGTTATTTGTTCCCTGAAAACGCAAGAATTTACTGGCGAGATATTGGAATAAATGAAAAGGTCTAGCTAGTTGGCGCTTTTATTTGAAGGTCTAAAACCCAATAAAAGCACGGTTTTCCGTTATAATAATAAATAAAGTACATAAACAAATTTTGTACTGAACTTACTGTTAAAACTAGGTGTGGCACCGCCCTGGTATGCGGATTTGCTTGTTGGTACCCTTGGAGTTCCCGGAGTTCCAGGAATGGGGTCCCTGAAGTGCTCCTTGAACCACTTGAATAACGAGCCGACAGTATCAAACATCTGTTGTCTGAATCTGAACCCATCCGGAGTGACTGTTACAAATTCGTGCCTCACTTTGTTCCTCGGGAGGTACGACAGTTGGAACTTGCCCGGAAGACTCTATAAGAAGAAGTTATGGTTATTGATGGGTACAACCCAGTTGTGTTAATAATATGTAGTTAATTAGTAATAATTATTATTAATCGTGATGTTTTAACAATTTACTAAATGATTTGTTAAAAATTAGTGGTACTACTTTTCTAATTTTCTAATTTGCTTGCTTTCATTTGATAATATTGAAGGGTGCTGTTAAGGTGGCGTTTAAATCGGAAATGCTGTTATAATTTTCAATCGGCTATTACATATGCATGTTTAAGTTTGTACATTTAAAATATAAAGGCAGTTAATTCTTGCAGAAATCTGCATACATTTTACATTTTTACCCATATTTACATCTGGGTTCGAATCCCAGGCGTGGCTGTAGTTTTTAACTTAATAAATTACCGCCATCTTGTATTAACTATTTCCAATTTTCATATTAAAAATATACGTTAGAGTGAACCTTGTACCTTTGCTAATAATAAAAAAATACCTGACTCAATTCTGTCAAGTGTAGCTTACTAATACTGGGAATATCAGTGCTTTTAGTTGATTGCAATAAGTCTACGACATAGCCACCAATATGCTTAAAATCCGTATTATCGCCGAGCAACCACGCAGAGGGACGGTGTGGTATATTAACAAAAGCCACCTATGCAATAAGAAGATTAGAAAAAACAGCTGGCTACCATGCCGCAAAAATTGCTTACCACTCCCCCTTTTACAGCAGGATGATCTACGGAATTGAGGTCTGGGGCTACAGCAACCACGTAAAGTCCGTCTTTACACAACAAAAGAGACAAATACGAAGCCTAACATATGAGAGTCCGAGAACATCAGCAAAACCGCTCTTCAAGGAACACCAGATAAAAACTCACAGCAGCATACATCTACCGCTGCCTTTACAAACTACATCGGGAAAAAGACACAAGAACCAAGTGTGGAGACCACAACCAGTATGATACGAGATCCAGAGGCGATCTGAGAATCGCATATGCACACTTGACCACTACATCCTTCCAGCAAATACCGTTGCAACTTTACAACATGCTCCCCGAGAGTTGGAGACAACTCAATAAAGTTCTCTCTGCACTCGAACAATACTAAAAAGCACTTGATAAAATCAATAATTGTTGTAAATTTACTTTTCCGGACTTTCTAAAAGTAAAAAAAATCTGTTAATTTTTACTTGCTAATATTTGTATACTAACCATGTTTGCAAGAATCTAATAGTGCCCGAGATAGTTGCAGAAACTCGTTCACCCCTCTTTCAACCCCTACAACTTTTTGCCTGCCAAGAATTAATCATCAAAAACTAAGTATCGTTACAAAACAATAACTTTCTACAACTGATTAAACTAAAATTTAACAAAATTACAGTAATTTTTCTGTATCACAAATGCTTTGCGTAATCTAAGATGTCTTCTGGCGGATTTCTTTATCAAACTTTTCGTTTACTTCTTTATTATTTTATAAAAATTCTGTGACTTAATTAGCAAGTTTTACTAAAAGAAAATGAAAAATCATACCTTTGAAGCGCTGATAATATAATGGATCTTATTCGACTGCTTCTTCTTCTCGTCGATCAAAAACTCCGAAGCCTTATCCTTCATCCCGCCTTCGGTATCTTTATAGTACTTAAAATACAGCAAATCGCGAGCGTGCGCCGCCATCGGATTCACGTATCGCGCGATAATTTCGTCGAGATCCTCAAATTCCTCACCACCAATCCACAGGGACTTCCCCAGCGAGAAAGCGTTCACCTTGCCCTCCTCGCGGACGTCTATGTGCTGGTAGATCTTCTCGGCGACTTTCCACGTTATCGTAAGGTGGTTGGCGCCTTTGCTCGACGGGCGGATTATTACTTCGCCCTGGTCCATAGAAGCCATGAGCTTTTCCGCTTCGGCGTACGAGATGTTCTGGAAGGAGGGGTGGACGATGACACGTTTTATGTACGTCTGGCGTTGTTTCTTCTGTTTGAGTTCCGCCTCGACGCGGAGTTCTTTGTCCTCGACTTCTTGGTCGTAGTACGGGTCTCTTGTCGGTCTGGAAATGCAAAATGATTTTGAAGGTGTGATGTCCGATATGATATTGTACAAAACTTAGGTTTCTTGGTGTGAATTAATTGTTAAATTAGTTGAATGAATTGAGAATATCTAAATTGTAGAGAAGTAATTTTTATAAAGAATTGATCAGATGACAGGGAAAATTGGCTTTTTTTTTCTTGTAGTACTGAACTGCTTTTGAATAGATTACAAAAAAGAAAGAGTTAACTGTAAACTTTTTGTGTAATCTTGTTGGTTTTGAAAACAGGTGTCAAACAAAAAAGAACATTTTTTAATCTTTGTTTTGAATTTCTTAAACCATTTTTTACGTGGAATCCCATTGTGCAATTAGATTACAGGTGACCGCAAATAGCAAGCGAAGCTAAGCGCAGCTATGCGAAGCTAAGCGTTAGAAAAAGGACAATTGCAATAAAATCCTGTGAGAGCGAGGGAGAACCAAGCTGAGCTGAGCTGAGCTCAGCAACTCAAAGCTGCCCAAAGATCTCACTGCTCGCTCTCAAGGAATTTAATGCAATCTGTGTTTTGGCATAGGTTTGCTTCGCTCGCTATTTGCAATCACCTTAAAGATATAAGAAAAGACTTGCTTCCTTGAAGGAAACAATAATGAATTTTGATGTTCTTGTATGTGTCCTATCTAATTTCAATGATGCAGCACTCTTAATGTAAACTGTAGTATTATTTAAATTTATATAGTTTGTATTAAAAAAATATACGCCAGTTCTATGTCAAATGCAAGACACATGAATTCACGACTACTAGTTTTCACATAATAAAGTTATTTTTCAATGAAGAACATAAAAAATTCGGTGTTACAACATATCAGCGTTTTGTTAGTTTTTTGCTATATTCAATAATTTGCTTTTACATTATCAACTGTTATAAAAATTATAAATCATTAAAAATCCCAAAAATATCAAAATAAATTAAAATCAAGAAATATTTGATCAGAAACAGATTTTGCATCAGGACATTTTACTAGTAACCTCTTAAATCCAAAGATTTATAAAAATTACAAATATTAAGTAGTGAAGTCTGTAAATATCATTTTAATAGAGTTTTTGAGATTAAAAATCGTTTTTAAATAAAACCCTGTTCAAGTTTGTATTTTTCAATTGATTTTTAAGTTTACATCTAACTTAATTTGCTTTCACCAATTACTCTTTTTTTAGTTATTGAAATGTCGTGGTTAAAGGGATACTTTGCGGAACTTTATATTTTATTTATTTAATTTTTTTTATATTTTTAATAATTATTTTGCATCGATTACAATAACTGGTTTCCAAACCATTAATCGAATAGCTCAAAAAGTCAAAAAAACGTTACGCAAAACACAAAAGTTTAGATTATCTAAAAACTGTGCTTATAGGAGGGCAGTATAACAAAGAAATACTCGAGTTTGACAGGCGGAATGGTTCTAATTTCAAAAAGTTTACAAAAAGATTCAATATTTTTATTTTTTTTGGTAGTGGGTTTATTGGCCAGACTATTACAGAGCATTATTTTCAAGTAATTTTTTTTTAAATTAATTTGATAAAAGTGGTGTAAATTTCTGTAGTCAAAGAAAACAAAAAAATATCCTCGATTTTGAGCCTTTTGAACAAGGTTGTTTTAAAACATTGTTTTAAACATGTTTTAAAACAAATATTTTATTTTAAATCATTTTGTTTTAAACATGTTTGATAACAGTTTATTTTAAATGTATAAAACACTTTGTTTTAAACATGTTTAAAACAGTTTAACAGTTTGTTTTAAATGTTTAACATATTTTGTTTTAACACATTTTAAACATGTTTTAAAACAAATATTAACTCCTTGATGAATAAACAGAAGTAGTGGTAACACACAAAGCGGTGTTTCTCCTGTAGTTCATAATTAGATATATATGGCTGATGGTCCGTGCCTTAACATTCTCAACAACTGTGAAGACAAAACAAGAAAAAGTCATTCACGCAACAGATATAACTCCACTGAGGACTTACGTATGAAAAGACCCTGATCAAAATGTTTAGAAATAAAACAAATGCGTGATTTAAAACATGTTTGTTTTGGGTGATTTAAAACATGCTTTTTTTCATGTTAAAAGCATGTTCTTTTTGCAAAGTGTATCATTGGTTTTGATAAATAAAAAAAGTTTTTTATAACAACCCTGCCTTTGAGACACAGGTGAATAAGTTTTGATCAAACACAAATTTCACATAAATTAAGTATGGCTTAAATAAAAGAACAAATTGATAAGGTCCGGCCAAAAATAATAGTAATATTTTCTATATCTAATGATACGGTTAACAGAAACAATTTTAAAATTATTCAAATATGTTCAAGACGCCAAATTATTCATGATATATTTGTAAGCTTTTCTGGTTATGATAAGTTTTAGTTCAGACAACTCGGAAATAAAGCAAAACAGTAATAAAGATGTTTTAATATTGCCAAATTCTGAAATTTGTTTAATTTATAGGTGTCACCGAGACAATTTGCATCGATACATTCATTCAAATTAAACAATTGCTAATTTCCACCAGTACCACACCAAATCCTTAAAACTAACTTTAACTTATACCCCAAAATTAAAGCCATCTCAAAACGACAATCACTCACCTCCACTCGTTATTCTTATCGGCCAGATCGCTCGACTTTGACGTACAATCCACCGAAAACCGGTCGACGTCAATCTTCGTAATCCTACAGTGAATAAGCTGCCCGATGCCAACACGTTCCTCCGGATTCGACACGTGCTTATCGCTCAAATTCTTAATATGTATATAACCCGACAATCCGTTATCAAGTCGTAACTTCACGCCGGTCGCCTGACCCGAGCAAGCGCCCGCGTCGAAGTGATTCCACACGTCGGACAGTTCCGGAAAGTCATTGGTGAGACAGAACGGGCACTGCCAGAGGCCCGTCTCGTCGTTTCTCACCGGATTCGCCTGGTCGAGTTGCTCTCCTTGCGGTTTCCGACGGGTTATGCCCGATACCGTGGCGGTCAATAGTTTGCCGATATAGAACGTCTCGGGGTTTTCTTTGGTGAGCATGTCGAACTGTTCCTCGGGACCGGGAGATTGGAACTGTTGACGGAGATCGCGATAGCGCGAGTTCAGTTCGGCTCGGATGTCATACAGGGTGATACTCTTGTTGCCTATAAAAAAAGAAGTTACAATATATAAAAAAAATAAAATAAAGAAAAAAAGTGTAAATATAGTGATAAAAACACTAAAAGTAAAAACTAAAAGTGACGGTCATCACTTTCTGCCATTAAACTTGTCCTGTGTTTAATATATTTTTTTATATATATATTAAACTTACCAAAGCCCTGTCTTTCTAATTCTTCAGCAAACGCGTCCAAATCAAGATCTTTCAGTCTTTCAGGGGAGTCTAAGATTTCCTCAAGGGCGCCCGCTGGGTTGGCCCCCTCATCGTCGTCGTATTCAAGCGCGTCGACGGCCATTTTTCTGGCCCACTCGTACGTTTCGGGATGGACTCTCGAACCATCCAGGATTTCAACGTATGCCTCAGTACTGTAATAAATTTATGAATTTTAAATATTTTTAAGAAATTTAATTAATTAGACTTCTATCATTCAGTGCAAAAACCAAGTCTCAAAGTTACGTACAAAACACCAATCACTGAAAATTAAATCTACAAAAAAGATTTTCTTTATTCTGGTAGTCTAACATTATAAATATTAATGTTAGTCACTATAAATTTTAGTCTTATTTTTCAAATACACCAAAGTTGTCAAAGTTTGTTATACTCATTGTGAATTACCCACTATATTATAGTTATAGAGTTAACTTTAATGATAAGAGCGTTGATTAAAAAAAAAAAAGACTATGTTTTTTGTCAAAGAGATGATTATTTTTATATCTAGTAATCGTCTTAATATTTTTAATTTAAATAACACACAAAAAAAACGTTACTAACAGCCAACAAATTCCCGATATGATGAAACTTGTTACTATATTACTATTCTTCCATGGTATATGCAAATTTTTCAACATTTAACTTTTTCTGAATAGTCTAAAGATGCAATGATTTGTTGTTGATGTATTAACGCTAAAATATAGAAAAACTAAGAATTCAAAAAAGCGTATTTTATCTACGAAGTAAAAATGCAGCACGACATTCTAACAGAACATTTTAAAAAATTTCACAAATGTAGATACGTTTTGCTTAGTACAGCAGAATACTCATCAATAAAGCACTAACGTAGTCTGTTGAAAATCACAACCTGTTCCATAGAATTCTATAATAAATCATAACCTGACTGAAAAACTATTTTGAACTTTTTATCAAGTATGGACCATAAGCATATCTATTTTATCATGTCATCGGTAAACAAATTTTGTTTGAAGTATGGGTTAAAACCACTATTTTAAGATTTTTTATATAGGGTCAAAATGTCAACATTTGTATTTTTGCCACTTTTTTATAATAATAATAATATATTCAAACTCAACGGTTACAATTCTTCTCACAAAATACATAATGTGTAACCATTTACATATACAACAAATTCAATAGTGGGAATGGATGTCATTCAGGCTCCAGGAACTCCTCTATGGTATAGTAGGCCTTTTCCATTAAAAATCTCTTCAAGAGTGTCTTCATTTGCGGGAATGGCTGACTTTTTATCTCCGGAGGTAATCCGTTGTAAAGTCTAGCACCGATTGAAGTCACTCTTGTAGTCTCTAGACGGTTGTAGGGTAACTGATAGGTGGTTCTTTGTTCTGGTATCATGTTGGTGGACATCGCATCGTGCCTTCTTCATTATCACCTCACTTGGAAGAGTGAGAATTTTGTTGCTTTGGAAGAGAGGTCTGCAATGGGTAGCAGTTGGTGAAGCCACAAGTGCACGAATAGCACGCATTTTCAGCAGAAATATCTTCGCCCTATGCACCGACATGGCCCACCCGTATATCATCCGGGAATGGAATACAGCGTGGTTGGTAAGCATACCAGCGCTCTTGTTGATGTTATTAAAGAATTCAAAGTGATAGAATTCTTTATGTTGGCTGAAATGAACATTCAAACGTACGGGTCAAAACTGCTACCAAGAATAATAAAAACTGCATATTATTCAGGTGAGACTTTAGTTTTGTAATGAAAGTTTTTCACAGTTTTTGATACCATTATCTAACAAGAAATGCAAGAAATGCTCTATTTAACGTCACTTTAATTATACATCAAGAGACATTGCAGGTTCTTTTTAACTTTCTGCACTGACACTAAATAAAAAAGATTCAAACAGAAAAATAATTAACCTGTTCGATTTGAAAAGAGCTATCTTATGACGTCTCACAGTTTTTACCTTTGCCCTGATGTTATGGTCTCAAAAAGTGTTATTTACCTGTGTGCCATGTTATAATAATATTCTCCAGCTCAAAATAATTAATTTTCTGAAGAAAATTAAGTAATTCCTATCTTTACAACCAGAAATCAATAGAACACAAGATACGCAATTCCAATACAAGTTTCATGTTGATTGGAGTAATCTTAACAAAAATCTGATATATTTTAATCAACGTAATTAACTTTCTTTAATATTATTTTACAACTCTACCACGACAAAAAATACTTGATCACCCCAATCAATCCCCACAACCTTTACTCTCTAAAATAATCCACCTACCTATCTCCAAGACTATTCGTGTCAATCTTCACGAAACCCGAACAATTAATGAACACCTTCGGACCCATGTGGCACGCGGTAACCAACTGCGTCCTGTTCTCCAGCCTCTGGTTCGTCTGCTTGAGCACCCGGAGCAACGCCTGCCCCTTACGGGGCCCCAACCCGCAAATGAACTGCACGAGGTGGCTCTTGTGCGCCTGCTGGACGGCCAGGTTGATGTCGACGCCCACTTCATTGGTCCTGTTGACAAATTCCAGATACAGATTCTCGAGCAGATCTTCTTTCGGTAGTTGCTCTTGCATCGGATGGTATCGGAGGCTGAGGATCTCCTCGTCGGTGTTGCAGAGTTGCGAGTATTCGATGAGCGGGTCTTGCACCTTGCGGGCTATCGAGACGGCCTGTCGTAGGAGTTCGGGATATTCGCGGAAGTCGGCGGTGCCTTTGTTCGAGTTGGAGTATACCTGATTTTAGAAATGTGAATTGGTGAGAAAATTACATTCGGGAAATGAGTCGTTTAAACTGTAGGAATTTAGGCATTTTGTGCAAGTGAAAGAATGATAATAATATTAATTCTTTATTATTCAAAACATTTAATAATGTACACAAATGACTATATAAATTGATTAAGTGTTATTGGCAAAATAATTGAAAATCGTAAAATGTTGATTAATTTTGTTCGGCACTTCACAAAATTGCCATTCACAGTTAGATCCAGAGTTATCTATATTTTAAGTTTTTTTTTTTTTCAAAAATTGCGGGTACCATAAAGTTATTATTATCATGTTCATACTTGTCATACAGAAAAAATCTCTTGCAAATTTGTTAATATACTTTAAAATATACTCTTCAATTTTCAATTTTACTTACTTACAGTGTGTCGCCCACTTGACGTTGACTCAACTCCATAGTGTTGGTATCTTTTATGATTATGATTTAAAATCTTTTGGTGTTTTATAACTCGCTACTCAATTTTAGATTAATATACCGGCCTACTGTGATCACGCAAACATGCGAATTTTCTGTAATTTTCTCCAGAATGAATTTACACTAAAAGATTCAAAGAAAAGATGTTCAAAAATACCCAAACTAATAAACAAAAAACTAAAAATGTTTGCTAATTGGATTTGTTATGGAGATATGGGAAAAAGTTACTAAGAAAAACTGTACAAAATAAAAAAATTACCTACATTAACAAAGCTTTACAAAAATTTTAAGATTTGTTTTAATGAATTTAGAAATGCTAATAAAATGAAAAAAAATCCATATTTCAATCAAACTGATATGCATGGTTTTTTTTTGTCCAGAACAGGTTTGCTAGTAATTTTTGGTATCATCATAACAAAGCAAATTGCTGCCCAAAATAAGACTATATAATTATTTATTGGCTCTTTAAACATAAGAAGCAAAACATTTCTCTTTCCTTATAATTAATTTATGTGCATAATGACAGTGGTAGAAAAACATTCCCTACTACTGCCCTCCAATGGTAAAGGGCCGCGTGAACAAAACTTATATTGATTGAAATATTTTCGGTTTTTTTCTATAATATGATGTTAACAGTTAAAACAAATTAGCCTGTTTTACGTACAAATTGTTAACTAATACCGTGGGCTTAGGTAAATTCTTTAAAATGTAAACAATGCGTATGGTTTTTGCAATGAAATGCAAGAATTGTGACGATTTGTTGTTTGACGAAAAGGCGTTTTACTGTTGGACGGCAGAATAGTTGGCTTAATTTAGTTTGGATAAATCAATGGATCTTAAACATTCAAAAGATTCGTGTAAAATGACGTTGTATAAGGTTGTAAAGAATTATTTTTTATAACAAAGTTAACGATTTATATCATTTTGAAGTTAAAAACATTCATGGTTTATAAAAAATTTTAAGAAATGTTCATAAAAAAGTATTGATAAATTATGCAAAACATAGTTCTGCAAGAAACATGCATAAACTTTTAAATGGAAAATTGTATAAAATGCAAGTAAAAATAAGTGAATCAAAAATAAATTATCGTAGTAAACTTACTATTAAGCTGCCAGTTCAAGTTTGTCCTGTATGTATTTGTTCTGCTGTATTTTGTGCTTTTATTAAAAAGGGCTGGTTATAACCAGTACAAACACCGAACTGTGATAATCCACTCGATTCAGCGATTTAATTTTTTTACGTGTGTCAATTTATTGTTATAACTTTGTAATGAAATGTATACCATCTTAATTTTTTTTCTTTTAAATATTTGTTAAAGTATCAGTAATAGAAATAAATATTAAAAAACTAATTTTTTAAACCCAAAGTTGAACAC
Organism: Melinopterus prodromus; assembly: GCA_964023965.1. NCBI lineage: Eukaryota > Metazoa > Arthropoda > Insecta > Coleoptera > Scarabaeidae > Melinopterus > Melinopterus prodromus. The sequence goes on along the minus strand of OZ030396.1, from coordinate 37,576,924 downwards.
ACTTAAAAAAAACTTACCTTAGCCAATTCGTTGTCAACAATCTCAACGCCTATGCTCGGAAACTGTTCCGAGTCCATCAAGTCACTAACTACACCTTTAACGTCTTCAACAATCATCAGGGCCTCACGGGATTCCCCACCAATTGCCACAACGTGCGGCTTCTTTGTCATGATAAAATTCCTTATTGCAGTCAAGTCCGCTTCCTAAATAACAATAAAAAACTTTATAAATACATAAACAATAAAATAATAAACAACAAATTAAACCCTTTTTTCTACTTTAAGTAAGCATATTAAATAAATTATTTTACCTTCATTAATTTTTCTTCATCCCTATAACTATTCTTGCGTTTGAGCAGATGTGGCAACCTCAGGTAATCGGTAATATCACCATCTGGCCCTGCTATGCAAGCAAAAGCAGATTGCGTGTAGTCGGGTACGTAAGCAATCGCCATGACTTTGACACCTTTCGAGGTATCCCAATCATCATCCTCTTCTTCGGGAAATTCAACTTTGTAAGGAGCCCACTGTAGATAGAATAAAAAACATATAGCTTTACCAACACTTGTCATTGGACTTTCAATTTAGTTGAGAAAGTTGCAATGAATTATTATTGTGTTCTAAAGTTAGTAACAAAAAAAAAAGAAAAAGGTAATAAAACTGATTAAAACTCTGTTGTTTTTTGTAGAAACAGAATCCAAATTAGTTTTCAAGGATCAGCAGCCAATTAAGCTGACCACACAGAAATCTTGCAAACTTATAATGTACAAGGTGTTCGTCTCATTTTAATTACGGGTCAATCCATCTGAAGTGGTTCAGAGGTGGTCGCATGACCATTTCAGAAAAAAATCATTTTTTTTTGTAATGAATTTGCCTATGTTCTGGGAGTACAAAACCATTTATTTTTATTTATTATTTTACTCCGTTCAGAAATGGCGCCCAGTTTTGTGTCAGCGAATCCGACATTTTTGACATTGGTATGTGTTTGCGTTAAACAAAATATTTTTTTGGGGATGGTCCTAAAGAGTTAATAAAAACCACTCTATTAAGCAGATTTCAAGCTACCTGTTAAGTATATAATACGTGTAGTTTACATTTATTTTCTATTTTTAAAAATGTCCTGTTTACTTACAATAACTTATTAGGAGCCGTTTTCATGTTTTTTTAGTTATAACCTTGTATGCAAAGGGCTTGTAATAGAAATATTAGCTTTCTTACTCCTTCCCCCTATTGATAACAAGATATTGAAATTTTCTCAATTTTGCGATATTTAATGTAAAATATCTCTGATGGGACCACGACAAAAAATCTACAAAACTTTCATAATTAATTCTTTTTATAAGGTTTAATAATAAATAAAAACTTTCTTGTGTATTGCACCGTGTTTGGAGTAACATGCCCTCAAACATGGGAAAAAACGTTAATCAGCGCTTATTAACAAACACGATAATTCCGTTCTGAAGTTGGAAAAGCACAATTATTTAAATTTATTACATTTTACTACAATGATATTAACTTTATTCACCTTAAAATAATTATAATAGAATAATTACTTAATTGTACAACACACATATTTCTAAATAATAATATACATATAATATCAGTAAGAATATAAGTTATATTAGTGCTTCTATAAAAATATAATGTAAATAAATAAACAGTTCCAGTAGGCTTAGATGTTTTCAATATGTTAATGTTGGCCACTACTGGACTGTCCCCACCGCTCCCTTAGTTGTGAGCCTGTTAGAACTAATGAGCTGAGCCAGAAGCCAGTTGTATGTGACTGTTTTCAGAAACATTTAACTGATTATATAAAACAAAATCTGTCAAAACTTATATATTTCTCTGATGGTGCAGCAAGTCAATACAAGAACAAAAAGAACTTTGGAAACTTATCGTATCATAAAAAAGATTTTGTGGTAGATGCACAATGGCATTTTTTTAGATGTGCACATGGAAAAAACGCAAGCCACGGTATAGGGAGGACAACGAAGCAACTAGTGGCTAAAGCCAGTCTTCTAAGACCACTTAATAGCCAAATCCTTAATATAGAAAATATGTTCTCCTTTTGTAATGGACACCTACCAGGTGTAAACTACATCTTAGTGGCAAAAGAAGAGGTGTCAGAACGCAAAACCTCCCTTTATGATACAGTTCAGAGATCCAAACAGATAAAAGGACCTAGAAGTTTTTCATTAAAAAAAAAAAAAAGAAGAAGTTTTCACAAATTGTCTCCTCAACCAACAAAAGGTGTAATAAGCTGTTACATCATATCAATTTCAGAAACGTATGAAGATCACTTAATTTTATAAGTCTCTTTTGTAAAACATGACATAATTGTTATGAATACTATGCTTTGTTTTGTATGTACTGAGAATTTTTAATTAAATTTGTTTTACCATCATGTGATTTTGCTCTCATTTTAAAGGGATGTTATTCCAAACACAGTGCAATACACAAGAATGTTTTTATTTATTATTAAACCTTATGAAAAGATGAATTAATTTTGAAAGTTTCAGATTTTTTGTCCTGGTCCCATCAGACATATTTGACATTAAACATTGTAAGAGTAAGAAATTTTGAAATTAAAATAGCTCGTAATCAGTAGGGAGAAGGAGTAAGAAAGCTATTTGCCCTTTGCATACAAGGTTATAACTAAAAAATATTGAATGGACAAATTAAGTACCCCTTCATGTCTTAAAAAAAAAATGAAAACGCCTCCTAATGGACTATCGTAAGTAAACTTTAAGATATTTTGTAAACAGAAAGTTAGCAAAAACTCTATTTATTATATACCTAACAGATAGCTTGGAATGTGCTTAATTGCGTGGTTTTTATTTCAACTCTCTATGACAATTTCAAACAAAGTTCTTTTGTTTAACGCAAACACATACCAATGACAAAAATGTCGGATTCGCTGACACAAAACTGGTCGCCATTTCTGAACTAAAGAAAATATTAAAAAAATAAAATGGTTTTGCACTCCCAGAAGATAGGCAAATTCAATTTAAAAAAATGATTTTTTATAAAATGGTCAAGCGACCAACTTATCTTTTTCTGGTCCATTTCAGATGGATTGACCCTTACCTCTTTTTTTGATAATTTTTAAACCATATAAAATAGATACAATGGAGATAAAACAGAGATAAAAACCACCATGTCCATCTGAACCAAATGGTATAAACAACCACATTAAAATAAATTCTCATTAACGCGTCTTGTACATTAATCACTAAAATAATGTAGTGTAATCATGCTTGTGGCCAGGTGACGCCATCTCGTGGTGCCAATAGTCACTACAAACTTGTTTTGTATTTATAGTTTAGATAGGCTTTATCACTTAAATCTTGTTAGTTTTTGTTGGGAAGTATTTTTGTCGGCACCTAACACATAAATGATTCTTTCATTTTAATTTAAATTAATTTTCTGCACATGAGCTACTATTTTTCTTAAAGCCCGGGCCACACTAACGCGTAACGTCTAACGCCTTTATGCGTTAACTAACGCGTCATCACTTTTCGCCCTTCTGATTGGCCAGTTAATGTGTCAAATCGTGGTCACACTCTATTTTAACGCATTAATTTTGACATTACGTGTTAGGCATTAAACGTTAGGCGTTAGTGTGGCCCGGACATATGTTATAATTGAAAAACAGGACTTACCTTTATCCAATTATACAACTTGCGGCAACAAGCCTTTAGGACTGAATCCTTTGCTTCCGCTAGCAACGCTCTACGTAATTCACCCTTGAGATCGGGTAGAATACATCTTGTCAAAGCCCTTTCTACACATTCCGTACGTAATTTATTCCAATCTTGGACATTTTTACTGAACTCATCCTTAATATACAATTGCTTAACCTCGTCGATATACGACCCTGAAGTGCTGCCCTCTATAGTCTCGCTTATCGTTATAGTAATCAAGTTTTCTTCTTCGGCGAGTGTCAACTTCAGGAACTGCTCGTTGGTTAAATCGCGGACTGGTTTGTCCTTGATGTACTTCATCCTGGAAGATTTTGAGGTTAGAAAGTAAATTGTTAGGTTAATTTTGTTTAAAGATTAGTGAAGAGGAAAATGCAATTTTAAGGTATTTCATTTAGTAATAACACATTCAAGAGCAACTAAATAATTTTGTTTGTTTGAGGTTAGAACAGTAAAATATAGACAATTTTTGATAATGGGCCTAGATTTATTTAAAGCTAGAATGTAGGTTTTTGTTTTCTTGGTATTTTGTTATAACATAAAGAGTTGTAACTTAAAGAGAAACAAAGTGAATTACTTATTTTTGCTGTTTTGAGGTTAGAGTGAAATTTTCTTAATAGCGGAGTTTTGACCGTGAAAAGTGACATTTGTGACCTCTTCCCAAGAGAAGTTAGTTATGCTGGTTGGAACATGATAAAATAAATGTTCCTAAAAAAACTGGTGACATTGGGTCCAATCTGCACCAAACTCCCTGTTTTTAAAGAAATTGTTCATTTTTTGAAGTTTTAGTCGAACATGTTAGGTTATGTTTACATTTCTTCTTCTTTGAAAACAGGGAATTTGGTACAGATATGACGCAATGTCACCAGTTTTGTTAGGAACATTTATTTTATCATGTACAAACCAGCGTAACTAACTTCTCTTGGGCAGAGGTCCTATATGTCACTTTTCAAGGTCAAAACTTCGCTATTTAACTAAATATCATACGTGTAGCAGTTGTGCGACTCGTCAATCTCCTTGACGCCCTTCTTGGTGGGACGGATGGAAATTTTAGCTCGTTCAAAGAAGGCTTCGCGAACACATTTTCTGATGAGAGGCTCTCTTGCTATTTGGAGTGAAACCATGTACTTTGCAGCGTCGATGACTTCTTCTGCTGAAGCTAATTTTCTGCAAAGAAAAAAAAAATGAGGTTAGAATTTAAGACGTTTGCTCGTTTAAAGAGATTTTGAACTAGGCTTAATGATAAAAAATATGAAAGTTGTCCACAATTTTTATTTAGAATGTAAAACTATAGTATTTTCACTATATAGTACTAGTAAACCTCGATACTAAAAATCACCGGAATCTCATTGAAAATAATATCAAAGATTACTGGGCAAAATATCGGACATGAGGTTTCGTAAACCTGTTAGAACTTGTAACATGAAAAAGTTAGCCACGATTATCTTTTAAAATGTTAAATTACAGCATTTTAACAATATTAACTTTCTGATTTACTTTGCTCAGCTTTACAAAACATCATTAAAATCTTCAGAAAATAATATTAAAAATTACAGAGTAAGACATCGTTGTTCAGGTTTGGTACAAGTGTTAAATTTTGAATAAATAATAAACTATCGTATTTTCTCTGCAATACTTGCTAAACTCCATACCAAAAATCAATGGAATTTTAAACAACATAATATAAAATAATAAAGGGTAAAACATAGATGTTGAGGTTTGGTAACTCTTAAATTTTAAAAGTTGGAAAAATTATCCACCATTTTACAATCTTCAATTTTCCAATACCAATACCAATAACAACAACCATTGGAATCTCATAGAAAATAATATCAAGCATTACAGGGTAAAACATCAATATCGAGGTTTCGTAAAACTGTTATATTGTGAAATTGTGAAAAGTTATCCATGATTTTTGTTCACAATGAGTATTTTCTCTACACCAGGCAAAACTTAATACCAAAAATCATTGAAGCCTCATAGAAAATAATATCAAAGATTACAGGGCAAAACATCGAAATTGAGGATTGGTAAAACTGCTAAATCTTGAAACTTTAGTTATCCATGTTTTTCTGTTAATAGTATTTTCCCTATAATAGTTGCAAAACTCCATACCAAAAATTATCGGAATCTCAGAAAATAATATCAAAGATTACAGGGCAAAACATCATAGTTAAGGTTTGGTCAAACTGTTAAATTATTAAACTTGGAAAAGGTATCCAAAATCTTTGTTTGCAATGTTAAACTATACAGGGTGTTGCTTAATAACATGCAAATATTAAAGGAGGTTATTCTTTGGTCTATATTGAAAAAAAAAAAAAAACTCATAAAAACGAAAATTATCAAAAGAATACCATAGGCTATAAAACCGTAAAACAAGCGAGAATCAAAAAACTGTGTCAGGAGCTTATTTTATACAGTTCAAGGTTTTAAAATACGAATGAAAGGAAAAAATAATTTTTTTCCAAACGATTACATGAGCACCCCCTCTTGAAAAATATACTTACGTCGAGATATATTCCTTCGCCAACTCCGCAGGCTCAATAGCCTCTTGATCCACTTCATGCCTCTGATAATTATCTCTCAAATTCTCCGCAAAATGTTCCGGAGTCAGACCAAACCTCTTAGCCAGGCCCCCGATTCCAGCCTTCAAACAGAGCGAATACGACCCCGAACGATTTGCGTATTTCAACGTTTCCGGTTCTGGCTCGTCTTCTTCCTCTTCAGGTTCTTCCGGCAGTTCAGCCCCATCTTCATTCTCCGCAATGCGTCTCAACCTATAAAATAAAAGATTAATTCGATAAACCAAGTGCAAAACTTTTTTATATTTTATTTTGTATTTTCTTTTCATTTTATATTTTATTTTTATTTAGATATATTTTAGTATTAATATTGTTTAGTTTGACTAACCTAGCGGCTTTGCGATCCGCACGTTTCCTCTCTCGTTCCTTCTCTCGCCAAGCGGCGTGCATAGCTGGTAAATCTGGGGCGTAGTAGAGGACAAAATGGTTGTGGACATCGGCGAGTTCTTCGGCAGTTTGGACGTTTTTGAGGCGCTCGATGTCGGATTCTTTCATGACGCGGACGTGGTCTGGTATGGGCGCGTCTGGGTCTTTGGTCAGTTGGTCAATTTGGTAGGTGCGCATCTTCTCGAATAGTTTGAGGAGGTTTTCTTTGCGTGATTTGAGCTGGCACCACTGAAAATTGACGTGAAAGAATTTTTAGTTTGATACTGATATTTTGAAGTATAAATGATAGTAGGTATAAAAAAGATGAAATAAAGAAAAAGTTTACAACTCTATAAAGTTGTACTTCACAGTGTTTTCACTATTTCTTACAAAAAGTGAAGATTTCATTTTGGCCTACTTAGTAAATCCCGTCAGGTAGCGTTATTTTCTTGAAGGATATCAAAAATAACTTATTTCGCTTCCAAAGTTACAAAAGAAATTCTTAAATGAAATCTTGAACCTTGTACGTTAAAGCTGTGAACTGTGAACGTTCTACTATTAATTTTGAGCCTAATATTAATTATTTATTTAAAACGTAAACAGCAAAATACCTTGTTTTGCAATTGTGACCTGGTCTACGAAAAAGTGGTTTATGTGTCAAGAGGTCGATTTTGAGGTTTTGCGTGATTCGAATAGAGAAAAGTCCCCTCTTTCTAACGAACCCAAGCCCAGCTTGGTAGCTTTCTTAACGGCCGAGTTATTCATATTTGAAATTAGAGTACACACAATAAAAACACAACATGTAAAAAAAAATTTTAACTATTTTGTCTTGTACGTAGTGAAATAAATTAGAGAAATTAAATTTCTTATAAAATACAAAACAAATGATAACACTGTGCTAGTCAAAAAAATGAACAAGCCGACGACCTACCTAGTAAAGTTAATTAGGGTATGCTGAATTCAGTGGTGGTCACAGAATTGTATACAATCTCTAGAATGTGCAGAGGGCTGCGTGGCTGGATGCGTTATGGGCGCAGCCATGTTGGTGCATTGTTGTGGTTCTGACTACAAGTCAGTAGCGGCGCGTTTGTGCCATGAGCGTAGCACATGTAGGGGCATATTAAAATTAAAGAAATAAATAGCAAGTCAGGAAGTCAAACTTACATTATTATACTAAAGCATTAAATGTTAGTTGATAGACTTGATTATTATTGTTTTCATTCGTATTGGAGCAAGCAATGCAACGCTTAATGCACCTAAATTAGGACACCGTACTTTCAGATCGGACTGTATAAATCCCCACTCTTTCAAAACCCCGCTGAGAGCAAAACAACAACACTCTATCTCTCTTGCGCTCCCCACAATATGTAAACAAATACAAGCGTCTCTCTCGTCCAAACTACTTTAGGTGGGGGTCCACTGTGCATCCACAAAATTGTATGCGCAGTAGGTTCTTACGCGTTCTAGTGTATTATGATTTCTGTGGTGGTGGTAGTCATTTTTCTAGGTTAGGTCATTTAATCGAGTAATATCAAATTCAAATTTTTAGGCGGGACCCGTTTTTAGAGAACTTTAACGATTTTCGATTGCTCTCAAAATTCGTATAGGACTGTTTTTTGGTGCGAGGAATCCGAATTTGATATTATTTTTGCGATCCGACAAATATTTAGTACAGTTTGCATAGAAAAAACAAAAAAATGGCCGAAAACGGCAAGAAACGTTGATTTTTGTATGGAAATGGCCTAAAATTTGTAGGAATTACATTTTTTTATAAATGAAATTATTCTTATTAGTTGTCAATAGAATTGTATCATCTTTAGGAATATCAAAAAATGAGTGTCGTTTCTTAATTCTATCGGGTGTAGTTTTTGACTACAACAAGAGTCACAACAGTCTAATTTCTCCATAACTGTCACACTGACAAGTTATTTAAAAGTCTGCCGCTGTCTGTCACTACATCATAAGACATAACCTAACGAGCAAACGATCAAATAATGAATCATAAGTAGTGTTCGATTGCTGGCCGCGCTTAGTTCTGTTCAATCTGATTAGCGATCAGTTGGCTAAAGTGCAGTTCGATTGCTCGTTTGACGTCTGAGCAGAACTGATTCCACCAATAGGAACCAAGTATTTCAAATTTGCGATCAGATTGAACAGATTACAACTGAGCGCGGCCAGCAATCGAACATACCTATAGTGTCCCTGTATATAGAGAGTACCGCAATAGTCGCCATTTTATCTCCATTTCTTATGAGCGAAAGGTTATAGTAAGGTTATGTTGACTCTCCAATCTGGCCAGCTGTGAATACTCAGCCGCCATTTTGTCTCCAAGTAGTGGCATAGGCAATTGCGGTACTCTCTAACTACAGGGACACTAATGAATCAACAAGCGCAGCGCCGCACAACGGGAGAACAGATAAAGACGGCCAGTCGTAACGCATGCACGCAAATTTCTAACGGCGGGAAAGGCTGAGTGTCTTATCTGGCTCCAGTGCTGTAGTTAGTTAGGCCAGCTAGCAGACCTCACGAGGCTGTGCCGTAAAGCTTTCTTGTTTCAAGTCCAACCAAGTCCAGGTTTCTGGTTTGACCTGGTTAGTAACGGGAAACAAGGCAGTAATACATGTGAGGGAGGGATACCAGGCATCTGGTGCTCGCCGGTGACTCATCAAACGGGGCCTTCGGAAGTTGTGGCATCATGAGCACTTAACGATCTGATATCTAGTATATCGGAATAGGGATTAAGGCAAGTGCGGATAGACGCTATAGCCCACATGACGGCTGCTCAATGTGGAGCTACCATATCTCACGTATGTGGCTAATGAGAAGCCGCTGAGAAAGATCACATGTGGTAGAGTTCTCAGTGTAAGCGTGCACGACGGTGCACCAATCCTCCGATGAAAGGGTAACGCTAATAATCTCGATGGGTACGAATAACGCCTTAGCGTTCCTGGCGGTGACTCGTCAAACGTAGATTCCGGAAAGTTTCCGACACGAGTACTTGGAGAAATTCAAGGCTGTGGGATGCACTAACTCTTCTGTGTACGCCCCTAGAACCACCGGGGGCTACCCTGTACCATGGTTCCTAGCTGTAGGTCAATGGCCGCCCTTCTACGGTGTGTACAGAGGTTGAGGGTGAGGTTTGCGCAAGTAGCCTCGCCGGCGACTCGTCCAACGGTGTCGGGGAAGCCCGACTTACACGAGTACCGAGGGGAAGGAGGGCCTCCATGGCTGGTCTGTGGTTACGAGGTCTTATTCGTACCATGGGAGCCTGTGTGTGATAGTACCATAGGTGCACAACAACTTACTTTAGGGATTTACAAAAAGCCAGCCATGGCCTCTTTCAACTGGAGACGGACCCTCGGTGGCAGACACGTTTCAGGTTGCAACGTCATTGAAATTTCATTAACCGTCTTGACATCATGACGTGTCGACTAAAGTTATCGCAGCGACAGGCAATTGTCTTAGCTAAAGAATAGAAACAAGTGAATATTTTGGCACCAGACACTCGTGTATATGCATCCATCGGCCGTCACCGTCACTTTACTCATTTTTTTCGATCGATATGGAGTGGATTAGTTGTAACATTTCACGGCGAGTATAAACCGGAAGACTGAAGACTACCTATTTATTATTTATTTATTTATCGATTCGGCCAAAAGTACTTTGAAAGCTGAGGATGAGTAAAAAATTGATTTGAATTTAAATAAAGATAGAAAAAAAAAATTGATAAATATACTTTGTTATACATATTCTTTGGTCATTTCTACCAATTTGGTTGTCGTGCCAGTGGCTCATTTTTTAACGTTTGTTTTTTTTTTTCACTCAAATATATAATCCAACCAACTTCAATAGAAGTAGGTGCAATTACCATACAAAATATTAGTTTTTTCTCGATTTTTTTAGGAACGTATTTTTGTGAACAAAATGAAATCTCAACAAATGTTGGGCTATTTTCATTTAAAAAATGCTTTAGGTCGTTTTTAGTCATTTTTTGATGATTTTTGTATGAAAGCTGTATTAAATATTTGTCGGATGCCAAAAATAATGTCAAATTCGGATTCCTTGCACAAAAAAAAACTCCAATAAAAATTTTCAGAGCAATAGAAATCGTATAACTTCGCTCAAAAACGGATTAAGCTTAATATTTTGAATTTGATATTACTCGTTTAAATGACCTAACCTAGAAAAATGACTATCACCACTGAATTCAGCGTACTCGAATTGACTTTACTAGGTAGGTCGTCGGCTTGTTCAAAAAAAAACTTTGATTTTCGTGCACAGTGTAATTTACAAAATAATAAAAAATCTATTCTTATAGGAAATAATATTTATATTAAATTCAACCTATCTAATTTTTCGTCTTCTTGGTGTCTTTAGCATCTACTTTTACACTCCGCTTCTTTTTATGATTTGTTTGGTCAGTTTTAGCCCGTGCTGTACCTACATGAGGACTTGTTTCGCAGTTACCTTTACTTTTCTTTTTATTCTACTTTTTCAGCGGTTCTGGTGCGACTTAGCCCTTTTTTCTGGCATCAGTTGCTAAGTTACGAACGGTGTTGAATGTATACATCGAGATAGTATAGGAAGGAGACGCTATGACGACGTTTTTCATATACTCAAAACGGCGTCAGTAGGTGTGGCTTATGGGACTATACGACGGTCGGTCTGCACAGGCCCGGACTAATTATAATTATTTTTCTGTAATATTGCAGACAGTGCAACATAGCACATATATTTGATCAACTAAAGAAAGTAAAAATATATAATAAACACAAAAATACTCTGGATTAAGGTTATAACAAATAATGTAAAATAAATGTTGCATTTGTTTAACTTAATGTAAAATAAAACTTATAAGTGTAACAAATATGAATATGACCAAATAAGTATTATACATTTTGTAACCTATTGGCCTGTAAACAAAACCATTTTATTATTTTGATGCGATTTGGTGATGTTCTGTAAAATGTTTCGAACAAACAACACTGGACTTTGTCCGCTTCCAGTTACATCGGTCTACAATCTGTATCCATAATTCCTGCTGCGCACAAATCTTTGGAAACCTACATTTAATTGTTAAATAAACGAAAAATTAAGTCGAATTTTTCTTGAATACGGGCCTGTTCATTGTCATTTGACTGACATCTAACGTCACTTCCCGATGAAACGTAATTCCCGCTGATTTGCAGCCAGAACCCTTTCTGCTGCGACAGCTTCTTATATCACATACTGTCATGCTAATTAGTTAGAAAAATACTTATAGCGCACTAGAAACTATTTAAACCTATATAATGTATCGGCTTGTCAATTTGACACTATGGGACTAACGGACGGTATGATTTGACATAAAGTGATCCCAATTTTAAGCTGATATGACTCCTCCTCTTCTATACTATCTCGATGAATGTATACCACTGCCTTTCGAGTCCACAATCCAACTGGTTAGAAAATATCTGGTATTTATTCACTCAATGTTTCAAAAATAAGAGTAACCTGCTCAAATTCTTCACTATTTGCAATTTTTTTCATCTTCACCATTCAATTTTCACAAATTATAAAATAGTTGCATTGCGTTATACCTTTCAAGGGCCGCTTAGCCGGAACTGGTTTGTTATCACCGTGGAAGATAGGTACCTTGTGATACAACTTCCATATTTCTTTCGTCCAGATAATTCAGAATACCCTGTTCTAACTCATTGTTAGAGTTTCCTGCTTCTTCTAAGCTAAGAATGACTAAGTTTTCTCTACTTTCAATAGTTCTAAAAAATCCATTCTGGATATCTCTTGTATCCCACGAGGAATTTTGGAAATACATTCCCGGCTGCAACAGAGTTTTCATCAAAGAATTGGGACACAATTTTCAAATCATTATCATCCGTATAACTTAAGCCGAAACCCACTTCTGTATCTCCAGTAGATGGTTCTGGTTCGTCTATTTTGATGTCCCTGTTCTATATTTTTGCCGAAATACATATCTTTGACAAGTTATAACGCGTCTTCTAAACACATCACTACACTTGTACTTTATATATAGCTATGAGAAAAAAATACTTAGAGCATGCCTATTCAAAATCTGTAACATAATAGACACATTGGCGGCGGGGGGGGGGGGGGGGTTAACATTCGTCACCCAAAGTGACAACAACACAGCTGATCACCAAGTGTGTAGATTTGTGGAAGAAGATGAGTGCACCGTTGTTCAAAACTTTACCAGCGCTTATCTCGGTAATCGGTTTTCGCACATAAACCCCCATTCCGTAGACCAGGTCACATATATTGTACAAAAATCTCATGGGCGCATTTGTAAAGAATTATATAAGAAAATAAACATAAATTCAATACAGTAAAGTTATAAACTGAACAAGTCAAAACAATGTGGCATTAGGATGGTCCAAAAAACAGACTTTTTGCTGGAGAGCAACTATCCCCCCCCCCCCAATCTGTTCGTTTTCCGGAAAAAAAAATTCTCCCCAAATTTGAGAAAAATCGGTTAACGTTAACACGTGCCACCGAGCACCTCAAATTTCCCATTTAAAATACATTGCAAGAATGCATATTTTTTCCTTTTTTTTTTTTTCTTATTTCGGATTTAGAAAAAAGTTGCGGGAGATTACCAGAAATTGTTCAGAAGTCCCCAAGGAATAAATCCCCAACCAGAATTTTTTTTCACTGCCCCCACCCTCCCCTGTAATACCATAAATATGAGGCAACATTTTCTCCAAATTTACAATTTTACAATGTTAAGTGTTTTTTATTTTTTTTTTTCATAGTGTTATTAATGGATTATTGACATGTCCTTTTGTCATTTATGAACTAACTTCAATTTGTTTAAACAATTACAAATTGTTTAAACAAAAATATACAATGTCACAAACACATGTTAATATTTTTTTTGCTGAAATTATTAGATTATTGGCATTTTTTGTCATTTATTAACTAATTTGCATTGTTTAAACAAATACCATTTGTTTAAACAAAAATATACAATATTACTGACATATTTTTCTATTTTCTTGCAGAAATTACTATTAGATTATTTGTATATTTTTATTATTTATTAACTAATTTGCACTTGTTTAAACATAGGTACTATTTGTTTAAACAATGATATACCAAGTTGCGTACATATTTTTCTATTCATTTTACGAACATTCCATATAAAAAAAGCTCTCGACTTTGATATCGAGACTCAAATAAATGCGAGACAACTCAAATAATCGTGTTTGGTTCAGTTCCGAAAGACACTAGCTGTACTCGACTTGAAATTCAAGACTTGAATTTTTTGATAACTCGAACAGCCCTAGTCTTATATTGCTTAGCTTGTACTGCTTACGGTATTTTGATTTCATTGTTAGCTATTTCGACTTGTGTGTTTGCACAGTGCATCATTGAGAATGTTAGGTTCTAAAGAATTGCGAAAAACCATATATTTGATTAATCATTATGATCCAAGGTCTATAAAGCAGTAAGGTTATCCAAAGACGGGATTTCTCCGTTTGAGGGGTAAAGGGAGATCGTGACGTCACTAGAGTCGAGCGTATCTTCGAACAAAGTAAACGGAGCGATGTATGCGACGTGATGCGAACTGCGAAGATAGCCGGGACTCTAGTGACGTCAAGCAAATAGAGGATATAGGGATCTGAGAGGGGTATATAAAGTGGACTATAGGAAAGATAGCAAACTGGATAACCTCTCCTTTATAGACCTTGATTATGATCACTAAATTATCGGGAATAAGCTTCCAAGCAATATGCAAGTAATGAGAGCGTTGTTTTACAATATGAGATGTGTAAAACTAAGTTTGTTTGCAAGTACTCATCTTGCGGTCGTAATAGTAATTTCTGCAACAAATACAAAAATGTGTCCGTGACATTGTATATTTTTGTTTAACTAAATGGTATTTCTTTAAACAATTGCAAATTACTTAATAAATGACAAAAAATCCATTTTTAAATAATAATTTCAGCAAAAAATAGTAAAAATTTGTCCGTAACATTGTATATCTTTTGTTTACAGTTGCAAATTAGTTAATAAATGACAAAAATGCCAATATTCCAATAATTTCTGTTAAAATATAAAAATGAGTCAGTTACATTAAATATCTTTTTAAACAATTTGTAATTGTTTAAACAATTGGAAATTAGTTCATAAATGACAAAGGGACATGTCAGTAATCCATTAATAATAATTTATGCAAGCAAAAATAAAAAACACATAATATTGTAAAATTGTAAATTTGGAGAAAATTTTGCCCTTATATTTATGGTACTGCAGGGGAGGGTGGGGGATGGTGAAAAAAAAATAGTGGTTGTGAATTTGTTTCTTAGGTAGTTCTAAACAATATCTGATTATCTCCCGCAACTTTTTTTCTAAATACGAAAAGTGAAAAAAAGAAGGAAAAAAGATGCATTTTTGCATCTTGAGGTGCTCGGTGGCACGTGTTAACGTTAACCGATTTTTCTCAAATTTGGGGGGAATTTTTATTTCTGGAAAAGGAACAGATTGGGGGGGATCGTTGCCCTCCAGCAAAAAAAAAAGATTTTGCTAAGTATAAATTTGGACCACCCTAATGTGGCATATTAACACTTTTTGTGTAGATTCATTTAAAGCTTCCACCTTGGAAACGAAAGCTATAATGGGAAAAATTTTTGAAGTGGCACGGCTTACTATAATATTCAAGCAAAAAAAAGTGTTAATCAACGCGGAGCAGGAATCCAGCAGAGCTGGATTCATTAAATCAGCAACTGCAAACGTATCTAAAAAAGTGCTTGAACTTAACCACATAAAATTCTTACACCAGGCCATTGAGAACAACGCAATAGAAAAACAATACAAAGTCATCAAAAACAACATATCGCAAAAAAAAAAAACAAAAAATCTCAACTCACCTTTGCGTCATACTTGTAGATCTTCCACAAGTCGTTAATATTCAGTTCAGGCTGCACATACTCCTTCCGATAGAATGCAATAAACGGCACCTCCAACTGCTGGTTTCGCATGAAATCCAACGCCTTGCGGATCTTTCCGACAGTCTGCGGCCCTTTCCTCTGCCGTTCCCTCGCCTCCGCGCTCAGGTGCGTATCTTGATGCGACACAGCAGGCTTACAAAACGCCTAAACAACAAATAAAATTATACTACCAACCTACAAAAAAAAATTTGTTAAAAAATATATTTTGTGCATCAAGTTATAAATGTCTCTGTATATTAATTCTCCCTTATACACATATAAGAAATTTTACTTTTTTCATAAGAAACTACAATTAAAAATAAAATAACGAACAAATATCTTTGTTTTTGTCTCTAACCTGCTTATAAATCCACTCGGCCTCGTCATCTAATTCTGTTGAATCTTCAGGGACGGCAGTGATGGGGACCTCGCGTAATTGCATGCGTTCGGGGGCGTCCGTGTTCCGAATCTCGTTATCGAGATCGGTGAAGAAACCACGTTTGAGTTCACTCGGCTCGTACACTTCGAAAATAGATTTACGCGAAGGCTTCTTACGTTGCGTCTTCTTGGGACGACGGCGTCTCTCCCCATCTTCCTCGTCGTCGTACTCGTCCTCCTCCTCATCCTCATCTTCCTCATACTCGTCTTCGCCATACTTAGCAAAGTCGTCGTAGTCAAAGTCGACGCCGAATGTTTCTTGAGCTTCTTGTAGAGCGCTAAAGTTTATTTATTTTATATTAGGAATGAATGTACAATAAGCTGATCAACTTTTTAGTGTTCCAAGGCGAGACGCTGAGATTCGTGGGGGAAGGGAGTTAGGGTGCACCTTATTTTCTGCTTTTTTTCAAGCGCCCTTAAAATGTTATTTAATCTGAAACCTAGCCCGTTAGGGAGGAACATGTTATCAGCCCTTAGGCTGTTTTGTGTTTCATCATGAATATTCAAGCTGTTTAGTGGTTCATCATGTATATTCATTGGTTTTATTTGTATTGCTGTTTCTTGTTGCTTTTTGATGTTGATGGATAGCGTTGGAATATTTTGTTGATTTATAATGTATTGTATTGGAAAAATTACTTTATTATTATTATTATATAATATTTTTTGTGTGTTGCTATCGGCTGTCAAACTTGAGAAAGATAAACTAAATTTCTTTTAAAACAAAAAATTAATTATTAAATTTTTTTTTAATAATTTTGCATACCACGATAAATGTATTCATAAAAATGAGTGCTATAACATAACACCATTCTTCCAAATACTTAAGTTTATCAAAAATAAAATATTTGAAACTTAGCAATGACCCTGTATGACAACTTATTTCGGAGAATCTTTTTCGAGTTTGGCTAGGATAGTCATTTATAGTTTCGATATTTGCATCTTTGGGAAATGTTTAAACTGGAAATCTGTGAAAGGTTGTGGGGCATAAATGTATGATAGATAAAAGTTATTCTTTACCATGTTTTACGTACAGCAAATTAATCTAAAACTGATTCTGGCATTGCTAATAGGCACTGTAAAATATTTTCTTTTCTTGCATTTTTTTCGCTAAACAAGAATATTATCAGTTTTCAAGAACTTGCAGTACTTCGATATGTTTATTAGATGCAATATGTTTTTTTATGATTGTTTATGTTAATTATTTTATTTATGTTAGGATCCAACTGTAATTTTTCCCATTGATTACCAATAATAGGGATTTATTTTCTTAAACTATTATTGAATGAGCATTTTCGTTTCTTTGCTAATTTTTCGTTATGCATGATTTTGTTATATTTAAGGCAAGTGTAGGACATTTGTGCAATAAATAAATTGTAAATTGTTTCAATTAAATGTTTTGTCTCATCTTAAACCTGAGTTTTCATTCAGAAACAATAAAGTCCACGATTATTTTATGTGAATACTGATAATCTCAACATCCAATACCAATTTCTAAATTTTATTTTATGTTAGTGCCAACTGTGGTCTATCAGTTTTTCAAAACTGTCAATACTAAAAAAATATCTCCATTTAAATATGCGTCGGACATTTTCAAACTCTTTATTTGTCCGAAATTTATACTCTATAGAAGTTAGTTAATAATACCCAATTTGGGTAAAAACTAGACCTTTTTTGATTTGTTTCAAATGAGTGAATATGTGAATTATTTTTTGTGTCATAGAAAAATTACAGGAAGGTACAAGATTATTTCACAAACTATAAACAAAATTTTTGGAAATGGATCCTGTATTAATGAAAGGCACAAGAAAATAAAATTGAATGAGGAAGACGCTGCTTCTATAGCATTTTCATTCAAGAAATCCAAAATTATCCCTAAGAAAAAGAGCGTTACAAATAGAAATTAGTAAATCGCATATGTCCCGAATTTATAAAGAAAATTTAACCATTTACACTATGATTTAGACAGACTTTGGATGCTGGCGATGATGCCAAATATTTGGATTTTTTGTCTTGTGATTGGTAACAAAATATTAAATAACCAAAATGTACATACATACATTGATTGTACTTTTGGATAAAGGAACCTTTTCTACAAATGGCCGTTTCTTCGAAGGTTGTTATATTTAAAACAGTTTGTTTTAAACAAGCGATTTAAACATGTTTTAAAACAAATAACAGTTGCTTTTAAATATTGTGTTTTTAACTACCGATATTTTAACAGTATTTGTTCTTTATCATAAAATATAGTAATACAATATCAGTGGTAGCAAGTAAAATGAGAAGTGAAAAGATACGGATTAAAAAGCTTACAAGTGTTGAAAAGCATGGTCTTGTTAAAAGCACATCATTTTATAAAAAATGTTTGTTTTGTTTAAAATAAAAAAATAACATTTTTTATAACAACCCAGGTTTCTTCAGGGCATTATGTACTAGAGTGATGTCAATCTACATTTTACACTTTCTAGAGAAAGTCAACATTACGTCAGTTAAATTTCATCAACAATGGAAGGAACAAAATGGCCCTATTTCATGGCCAATGTAGTACAAATAGCGATTTTTATTTTTAGGGTTGATTGAAACAATTTTTTTACAGTGAACCATTACAAGATGATGCACAACTACTAAAACTAATAATAATGAATGCCATAGAATCCCTACCACTGGCGGAAAGTCAAAATTCTTATAACGAATTTGGTAATCGTAATAAACTGTTTGAACAGTTGATTTTTTCACTTACACATAGATAATTATTTATTACTTACATAGTGTATTATTACATAAATTTACATTTAAAATATTTAACTTCATTATTTTTACTTGATTTGTACGTACCAATTCGATACTAACCTATCAAAAGACGTGGTTACTATATTACATATCCTAAGTTGAACTTCAAATTTGGTTACAGTGTTACAACGTTTACATAAAAACTGGAATTATTAATTAACTTTCGTAGTCAGACTATAATTGAGATATGTTTGAAAAATCATTAATACAAATTTTTTTCTACTTTAGTATACAAAAACTTTTGCGAATTTCTTGCGATGAGAAATTACTTACGCGTCTGTGAATATAGGCTTTCTGCGTTTCTTCTTTTCGGCGATCGGACGGCCATCATCGTCGACGATGAAGTCGTCAGCGTCTGAATATTCTCCTTCCTCCTCTTCTTCCCCAAATTGTTCGGGTTCCGGGGCATGGCGATGACTGCGTTCCGATTTTCGTTCGTCATCCTAAAAAATAGTCGGTAAATAGTTTAGTTTCTGAATAGTCGTAGGCGATTGGTATCTACTTTGAGGTACAGTATTTGTTACTTTGCAATCATTAAGACACACAGACATAGAGCAACACACATAAAAGTTGTGATTGTGGGACGGACAATGTTATTTTTATAGTATTTAAAAAGGCTGATTTTCATTTCTTTAGCTTGAAAAATAGCTACAAATTCGGCTATTTGTGCAAACTTGACTAATAATTAAAACCTCACATTTTAACTTTTAGACTTCTCAACTTCTTAAATACAGTAAAACAAACTATATATGGTGTATATGGTCAATGAATATAAATTATATTCATAATGTTGGTTTAATTAATAAAAAATCAATAAAAAAAATATCTCTGACAAAAGACAAAAATGTGGATTAATGTCTCTTAATCAATTCACTTTAAGAATGCAGTGATGACAAACTTTTTAACAAACTAACTCAGCTGAAATTTCTGGAAGTTTACAGTGTTAAAATGTTTTGTAAATCAATGTTAGTTTTGTTACCTAGTTCAAGCATTTTTGAAAGCTATACAAAAATTTTGGCTACCCAGTACATGCAACGATGCAGGAGATTATAATTTCATATTTGTTACCCTCTAATATTTCGGAACACTCTTTTCAAAATTTTTGCATAACTTTTAAAGTAAAAATACTCTACTTTTAAATGTTTTTCATTGTATTGGAAACACCCAGTACATTTAATCAGAAAATTACATTCTAATATTTGTATTTCAATGTTTAAGACAAGCCAGAAAGTTTTATGAAGAATAAAAATTTCAGAGCAATCGATAAATAGTATATTATTCTATGAGCCAGTAATGTAAGCAATTTCTCACGAGAACGAAGTTTGCAGCACGAGCCGTAGGCGAGTGCTGCAAAGCGTTCGAGTGAGAAATTGCCATTACTTGCGAATGGAATACTATACTTTTTCTACGACCATGCAACGAAATTTTATAAATTAATTTTTGTGCATATAGGGACAGCTGTATGTCACTATGACGGTTTACAGGATTTTGACAGATTAAAATTGTTTGGTGCGCCTTGTCACTTAGCGACGTTGTCAATGCCTTGACAATGTCGCTAAGCAGTGTATCAACAATTTGGAAATGAAAAATCTAGAGCTGTGATTGGTTCTAAAGCCGTGAGGAATGAAATATTTCTCACTACTGGCGGGGTATGAGGAGCTAGGAATGAAATATTTGTCATGTGTGGGGAATGGTTAGTATTACTTATCATAAATTGCCATGATAATGAATGTATTCCTCTATAGGAGTAGAAAAACAATTTTTTCCCATGTGTACAATGTTCTGCCATACATCTGTATTTTAAAAAAAACTCTGATTTTAGGTGCCATCTTTTGCAGATGGTTCTAGCAGTACGGCATAATAAACCGTGTATACATACTTAAGAAATTAGTTAAATTAGTATTTAGTAGTTTGGCTATTCTAGACTAATAAAATACAAAGTAACAATTATTTTATTTAATCAGTATTCTAAAACTAACATGTTAGTAAGGGGAACGAACACATGTGTAAGATTGGACAAATAATCTACTTACGTGACCGTCGTCTCTCTCCTTAGTGTGTGAAAGCGATAAAGCAAAAAAATACAAGCAGGATATTTAGTTAGTTGTATGAGTGAGAGGAATTGAATCGGCAAATACAAGAACAAAATAAGGCCAAAGCGTTTTCAAACTTTAAGTAAACCAGAAGAAAAGTGTATAATTCAACAATTGTAATTTTTGTTCAAAAGCAATACTTAATTTATTAAAAGGGGAAAAATGTACTAAATAAAAAAATATTTGTTGTATTTAAATTCGTATTGACTACTGTCAACAAATAGCATAATAATCATAATCAAGAAATATAATATTCTGAGCTATCTAAGAAATGTTACGTTTTGGACTTGTTCTGTTATTGTACTCACCAATTCACAATTATACACAATGGAAATGCATACGATAAATTTAGCATAAAACAAATTTGTTGTCAAAAATTGTGTTTATTTATTAAGGTAACAAAAGGGACATATTTTTATAAGATCTGTATGCTTAAAATATCTGTACAACCTATTTGTTTGGCACGCAAAAAGTTAAAACATCCCGTATAATCTTGCAAAATTCATCAAATCTCTCATTTTTAATAATTGAAACGTCTAATAATTGACCCTTTGCCAATAATTTTATAAGACACTCAACTAATATTTATGTATGTAGAAGAAAAATGTCTAGAATATTTTAAAGAATATGCCTCTAACACATAATAAAAAACAAACAAAAATCTAGTTACCATGATATAACTGACATGTCAAACATCAAACATAATATGGTTTCTTTTTTATTATCACTGCACATTAGTCAGAGATATCAATGTATGAACCCCACGTTTTTCCTATTAATTTTTATTTGATACAATGACACCTGTGTCTACTGACGCCTTCAATTGAGGTGGGATTCGAAATGATAGGCAACCAAGTATACCTCATAAATTTTGAGGTCAGTATTTTGCGGTATCTCACCGAAATGATTAGGTATTTGCATTCAAATTATACGTCGAACAGAACTTGAAACCTTTGCCGATAATACAAAAAATATCCGGCTCAATTCTGTCGGGTGTAGGTGACGGATTTTACGATTGTTGATGGCTATGTTGTAGTCTTCTTAGGTTCAACAAAAAAACGCCAATATTCACAGAATTCGTCACCTATACATGACAGAATTGAGCCGGATTTTTTTTGTATTATCGGCAAAGTATTCAAGTGCTGTTCGACGTATAATTTAAATGGAAATACCTAATCATTTTGCTGAACAACTCAGAATACTATTATGAAGTATATTTGGTTGCCTACTCATTTCGAATCCCATCTTAATTTAATTCAGTTATAGAAACAATTCTATTGTTATAAACTTTTCATTTTATCAATTAACTCTATTCAGTATATATCAGTATATATGAACAGCGATTATCGTCATGTAGCGTGGATGAAGATATTTATCGAGTAATTCTAACCTATTTACTATATAAACTTCAATATATTGTTAGTCAAATCAGTCCAACAAAAGATTTTACACAAGATTTGACACTTTTGTTCTCATTGAATCTTTCAAAATCCCTCTTGTTATAGCATTTTCGATTTACTGCACTCGGCTGCAATAGCATCGTGCTGGTGCGGGTTTGAGTGTTCGGCTTTTCCACTCGTTTCGTGCCAAGTGTTCGGCTTATGCACCGCACGCGCTCGGAGCACTCTTCTTGCCAGGCTTAATCGATGAATATATCATTACTTTTTGTGTTGAGATGATAAATATAGATAAAATATATAAGAATAACACCCGGGAAGCTAAATATAATCATAGATAGTTTCGTAAGAGCTTTTGAAAGTCACGTATTTTAGGTTATGAACTAGTTCACCGTGAAGTTGGTTTTAAAGAATTGCACCAAAACACAATACTGCATGAAAATTGTGCGCTTTTGCAACTTTACGGTGCAATTCGCACCGAGTGACTGCATAAAATTGTATAAATCGAAAACGCTATAAATTTAAAACGCAATAGCTACCAACACCAGGCAACAAATATACTGTGAAATATCACTAGACTATTAGATATTCCTCCTTAAATTAGGTTAGAAATCCACAGAATAACTAGTTTATATTTCTAGCAAGCTTTTGTTATGTAGGTATAAGTTGTCGAGAAATACTTCACACAAATTCCAAATTTTAGATAACTTAAACAACCGCATACAAATCATAACAAATACACTTACATCTTCGGAAAACAACTCCACAGCGATAGCATCCCGATCTTGACTTTCATCAGCTGCTTGTTCATTATCACTATCTTCGTCTTGGAGCTTCCTTAAACGCTTGAATTTCTACAAACAAAACCACCATAAACAAAAATCCCCTACCCCAAAAACCCAACCTTACCCTGCGCTCAACTTTAACCCCCAAATTCTCCTCAATAAGATCGTAATCTTCGTCCTCAAGTTGATCATCATATTCTTCATCATCCGATTTTTTGCGTTTTTTACCAATCTCTGATCCATCAGAGTCTTCACCTTCACTCTCCTGAATAGGAGTATCGTCAATTAAATCTTTAAGCTCTTCCCGTATCCGATCTTCATCGTCTATTAAACAAAAATCGGTTAATTCTTAACAAATTGGAGGCGTTTTGGGTGAAATACCTTCCTCGTCCTCTTCGGAACTATCCGGGACGTGTTTCAGACGCTTAAGTTTCTTCTTTTCATGTGGTTCTACCTCTTCGTCCTAGAAAAGTAAGGTTATGTGTCAAGCTAGATGCGCAACACTGCCCGTGTTGTTATATCCCAATTTAAGAACTTTGAATCGTCCAATATGGATTAATAGTACTTCGATGTAATCCATTCCATCCGTTAGAAACAATCAGTATTTATTCCTTAATAAAAACTCAAAGGACCATAAGTTTCTTGTGCGACAAATAAGATATTTTAGTCCACAGAAAATTGAAGTTACCTCGCTCTCTTCGGCTTCCGAGTGTATGAAATCCGACATATTGTCAAGACTGTAGGGTTTGCTAGATAATCGAACGAACTAAATGAACAATCACATGCGGCACAAGCACAAAATAACCGAAAAAATAATTCCGCAAGTGACGAGATATCTGCAAACAACCTACAATGTCGGTGCTCAAATACAGTGGTGTGAAGTTGGAGCAGTACCAACCGCTAAAATGGCGTGGAACCAATCCGGAATCTAATCTGAATTACCAACTCTCTCGGAAAGTATTTACAAAAATTATAACGTAACAAATGGTTATTTTGTTGCTTTTGAGCTTGGTTACGCAGTAATGCCACGTATCTATTGGTAATTCGCAAATATGTAGCTAAAAACAAGCAACGTAGTCGACAAAGATGATAGATTATAGAGGAGCCCTACAGTCTGATGCATAATTGGTTTCAAAAATGGCCGCCAGAGTGAATGTTTGCAGAAGTTACGCAAATAGGACGCTTATAGCTTATATCTTAATAGCAAATTATAAAAAAAGAAAAGCTACAATAATAATTGGAATTCCCTGAATTATTGAGATATGTATATAGGGAAAAAATTCAAAATGGAAAAAGTGATTTCTAGAATCGCGTTCATCAAGTTAAGTTTGCAATAAAATATCTTAATAAAAAATTAGTACTCAATATAAAAACGACAATATTAGTTGGAAATCCAACTAATTATACAGGCAGAAAACCACAAAATTCCCGAGTAAGGGCGCGCGCGTCTGTAATAATCAATTATCATTCTTGATATCAAATGAATAACAATAAACATTCGAAACATTGATATTAGTTGGATTTTACTCAAGCATCGAGAGAAAAAATGATAATTTCTCTAAAAGAATAAAGTGTACAGGAATATACTACAATGTCTGAAGCATAATAAGTACCAAAATGGCAAACAAACGACTTATTCCGAAAAAACTACAAAAAATACGTTGTCAGTATAGTTTCAGATGGAGAATTTAACTTAAATGCTTCGATTATTATAATTAAAATATAATTAAAATTATATCCATTAGTAGAAAGTGAACTTTTGATCATTTACAAATAACTTTAAATTAGTGATTGGCGCATTCGGATTACATAATCGATTATATATAATTGATTCTTGAAATCTCGATTGTTATTTTTTTATAATCGATTCTTTTAATTGATTCTTAATAAGCGATTCTCAATAAACAATTCTTAAAAATCGATTTTTAATAGAATTTTAATAATAGGTTTTTAATAGTCAATTTTACATACATTTACATCAGGTGTACTGTCAACCCTCCCCCCCCCCCACCGATTATTAAGAATCGATTATGAATACGGTTATTAATCGATTATTAATGGAGAACAACTCGAGAACCAAATCATACGATTACGCAAATCATTCGAATAGTGATGATAATCGATTATTTAAATAATACGATTATGTGGATTATGCCCATCACTGCTTTAAATATTTAAATGTCCGTTCTCGAACCATTATTTATCGACAAAAAATATAGTTTAGCGTCCCGGAAACAAGTTTTTGCCGATTTTTTTAAGGTGCGCCAGCATAGACTTTCATATTCCTTTGGGTTTATGATTCCAATGAATTATTTATTGCAAAGTTAGGAGCTGAAATCTCAAGAAATTATTACCAGGACAAAACTACAGCAAATATAGTTAGGTAATCAAGAAAATGGTGGATCCACATTGGATTTATCGACAAAACGAAAACAACCTCCATCTTTTCCTTTCTTTCAACATTGCAAATTTGAGTAGTTTAATATTTCAATGAATACAACAAAAATAAAAGAATAAAATTGCAAAACCGACAAATAGAAATCATGAATGAGCTAGTGTGTTACACTAAAAAAATGTCCTATAAATACCAAGAAGAAGTTTAAACACTTGAGATGAGTGTAAAGTAAATATTACGGTACTTGATCTTTATAAAAATTAACACCTTTTTGTAAGTGGAGCAGAGAGCTCCAGTATATTCCGCGTTGTTGCTAGTACAGCAACATCAAATATGAACACCAAGTACAGCTTAACTTTTTGCATCATACTGGTATCCCTAAGTAAAAATTTAGCGGAGAATGTGAACATAATCAACCCAGTTCGTTATCCCTATGGAGGCCCTTTTGTTGGGGTAAGTTTTGTAGTATGTAGTTTTAGCACATTTCCGAACCAAGAAGCGTGCAAATAATCTAAAAGTGTATGTTTTCAGATATTTTTGGCAATCGCTGTACCTTTGGAACTACCAAATTACAATGTGTTTGTGTCTTATAATTTCGAAGCAAATTATAATTTACCGCAGAACGAAACTGACTATAGTTGGCCACCAGATGTCACTAGAGACTTCCCGATTGATAGGAAACTAGCTTATACGGCCATAGAGAATAAAATGACAAAGTATGTTGTGATTTAGTGTTTTTATTTCATGAAATAGTAACTTATAGTATAGACAGTTACTTATTGTCATGTGGCATTACGAAGTCCAGTTTAATTAGTGCAAATTTTAGTGTCCCCGCTTTTTATGGTCACGATTGAACATATATCGCATCTTCTGGCTATTTTTTCAATAGAATTCATGCTCTTATTGGTTTCCTTATCAGAGCTATATGTTAATTTATAAACTATTTATTTTAATTAGCATTGTGACAATTAAACAACTATGTGAAATTAAAAACATTCATTATGTCTGTCAAGGTTTCTTTGGAAAACAAAATTTTACCATGGTTTCTGCGCAGATCTTAGTTTTTCAAATAAATGAGACTGCTAGTAAAAATATACGAGCCTATAACAAAATATATGACATAGTTTGCGCAGAACTACAGTAGCTTTATATTTCACAACTGTACTTTTTTCCTTGGTGTGCCGGTATCAATGTATCAATCATAATGATGAATATTTTTTCTGGATAAGGGTAATAATTTGCTCAACAGTTACTCCTCGCCAAACTGATTTTTTTATTACAAATATTAACGTCGCCATGGAAATTATACAAAGGAATAAATAATACTTCGTCTTTACTGTTCTGTTACGTTCTACTAACATAACAACCAAAAACCACACCTGGATGATGTAACTCTGAATTTACGACCTAACAATTCACTTGAAAATATGTATATGAAACTCACATGAAATATATGAGATCTGGCAACCCTAGTTGTGCGCCAAGACGAAATTATAGTACTTCTGACCGGACGTCACACATATTAGTTTACATGAACATAAATGTGAGTTGCAATTTTTTATCAGAATCGCTATAATAACGTCTGTTAACCACTACCACTAACACTAATGAGAACGGCCCTTTAGATACCTCGTAAAAATTGTGCTGACCATAATGTTTGGGCCACATTTACACCAAGTAGTTCTATTCGGCTATGAGGAAAAAAATAAGTGCTTAAGGAACAGAATTTTATTCCATTCTAATTACAATAAAATTTAACCACTTTCGATTACCCATATTTATTTACAAAAATTGGCATGACGTATTATCAAATATTTTCAACTACAATTCGATGTGATAGACTGTTGTTTAGGGAGACCATAAGGAGAGTTTCTTCAACTTTGAACATATAAGTGATGATAAGAAAAAAACAAAGAATCTGTAAAAAATGGTTTTCTTTTCCCGAAATTCCAAGTTTCATCTTTCATATCAGCCCACTTAGAGATTTAGATCACATCATATTCACTTTATACCTATATATAAAGGTTTCCGAAACTACAACAAAATCTAATTTTCTGGGGTGCCGTAGCGGGTGCGTTCCGCACCCTTAAAAGTTTAGCAAATTTGGTAAACGTACTACGTACCTATCTGTTAATTATGCTTTTAAATTTGAGAGTTTTTGCACTCAAAGGGTATTAATTGAATGTAGCTACAGCATACGAACAGGACACGATAACTAAAAAGAGAATACATACCGAAACTTGGTCAGAATTGGACAATAACCTACAATTTTGTTTTTGAATTTATAAACCCTAGTTTCATACAATGCATAGTAAAATCACCTATACATGCAGTAAAATATCCTAGAAATGATTTTAGTTAGACGATCCGTACGAAGCAGCAAAAACGACGATTTTTGTGTATTTGAACTAATTCAGCAGTTTTTGTATGCTGTAGCTACATTCAATTAATACTCTTTGAGTGCGAAAAATCTAAAATGTATAAGCAAAATTAAGATCGGTACTAAGTGTTTATTTTTCTATGGTGCGGAACTCGTTTCGGCACCCTTAAGGGCCGATTGCAAACGAAAAAAAGACGTGTTTTTGAGAAGTTGGTAACGTACTACAATATACTACCAACTGCACAATCGACGGTGACCTTGAAACGATTTTTACTAGTTTTAACAGTTCATTGTACTTCTTCACTGCCGAATATTTCGCATTATAAACAAAAACGAACAAGAATCACAACAAATTGCGATAGAGCCTATCTAAACAGTATAATTTGTTTAATAATAATTTGTAGTGACAAATTGCATTAGGAGATAGCGCCAAGTGTCAGCAAGCAGGATTACACTACAATATTTACGTGATTAATGTACACAACGCGCGTTCATTACAATTTATTTAAAAGTGGTTGTATATACGATATACCATTTGGTTCAGGAGGAGATGGTGGTGTTTATCTCTATTTTATCTCTTATTATAATCATTCTCGACCATTAATAGCCGATTACAGCTAATTTACATACAATGTTGACGAATAAAAGCGATTATCTGTAAAACGATAGTCTTTCACACAAAAGGTATATTCAATTTTTTAGCTCAATTACAAATGCAGTGACACCAATGTCTCTAATATAATTGAACTAAAAATGAAATTGTTTAAATAAAAACATTCAGGTGTAACAGCCGATTGGCAGTAATGAAACAAATTTGGTTGCATATCATTTTTAAACGCATCCTAGAGAGACAACTTTTAAAAAATAACCTAGAAAAAACATAAATGTTTTATATGTTGGTACTAATTATAATTTCAGACATGGATACCCAGGAAAAGCGTGTTTGCTTCGAGCTGTATGCGAAGCTTCTGAATACAGCATGCAACACAATGGCGTGCTAGCTGATCTTTTGCACATAATATTAACGTGAGTACATATATCCACTAAAAAAACACAAATATTGACATCTAAAATAAAATTTAAAATGCTAATCTTGCTGGCGCCATAAGTTTCATATGTTTGCCGTCTGGAGGCGCTGGTGTATACACTTTTTAACAATCTACGATATTTTACAGGCCTTCGGCTTCGAGAACTGAAGGATTAAACGATTACGAACTAGCTGAAAAGTACGGTAAGAAGAATATGCATTGTCAAAAGTATAAGAAGAAATGTTCTATTAGTTTATTGGGTATAATATCGACATTGCAGCATGCGTTTGAATAAATTGATTAAAGGAAGTAATTAGTAGTTTCATTTCCTAGATTACGAAGGTAATTAATTCTAAAAGCAATGCTACTACGCTCGCAGAATGCATTATTAAACTTGTTCACCTTATGCTGTGACACAAAAATCAATATGTACCGCAAATGTCGGCATTCGATCTCGATATACCGTTCATTTAATGAACGCGACATTTGGTAGGAATTTATATTCATAGCTGACCATATAATATTAATCTATAAATAAACTTCAACTAATGTGGACGAAGTTTTCGACAGAACACAACGGGTAGCGAAGCAGGTAGACGAACCGCATGCAGGTGGCAGTTGAAGACGTTAAACTACAAGTAAGTACAAAAAGCCTTGACATTGTACAACATAAGATTTGTTTATTTATTTTTATTTTTAGTAATGTCATCGACGAAACTCGCTCTCGTCCTAAATATCTACGAATATCTGTCAGATTTATTTCTAAATTGCTGCTTTCTCGTCATTATATTAGTAGCTGTGTTCGCCTATGTATTTGAAGAACTGAAAATCGATTATCGGTACGCGAGATATGCGTTCCCCTGACGAGCCTGACGTCACATGGCGGTGATTTTGACATCGATTTCTCGTTGACCGTGGTGATCACCTCGAACTACAAAGCCGAATGTATTATTGTTATTCTAGTCGTATTTTTTACACACACCTTAGTGTATGTACTCGTGATGTATTATTAATAAATATAATTAATTTATGGTTTGTTGGTTATTATGCGTTGAAAAACTAATCAAAAATGTAATGTTTTAGTGTGGTTCGTTATTGCGTGTTTGTTGTTTTGGTTTGCTATTGTCGTCGCAAGATGGCGCGTCTTCTTGCGGGTAGGCAACCAATTTTACATGTCATTGACGTTAGTTATTGCATTTGTATTATTAATTTAACTTGCGAATAAATTTACTATGAGAACTTAATATTTTTAATTTTATTAATATTAGTTATTATGTAATTTATATTATTTCTATACGGATATTGAACTAACTTCAGTAGATACGCCATCTATTGACAAAACGCCGTTCTTACAAATGTTCCTTCGTTTGTTAACTGTACACTAACATCAACAGATGTCGCGCCAGGTTGCATATGAATTACTCGTATTTTTTATATGATACATTATGCGAAATGAGTCGTATCTTACGATTTTAGTTATTTATTCTTGGGTTTCATTTTTTCCCGGGATTTGTCGTCTATTCCCTTAGAATTTGTTCTGTATCACTACATTTTGCTGGCTAGTACCGACCAATAGTACCAGGTTGATTGGACAGTGATGTGGTCCAGTTGGAAGGCCACCAAGATCTCCAGATTTTGGCACTTTTCAAGCTTTTCTTCTGAGAACTCGCCTTCATCGCGACGTGCATTTCTAAAGTGAAACAACCAAAAAATAATTTTGTTAAACCTTCTGTTTGTTTTTATTGTTCACTAAAGGAAAGGTTGATACTGGAGTTCTTCAGAACGCAATGGCGCCATCTTTTAGGGGGGGGGGGGGTTGTTGTAATACTAGCACCGTTTAGATTTATGCATATATGCATAAATTAACACATACTTATCGTTTAAGAGTTTTGAATTATAAGAAATTATTGGAATTTCTTATTTAATTTTTTTATTTTTTATACCCTTATAAACTATAACTACGAAAAATTTGCGGGATTCTTTTTCGTCTCAGTTCTCAGAAAATTACCTAAGTTTACTCTTCAAATTGTGTGTTCCTACTATTTGTGGCATGGTAACTATCAAACTATCAAATGGCATGGTAAGTATACACATATCCGTGTTAAGGTGGGGTTCGAAATGATAGGCAACCAAATATACCTCATAAATTTTGAGGTCAGTATTTCGTGGTATTTCACCGAAATGATTAGGTATTTCCATTCAGATTATACATCGAACAGAACTTGAAACCTTTGCCGATAATACAAAAAATATCCGGCTCAATTCTGTCGGGTCGAGGTGACGGATTTTACGATTATTGATGGCTATGTCGTAGTCTTCTTACGTTCAACAAAAAAAAATCTGATGTGGCCAGGCACATGACTTTATCATACAATATATAAAATTAATAGTTTAGCTGCATGAGAATCTATTCTATTGAGATAAATCGTAGGTATTGTCAAAGCATCAGCATTTGACACTACCTACACTACGTCATTAGAATAATAAATAGTCCAATAATCCGGTATAATTAACCCATGCGGAAGGTGTGAAAAAAAAGGTGGAGTTTTCTTCCTTAGTATGGCTTTTTTATTGAAAAAGGTTAGCGCTTTCGCTCTTAAGAAAGAAAACTCCACCTTTTTTTTCACACCTTCCGCATGGGTTAATTATACCGGATTATTGGACTATTTATCAATTACTGCCCAGTTTACTAAATTTATTAGAATAATAGTTATTTATGTCACAAATGCCGAAAGTACGGAATAGCGCGATGAGCGGTGATACGGCGCGTCACCGAAGGCGGAGTGTCGCCGTCGCATATGAGCGAGTCGCGCTATCTAGTTTTTGGCAGGAGCGACATCAACGTTTATTGTGTTGCTTTTTAAGAAATACGTATTTAAAAAAAAATAAATGATTTCTGTATAGTAAATGCTAGGTTGGTACCACTTTGACGAAAGGTGCGTACCGATTGGTAGGTAATGGTAGCTAATGGCGGTGGTAGAATACGAAATTATAGTATTTCTTACATATCGTGATAATGACACATATTAGTTTGCATGTACATAAACATGAGTCACTAGCAATTTTCTATTGGAAATACTATAACTGCGTCTGCTACCACTGCCATTATCACTAATGAAAACGCACCTTAAAAAGGTAATTCAAATTCTGACAGATTTATATTTGTTCATGACACATCCCTACCAACATACTGAAATAAAACTACACTCATCGCTATACTTTATTTGTAATTTTCTCAATGTATCATTTTTAGAATTAGATATAAAGACTGGTTGATATTTCTTATCAACAAACAATCAAATTGGTGATCTTATTTTATTTGAAATTTGTATTTTATAATTTTGTGCACTACAGTGGCACGTTCCATAGTGGTTCTCCAACCTCTGATGAGATCAGCTGTTTTCGAATGTGACAACACAAAAAATATTTGTCAAAATCCTGGCTACTATGTAATTTCATATCAATGCAGATGCGACCGATCTCGATCAAATAGAATTTGCTCTTGAAGGTAAACTATTAATTTTACCAAAAAATGTTATAGGCATAAATTATTTAAAATTTCCTCTACTTTAATTTATTAATTAACTATTTTGTCGAAATTACAGAAATGGCGGCTCATTTCCAAAATCCTTGAAAAAGGCTTAGAATAAACTAAAAAGCTACACTATTAATTTTACCAAAAAATGTCATAGGCATAAATTATTCAAAATTTCCTCTGCTTTAATTTATTATTTAACTATTTTGACGTAATTCCAGAAATGGCGGCTGATTTCTAAAATCCTTGAAAAAGGCTTGGAGTAAACACCCAGTTCCTTTGGACCCTTTTGAACCAAAAGCTTTTCAACTCTAAGTTTGGTCATGAAACTTCTAAATATGAAGTTCCGTGCCGATACCTTTAGTAGTTTCTCCGGAAATGAATTAACAAAAATTGGGTACACACACACACACACACACACACACATACACACACACACACACACAGACATTTTTTTGTACCTTGGTCAAAAATGTTCAGGGGACCCATAAAGACCTATTTCAGCTAAAATCTCAAAAAATTTTTTCGGCACGATTACAATACTTTACATACTGCGTATGATAAAGTAAAAAACGCCGATATTCACAGAATTCGTCACCTATACATGACAGAATTGAGCCGGACATTTTTTGTATTAGCAGCAAAGGTTTCAAGTTCTGTTCGACGTATAATTTGAATGGAAATACCTAATCATTTCGCTGAACAACTCAGAATAATATTATGAAGATATTTGGTTGCCTACTCCTCAGGCGTTTAGAAAGCAGATTGGAGAAACTTTCTAATTAATAAGGGCCCTAACTCCTACCTATTTCGCTAAACTTTGATGGTCAACAAATTTTGTAATCTATGAACGATCTTCATTTTTTCTGGTCATTGAAAAGAAGTTCATTAAGATTATCACATACTATAGTAGTAGTTTGGAAGAAAAATGGTTGCCCCTGATTATACCAACATAAGCAAAATTACGATTTTATTCTTCTTTTAGACACAAGAACATAAGTTATTGGTCTGCGTATTACAAACACTTTTGGTTAAATACACAAATTTCGAAGTTACGAATAATCTATTCTATTCTTCTATTTCAGCAATTTGTTTAATAATTTAACTCAAATTCGCGACCTTTGCTTACGAATTCGAACTTAGAAGTTGTCAATTAAGGGTATCAAAAAAGTTGAGGCCAAAATAAAAACAAAGAAAATCTTATGAGCAATTCCACAAGTGGTGTGTACGTTACCAAAGAAAACCCAGAAACCTTACGTAATAAGCAACTTTTGACCAATCATCCGTATTACAGCAAATTACAGCAAAAAATCAATATGTACTTACCCACTTCTCTACTTCCAATGTTTCTTTTCGTCTTACTTCTGATTACCACAAACTAACAATTGTGGTCTTATATCACATCTGCTTCAGAATGAATACCTTCTCAAATAAATACTAGTTCGCAGAGAATTGAGAGCTGACTGTCTGTGGCAACATGTGGTTTCTGGTTAAAATTACAAAATTTCCTCCTGAGAGTTGGACAACTCTGCCACATCTGCATCCATACTTATTTCTATGTTCGTACGATAGTGTTGCAGTCGGTTTGGAAACTAAAATGTGTCTGATTGACGTCAATCTAGTAGTTGATGGCAAATTTGAAAGGAGAGGTCATTCTGAGTAAAAAGGTTCATATGGGTTTATTTATTTTATCAATTTCCTAAAAAGTTACAGTTGTTGGCAATTTTACCAAATCGTATTTACTAGGCACAAACTTTAGAAGGAATTGAAAAAAAAAAAACAAAACAGGCTACATGAAACTTCTTACTCAAAATAACATTTACTGAAGGAGATAAGTTTTAAGGATTTTATACAAATACACATTTTAAGAGGGGCGTTTATCCATATACCAGTTACATGCAAAACCCAGGCGCATAAAAAGCAGATCGGAGTCAAAACTATTGCACTGGCGTGTAAAAGTAAGGACCTGTTGGAATGTGTAAGCATAGGGCATTGTTCAGGGATAAATATCAAATTCCATCGCGCTTGTTTTAATCATGAACTTAATTAGAGAAAAGAAGCTAATTTTTGACACAATAAACTGGTTGATTTACTACGCTTTCATGGTGATTATGCCAATAGCATTAATCAGGAGCTAATTTATGAGTGACATTTTAGGAAATACATAGCTCTTTAAAATTGACCCAGCCGAAGAAGAGTACCAACAGCTCAGATCAATAATAACTAAGCGTTGTCAACAACTACAGTAGCTGCCAATTTGCAAAGGACAGAAATTGCCTGAACAAAGTACGTAAGTATGTTTGTTTATACCGCTTTCAAAGCGAAATGGAAGATACTCTATTCTATTTCTTTCTACAATCATAACTTGCTCTAAGCGCATGCGCGAGCACTACGCGCATGCGCAAATTAGGCCGCAACAGTGTTGTTTAAAATTCGCGGTCGAATTCAGTCAGCGCGCCTGCGCATGGCGAACGAAAACATTTTCGCCATCTCCTTTCATACGCGGAAAAATATAACATTGGTCGGATAGGGTAAGACGCAGGGACTGGTTTATACACAATGACTTGAGTACAACGGTTCACCGTTAGATGGAACCACATTCTGGGCGTACTACAGACTCAAGGCCGACGTCGATCTCACTAGCATAAACGCCCCTCTTAAGGGTTATTTTGAGGCTGTTTTACAGTTTCTAGTACATTTGATTCACCCACTATAACAAAATCACGATTTTACACTTTAAATATTGTTTTTCAAAATCCTTGTGAAAACTTACGAGCCCGAATTCATATTCAGCGCATGCACAACGCTTCTTTACTTCCCATCCACAAAGCCATGTCCCTAGAGTTATCAATGTTTTCCTAATTTCCAATAATCTTTTTCTCTTTTTCATATTTTTGGTAAAAAATGTCTTTCTTGGTTGCCTTAATACAAATTTTCTTTAATACAAATTTAAGATAATTTTATTTTAGATACTTACTATTTTAGAATAAACCAAACGTAAAAGAATATAATATATATTGTTTTCTTGTTAGTACATTTTAAATGTAATACAATTCAAATACATTCTTTTTTTAATAATTAAGAATGAAGAAATAATGCTGAACGACATAAGACAATGAGAATAATAAATTATGAATATTACGGTAACTGAACCGAATTTTCATTCCTATTTTTAAAGAATCTTATTTTTACATCATGTTTATCATATTCGTTGCTATAACATTACATAATCGGAAACTCTACTTCAAAAACAACCTCAACGTTTTTAAATGTAAATTTAGAAGGTTTTTGGAGAATTAAGTAATTAGGTAGTATAATCATTTAAGAAATAAATATAACAGTTTTTCTTTGGCTCTTAAAACAATAGAATCATCAACGATGAGTAATAAATAGAATAATTAATAATATAAACTAATACTACTATACTACTACTACATTATTTCTCTAATATAACAAAGTAATAAGGAAACTTCTTTACATATTAAACAATAATTTAAAGTTAAAAGATTAAACCAATATAGATTGCGTGATTTGAGGGCCATACCCATTAATCTCGCTAGAATAGCCAGAGTCATTCTCACTCGCTGTACCTTCCCGCCTAAAGTCCAAGATAATGTCCAAATACTTCTTATTCTCCTTCTGTAGTTTTTCGATCAAGACTTCTTGGTTATCAGATTTACGCTTGAGGAGTTCAATCTGTTTCTGAACCTCCATCAATTGCAATCTATCCTGTTGAAAGTTCCCCTCAAAAATCTGATACTGCTTGGTGACGACTTCTTGCTGATGAAGCATGCTCTGCATCTCGTTGAGTTTCTCAATATATTCATCTTCCTTCAACTCCCATCTGTTCTTCTCTAGCCTGTAATGTTCCTCCAGTTCGCTCTGCTGTTTCACGACGTCAACTAATTTATCACCAGCTGCTTTTAATTCTCTGATGTATCCAATTTCTTGTTCCCTCCATTCGTCTTCCTTTGACGAAAAACAATTGAGGAGCCATGACATCTTCCTAAAACGTCAGATTGTGTTGTTTTTTATAGGTTATCTAGGTTATTTTTAGACTTACGTGCGACGGTTGCACTTGGAGATATGGACTGAGAAGTTGGAGATTTATCTGGTGTTGGTCATAGCTCTGTGTATTGTTGGCTGATGGTTCGCGTGGTTGGTTTCTTCGGCACTAGAAATGAATATTTGTTGAGGTTTGCGGTATCTTTCGGGTAGCGTGAACTACGAAACGCCAAAACACTGAACGCAGGTGATCAAACGGTAAAGATTAGATAAGGCATGGATTATCTGCATGATGATAGAGTTTGTTGTTTGGCGAACAATCGTTCTGAAGTGGGGGGACGTAATTATATGTTAATGTGTTTTGTGAATTCTGGTGACGAAAATTTGGATGTTCCGGAAATATAACGATCTAATCCCGTTTAAGTTTTGAAATATTATACAGTAAACTGAAATATGTTAACAATTAAAACCTAACCTGCAGTATAATATAATTTATCTACGACTCACATATAATAAGTTCATTGCATACGTATTAGAGCTTCCAATCGCTGGATTCCAGGATCCCGGGATCCCGACAAATAAAGAAGTTTTTCGGGACCCTGGGATTATAAATCTAAACCCCGGGATACAGAAAAAGTTAAATATTCTAAATATATCTTATTTTGTTGTTAATTGGCAAAATGTGGGCACTGATCTACAATAAATGAATTGAACTGTTATTAAAGTATGAACTTCAGTCTATAACAGCACAATTTCTGATTAAATGAAGTATATCAAGCATAAAATGTTTAAAAAAGCCAACTCGACAAAAGTTGCTATAAAAGAAGAACAGATTTCGCAAAAGTAGATATAAATCAATATGGAGGCAAAATGAACTCTCTCGGTTTGCTTAAGTCTTGTTCGTTACTATACCCTCAACAAAAAAGTAATTAAATCAGAAAAAGAAACATAAACGTAAAAATAAAAAAAGGAGTCGCGGATTTATTTTCCTGTATTCAATAATATAGATACTTTTGAATATAAAATTAGTAAATAGGTAATAAAATACAGCGAAAACGAAAAAATATTGAAGTAAAGATACAAATTAATCCCGATATATTTAACTGTAAACTGAAACCCAAATTGTACCAAAACTTATTTGCTATTAATCGTTCGATGGTTCATTCCAATCGAACGAATTTCTTGCTTCGATTTTCAAGTTTCTTCCAGTTTAAGGATTTTACCTTAAACTACATAGCGAACTATACAGGGTGTTAGTAAATAAGTTGTACAAACTTCAGGGGGTGATTCTGCATGACAAAATAATGACGGGTAATGATATAATTTTTTTAAAGAAAAAAATGGTACGCCACTGATATATTTCAAATTAAAAATCATTCTGGAATGCCTCGTTCAATTAATGACAAAAAATCTCTGTCTGCCTTATTTCGTAGGGGCACAGTTTTTATGAAAAAAAAATATACATCTTAATAATCGCAATTTTTTTAAAGAACTGTTTATTACAATAACATTAAACTAAAAAATAACAGAAAATAACACTAATAAAATTCTAAACAGGCTCAAAGCTACTAAAACTGCTGAAAATGACCTCCCGCAGACGTGACACAACACTTCAATCGTCAGTTTTTAAGAAAAACTTTAACACCCTGTATCTCAGAAAACGAAGCATTTGCGGACATACGTTTATATAGCAAACTGTCATTATTTTTTCATGCAGAATCACCCCCTGAAGTTTGTACAACTTATTTACTAACACCCTGCATAGGTACGATGTTTCTCTGTCATGGGATCATCGCACAATTATTGCTTTTTTTGCTTTTTTAGTGGAAAAGATTTGTCAAAAATTACTTTAGATACAAAATCTGTTTTTATAATGTGGGTTGGGCTATTTGAATCATATTTGACAAATCCGAAAGACGTACAAGTTTTTTCTTTTTTAATTAAGCATATGATGCTTAACATAATGAAACTAATCTAACAGATTAACCATCAATTTAAATCTGAATTCTTAAAACTAGTACATAATATTAATTTCTTTCATGACCAGAAATTAAATATTTAAATTGCCTACCTACTTATTCATCTAAGAAGTTGCACTGAATATATTTAATTAATGTTGAACAATACATATCTAACGTCTTTATTTGAAAAAGCGTTTAGAACTGGGTCTTAAAATCATACCTATCTTTTTTTGCAAACAATTATTGTTTTATTTAAAATGCAAGCAGTTAGTCTGCTAGCATAATAAACATCCATGACGTATGAATTCTAAAGTTTTAATTTAATTTTAAACAATTTGTCAAAATGTTTTATTGGTATTAATATGAAAAATTGAAAATTTGACTCGATCAATTTCTTTTGTCGCGACCATTCGTGAAAATGTTTACAAAAATGTAAAATATTTGAGCAAATTTAAGATACAAGAGCAAGTTATTATCCAATAGAGTTTAAATGTTGTTTATTATTGTTGTCAATACGCACACTTTGACACGTTTTACCTTTTAATTCGATAATTTTGGTTTTCCGCTTGTAAGGCAAACTTTGAAAAAATTGATCAATTTTTGGGGTAAAAGACATTGTCTCAAGTCTATTTTAAGAGTTTCTTACTGACTGGATTTGGTCACTTTTGGTATCCCAGGCGTTTTGATCCGGCAATTTTCGCTTCTTTTACGAACCCCGGGATCGATCCCGGGATCCCGGGATAACAAAATTTTTAATCCCGAAATCCCGGGATCATTATATTGTCCGAGATTGGAAGCCCTAATACGTATCTAATATCTATGACTATATAATCCTCATCATGATACAGGCCAATGTTATAATGACACTAGCGTTGTACAATATTGACAGTTCGTTCAAATAATGACATCATTATTTGAAAGAAATGTCTTCATTACACAACGCTAGTATCAAAGTCTGTCAAAACCTACGTTTTGTATTCAGTACAAAAAAACAACCAACAATATCTACTTACTGACATTGTTAAATAATTCAAAATGGGTTATGTTACTGGAGAGACAATTCAAAATTGGGATAATTTAAATGATAATATCAGTAATTGTGATAAAGAGAATTAAATAAAGTGGCTTATTTACAGATTGATTCTCTGAATAAAAATCTGAACCTAAGAACTTTGTGAGCTTTTTTGGATATTTCAACACTTTCAGTAAAAAAACAATCATGATAGTTAACCTAATAGTACAGGGCTTAGGGTTTACTTTAGTAGTAATTTGAAGTTTTTAGGTCCAGGGTTCGTTTGCCATACTATTGAAAGTGGCAAACATACCTCAGAAACTAGTTATTTTGCACAGGTACAACTTCATGGGCATCCCAATTATGGATGTTTTGGGTAAATTTTAAGATCTCGTTTATATTTTTAACTTAGTTATTAAACTTTAATTTTATTTTTTTAGTCAAGATATTTAAGACAGGAAATTGAATTTCATATAAATATGCGAATTGTTTGGATTTGATAAAAATCTACGTGTCCGAGATTTTTTTTTGTTAGAACAGGTCACTACATAACTAGACCAAGACTATCTTGCGATAGATTTACTGAAGGCATTTCAACAAGGCCGACATGGATAGAAAGACAACCACAGTGTTACAGTTAATCATCATACACCTATATACCTCTTTTATTTAAAAGGAAATCCATTTTTTTCTATTTTTAGTTACCTACTTGTTTTATTTGTTTTTCATATAAAGTAATACTAAAAATAAGATTGAACAAAAAGTATCAAACAAAAATTGTTGAAGATTTTGAACTGAAAGGCTCGGTAGAAACGTGCGTCATGCGCACAGGAGTGACAGAAAACATATTATGATCATTTTGTTCTTTTATTCACTTCATTAAATCTTTTAAGAACCGAGTTACAATAAGAACAATAATGACAATCGACCAATATTTTTGCTTTTGTCGTGGTATGTCGTGCAAATGACATCAATTCTGCAATTATTTTCCTTTCAAAAGCATGGCAATTATTAGCCATTTGATTCTCAGTATTTGGATTCAAAATAGTTATTAAATTGCATTTTATAAACAGAGATATTTTTTTTAAAACTGTTGTAAGAATTCGCGAGAGTTAAATCGGTTTGTGAATCACACACTAGGCCAACGTATGTCCGTCAAATGAATAAGAACGGTTGCTAATCAGGTAAATACAGCTTTAATTTCGAGTTAGAAGATAGCAAAGAGTTAAAGGTTCGTTCTCACTTCTAGGTGCGATGATGTACTCTTGAGCCTGGAGGAGCAATAGCTGCACATGTTGAACACGTTCTCGTTGTTGACAGTAGAATTGATTATTTTAACGTGACTTTTGTTTTCATGTACAGAAACCAGGATGTTTTTGAAGTAAACAGAGTTCTTTTAGTTTCATATTTATTTATTTACACAAAAACCAAGTTATTTGAATGACATTATATGCATAAAAACAGGCTATTATTCTGAGTAAAAAGTTTTATAATAAAATATCAAGAAAACAAAGAAAGGATGTTTATTTTTTTCTATTTTTACTAATTGTGGACAACTGTTTTTTTATTTTAATTATTTTGTTTATGTTCTTTGTTCGTTTTCGCATTGTTAAATATGTATGTTCTTTTTTCGTTTTCTTGTTTTATTAATATTTCAAACAAAACAGTAGATTTCAGATAATACTTAACTTGTATACTAAACTAGACTATACTACAAAAAAACAGAAACTTTAAATGTTTTATTAATCTAAAAGTATGTAATAATATTGTCTGTTCCAACAATAGCGTTGCGACATATATCTCTATCTCATCCGACGTAGTGCCACTGCACACACTACGCATGCGTCAAGATCGTGGATTCGATTGGCTGGATTGGATCCATAGGCTGCTAGAGTGCTGCCACCATCTGCCACATGTATAAGGTTATCTATAGGCTCTCAGGGGTTTGGCCTTAGTGAGCTGCGCCATCCTTCGACGGTCCAAATAACTACTGGCCACGCATGCGCAGTTTGATCCCGGGCACCACATCGATAGACAAAATATATATCTCCGTCTCACATTGTTGGAACCGAGACTACACATTGGCGTTATAGGACAAGCTCCGTATAATTCCTAATACATATATGATATTATCCCTTATTATTTATTAATACATATATTACAAATTCCTAGTATTGTTCTTGTAGTCTTTGAAGTAATGTAACTTAGGTATTGAACCTTGTTAATGAAAAAGAAAATATCACTTAATATACAATTTTATTGTAAATTTGCTCTTTTTTTAAACCCCACCCCCACTGTTGGAGTCAACAGACCTTCATACATACCAGTTTCAATAGATTTTCTTTCATAGTTATTTACAATTTCAATAAACACAACGCAAAAATGTGGGAATTCACTGGAACGTTTGTAGGTTATGTAGTAAAGTCTAGACAGTGATGCCAGGTCTACAACCAGATTGCCAAGCAACAAAATGTTAATTCAGATACCAGAATATGTTCTTACTATCAAAATATTAAATATCTGTTCTTTTTCATCAGAATATGTCCATAGAGACTTTTATAATAGTACTGTTCGAAAGACTTTTCAGTTTAATTTTTAAAGAAGAATATCTGGCAACTCGGGCGAAATCCCATTGCGAAGTTCGTTAATTTAAGCCCAATGCAGCCAACCTGAAAGATATAGTCATATTACGCGGTTTGTTTTGAAAATGGGTTCAAATGTAAAAACATAGAGTGTCTGTTTCAGTCAGAATGATTGCCCTTCTCTTCTAGATTGTCCACAACAGCATCTCTCCATCTTCTTCTCGGTCATTTGCCATTCTCTTCTGCTAAGATCCATCAGAGCTTTTCACATCCATAGTTTTATGATCTGGCTTATGGTGACCCCATCAGGAAGACCAGGAACTTTGGCCACAGAGACACAAGACTACTAATTAAGCTTCACATTCTAAAACCATAAATACCCAGCAAGTCGGCAAATCGGGAATGTGTGAGTGAACCTTTGCTCTTCGTCACAGCATAGCACAGTTGATTGAAGTAAATCGGTTGCCGCGGCGGTCTGCTGCTAAAGTTATGTCGGAGCGCGGACCAGTACTTTCACTACCCAGAGCTCGTTGAGTAACACGGAGCTGAAGGTCTCATGCCTTGGCTATAGCGACACACCTTTGTCGACGCGTACGATGTAAAAATCGCAGTTCTTGTACACACTAGTGCCGGCATCGTTGCTCGCGATTATGCTCTCTTGAAAACCGCACCGAAACGAACAAAAAATGGTACAACTTGCGGTGTTTTGTTTCGTCGCCATGCTCGGAGATGTTCTGGGCATGGATAACCTCAAAGTGGCATTCCAGTGGAAACAGTTGGATTTCAACTACCCGAACGAACTGGAGAGGACGCAAGCTATATTAAAAGGGGACTTCATACCGGAAAATAATCTTCCTTTGGGTCTGGAGGTCTACAAGGATAGGTTATTCATCACTGTGCCTAGATGGAGGGCGGGGGTGGCAGCTTCTTTGGCGTACATCAAACTAACAGGTTGGTGTTGTCATATTTCAACTTGAATGGATAAAATTATAGTAAATACGTGCAATAACTTTCGCTGTTTGAAGTCTGGACGCTTGCCAGAACTTTTACTGGGCGGTATCTCAGTAAAAAGATACCAGAAAGATATCTTGAGTCTTCAGATATACTTGTATAGTCATTACTCATTAGTATAGCGAAGTTGTGTTCAACTCTGAAAATTACTCAGTCTTGTCATTGCCGTTCTTACTGTATCTCGGTTATTCAAACAGGAATCAAAGAAATCATTGAAAGATTACAATGGTCACACATTTTTAAGTACTGTCAACGTAGAACTAAACAAGAGAATTGTCAATTTCATAAAATGTAACCTTAGTATTTAATTTTACGATATTTCCCTTGAATTCCGAACGGAAGTAGTAGAATATCTGTTGCAAACTTTGTTGCAGCTCGACTGCAACCCCAAATTTAGCATGAGAAGCATGCGCATTAGTGAGATTTCTTTCATTTGGATGAGTCGCTGCATATTATACTCTAATAAGCTTACTAGTTACTTTGTTTTCTAAAAATAATGAGTTATGATTTTGAAGAATTCAATTGCACAATGAAAATGTGAGCTTATATCCGGCGTGCATATGCATCCGGGGTTCCAATATCAGACATTTGCACTGAAATACTTTTAACTTTTTAGCTTTTTACATTTTCCCTATTTCTCCATTACTGATCCATATCTCCA
Organism: Melinopterus prodromus; assembly: GCA_964023965.1. Classification (NCBI taxonomy): domain Eukaryota; kingdom Metazoa; phylum Arthropoda; class Insecta; order Coleoptera; family Scarabaeidae; genus Melinopterus; species Melinopterus prodromus. Next base: position 37,533,258 of record OZ030396.1, on the reverse strand, counting down.
TTTGAGTATTTTTATCCGAGCAGAGCTCATCCCCATTTCTATCTGTTATCAGAGGTTCTATTGTACATACATAATAGTGCATACATATTTTCTAGGCAACATGCATTTGTACACTATTTAACTAGAACCTATAAAATATGTGTCCTTTTATATTTCTAAAGCATGCCTAAAATTAATATTAATGATAATTTTTAGGATGATCTAAGATATTTTTAATTTATTTATGAAAAGTTGATAGTTTACTCTTGGGCAATATTGTGTTTTAAATCAAATTATGACTTTTGAAATCATTCAAAACCCTTTATGAAGTATTACTTTTTCTCTTAAACTGTAGGACCACTATATGCACAGTTGGCTCCATCTGGGGACACACTGTATATTTGAAATTGTTAGTTGTAGGATACAAATCATATTCCATTTTATAGCAAATATTTCGGGTTAACATTTTAATTGTAGCTATATTTTTCTGAAAAGCTGATAGTTCTGAGATAATCGCAAAATAAATTAAATGTAAACATTCTGTTTTTTCCATTTCCCTTTTTCTGAAAAACATAAACTCCATAAGATCCACATAAACTGTTACTTGATTTAATTAAAAATAAATAAATGTTAATATTCATTTAACCAACAAGTATATTAAAAAGAGCGATTAATGATCGAGACTGTTTAACGCACGAGCGATTAACGAGTGCGGTAATTGTCGAGATCATTAATTGCCGTTTAGTATTCAAGTTGGTTACATATTTTTTCGTCGATCGTATTCTTCTGGCGGCGTCTACATAAATTTTATTTGTCGCTGTCGTTTGAGGTTATACGACCATCTATGTAATTTGACACTGACAGTTTTGGACTGTGGGTCCGGATAACGGATTGTTTTGATTGGGTGGTTTTATTTGACGTATGTTCGATTGGCTATAATGAAGTCGTTTGATTGGCTATAACAAATCATGCATTAATAGAAATCGTGCATTGATAGAGCTGTTTAATAAATGATTTTCTATTCACTAAACATATTCATAAATAAATTATCAATGGAACAATTAATAAATTAATTATTATTACAAGAACAAAAATCCCACAATCCAATTTGTGCAATTTTTGTATATCAGGATAACACAATAGAAAAATGCACCTATTTATTCTATTTCTCTTGTTTCGTTAGGTGAGCAGTAATCACAGCTTTTTAAATATAAAATGTTTTTTTTTTTTTAATTTTTCTTTCCTTTAATCTATAGGATATTAAAAAAATATACCGACTTAGAGCAAAAGCACTATAGCACTTTTTTTATGCGTACATATATATATATTACAGGTTTCCACATATTTATGTGGAAACAATTACAATTTGCGTTTTCACATTTGCTACAATATTTCAAAACGGTTCATTTTAGGACACATGATAATTTAACTTTTTGACTTATTTTGGTGCATCCCATACCCACTAAGAACAGATTCGTAAATTTACCCTTCGAGAATCAGTGTAATTTTACATCTAAATTGTGTTTTTACATTATACACATTCACACTATAATTTTATAAGAATTTGACCGGAATATTACATCGATTTTTGTGTAATTTTACATGATGTATGGGATAATATGAATAATTTTACATCGATTTCAATGTATTATTATATGCAATAAGCAGTATTTTTAAGGGGTTTATATGAATTTTACTACAATCTAAATAACCTTAAAATATATTTATTTAAAATATATTTTTCATCAAGCCTTTTAGAAAGAGACCACACTAAATCCTCTGTTTCTGACAATGTATATTATACGTAGTTATACGTAGCAGAGTATTCCACGTATTTATCTGTAGTAAGTCAAGAACACATATTAGATACTATTAGATATATGTGATATGACACTTAGAAAGTTAACCTAAAAAGTAGATTCCCCATTTTGTTTCGTTCTCCAAGTTTAAAATATTTAAAAATAAATGTAACACCTACAATTTGGAAAAGAAAATCTGTAAGAAACATAGAAGCCTCTGTACTTGCAGCTTTCTCCCAAGCATGATAAGCTGATAGCGCCCAACTATTGTACTTAATGCAATCCGTTTTGACGAGTAAAATCACAAGGTGCATTGTAATGTAAAGATTATAATGATTATTTCAATTATATTTGTACTAAAAGATTTGTTAAAATAGTTTGAATTCTGTGGAATTTTTAGTCTTACAACACTTCTATTGTAATTGATAGAATGCTGTGAAATCTTACAACCTTTATTGTCGGTCTACATCAAAGATTTTATTTTAGCCCGCGACAAAAACATACATGCTCTTATAAAACTACGTAAAAGGTAAAGCTAATGTCGAATTTAGCAATTTTGGCGGGAACGATGTTTAATTGGGCTAATTAGTGACTAAAGTTGTGGATATAATACCATCACAACATATTAAAAATAATTGAATAATTTCTTTTAACAATTATAGGAGGAATTATGTGCTTTCCTAATAAGTTGTAATTAGCCCTATTTGACCTGAACTGCTTGATATAGTACTTTGAAGAGGTAATATAGTTATGACGTTGTTACGCAAATGGACTTAAGCACACCAAGTTATTATGACAGTATATTAGACATATGTATATTCATCCATAATTGAGAGCAAAATAATTGAGATGTTTTAATTGAGTACTGAAGGATCCTTGGAAAAAATGGTCTAACAATACTTTCCGGGCATTTCTGGTTTGAAAACCAATAATTTCGGTTTCGAGAAAACTCATACATTATTTTTCAAAAGTCGAGGGTATTATTCTGTTGCGAGCTCTTGACCCACCAGGTTGAGTATCAAAAAGTTGCCTTGTCCATCAAAATTCTTATATTTATTACAACAATTATAAGACATTTTATCTGAACCTTAGGTACGAAAACTGTGTTGATTTGATGGACTCAAATTTCAGTACAAAATATTGTCTCTATTTTACATTCTGAGTGTCCTATGATCCATGTTTGTACTTTTACTTTATCATACATAGAATGATAAAGGATTGTAATCATGCCAAAAAATGAGATTTTAGCTGAAATAAGTCTTGTTGGGTCCCCTGATCATTTTTGGCCAAGGTACAAAAAAATGTCTGTGTGTGTGTGTGTGTATGTGTGTATGTGTGTACTCGATTTTTGTGGAGACGATTCCAGAGAAACTACTGAAGGTATCGGGACGAAACTTCATATTTAGAAGTTTCATGACTAAACTTAGAGCTGAAAAGCTTTTGGTTCAAAAGGGTCCAAACGAACTGGACGTCTCCTCTAAGCATTTTTCAAGGATTATGCAAATGACCATTTGTGTAATTTCCTCAAACAAGTTAAATATTATTATTATGTCTACGACGGTAAAATTAACAGTTTAGATGCAAGAGCAAATTCAATTTGATCGAGATCGGACGCATATGCATTGATATAATACTATATAGTGCGCCAGGATTTTCCAAATATTTTCAGTCTAAGGACAGTAGCGGTAGTGTCAAATGCTGATGTTTTGACAATATCTCACTATATCAACTGTGAATAGTATCAAAAGATCTCATATTATGATACCGTGTACGGTTCTTGCCTGATGGCGTCGGATAGGCAGCGTGTTCAGCGTGTCCAAAATCTGCATCTGTTTTGTTTGTTTTTGTTTTGAGGAAGTATGATCATGTTCGAATGGGCTGGGCGACTTGGGGTGGTTGAACATGGATAACACTAGGGTGTTGCATGCAGCAATATTATATCATAAGTTGCTATCCACGAGGATCCCACAATACCTCATGCTTAAGATACGCTGTAGAACGGATGTCCATAATCTTAATTTAAGGTTCAGGGATTTGTTAGCTCCACCTGCCCATCGCACTGAGCTGTATAAACGGCCATTCTCTTACCAGGTCAGTCACATATACAATGGTCTCAGGGAAGATATGAAAAAAAAAATCGTTAAACAGTTTTGGGGAAAGGTTTTTATTTTTAGGGGTATGTGCGATGTTTTGTTGAGTTGGATTTGCTGCAATTACGTGTAATTAGACTCTAGAGTATTTTTTTGCTTTGATAAGTTCTCCGAATTAATATTAAATTATTGTACAATTATGTCTTAGTTCTAGTTTACGTAAGGGGTTGAGTGGAAGAGCAAGGCAATTTGGAAACAAGTGTGTTGAACTCCGCCCTAAAATAAAATATTATTTTGTTGCATTTAATATTGTTTTATGTTAATAAAGGAATTATTTACTTATTTAATTATTTATTTATCTGTCGAATCCTGGCTAACTAGTTTTATTTTAATGCAGACACGACTGATCTCGATCAAATAGATTCTCATGCAGCTAAACTATTAATTTTATATATTGTATGATAAAGTCATGTGCCTGGCTACATCAGATTTTTTGATCATCCCATCACGATCTCAAATCCGATCTCGTTACTTTGACAGAATCGTCACATCTTGTCAAAAATTCATCAAAACTCATAAACCCCAGTCGTTATGTTCATTACAGACACTCATCTCGTACATTTTTCTTCATTGTTGCAAATCTCGGAAGTTAAATATGGCGCAAGCGTACATCACCGATTACGCTAGACACTACAGGTCGCCTCATTACAGCAGGAGAGACTCCATCAGTCCATACGACAGATTTTCTTCAACACCACCACCAAATGGAAACTGGCTAGAAGTGCATTCGCTAGGACAAACAGTGGAAGACATAGACGATGCTACCAAAATCGTCCACGACATGCTTAGGCATCGCTATTGGTCGATCTACCAGATAGACTATTGCGGCGAGGGAAAACATCCAAACGACATGTCTGATGAGGACGTTTGCAGACTGTGGGACATGAGGACGAAAGAACCAATTCCACCGCCATTGCCATCATCTCGAAGAATACACGGTTATATGCGTCCTGGGCGCTTCTATATGCCGAGAACTGTGTACCAAACAGTTTATGGAGACTTGGCTTGTGACATTCTTGAGAAATCTTTGAAACAGAAGAAAAAAATAATGGCGTTGGAGAAAGCCGGTGGCGAATTAGAAAGAAAAGCTAGTCTTGAAGGAATAGATTACAAAGGAAGAGCAGATAAGCCGAAGAAGGTTCTGGAACCTTTGACGGAAGATGAGAAGTGCAAATGTGGGGAGTTGGTTTGGAAGCAAATTGCCGATATGAGGAAGGTGGACCTGCGAAGGTGGAAAGTCGGTAAGGGAAGTTCAGGAAAGCTTAAGGCCCAACACTCGAAGAAGTACACGCATGTTCCAATCGAGAAGTCCTAAGTTGTGAAGTTTTGCATTTTTGTTAACATATTATTTTTGTATTGTTTGTTTACGTATTTGTTAAATTAGTAAAATGTGAGTATTGATTGTTTATTTTAATGTACAAAGCCACAGACTATATTGCTTTGCACACTAAGCAGTATAGTCTGTGGCCGTATCTATAGTGTGAACTAGCTTCACGATAGTGTTGCTGGGTGTTGATGTGGTCAACACAAAGTCACGATATGAATTTGCTGTATGTGAAATTTGTCAGCATGATTATTATGACGGAGATTGCAATAAAAGTTATAAAAGTTAGCGATCAATTGCTCCATAACACTGGATACAGTAGAAACAAGAGAATAACAGTGTGTAAGCACACAGTTTAAGGCAATATATTTAACTAAAGAAAATTACAAAAAAAATGTCACAACTGTTAGTTACTTCTAAGTTACACTTAAAAGGGCAAATTAATAAAGAAAAACAAAATTGAAAAAATGTCAAGTATGCTTTGAATTCACGTCTGAAAGCCTACTAAACATGACAACTAAATTTAGTTGTCAATTTTCGTTGATTAGAAACGTCATTAGAAGCAAGATGCGGTATCGTGGTATGGTATTGTATGGTAGAGTTATATATAGAGTCATACATTACAGTCCTTCGATATTTAGCCTTTTCACGATGTCAGTTATTGTTCGAGGAGTAAGTTGTGTCAGCTCTGCTGGTTCAATGATGGCGGCTCCCAAGTGGTTATGTCGTGTGCGCATTAGAGCGTCACATTCGCAAAATAGGTGTACCGCTGTTTCGGGGACCCCCCGCAGAATCTACAGTCTGCATTGTTTGTCCGTCCAATCTTTGTGAGATGATATCTCAGTGGACAAAGTCCTGTAAGGAGACCTGTAATCAGTCGAAGATGTTTTTTGTAACTGTAGATACTGTCTGGCCTTGGAGGTGGAGAAGATTATGGTAGCCTTGGCTTGCCTTATGCCAGGTGATGTTTCCCAGTAAGCTCGTTTAGCTTTATCTTCCCAGTTTTGCACCATTTTCCTGATCTGGCTCTTTGTGATACCACAACAGGATTCAGGTCCGTAAAAGGTAGTGTTAGTGCCTTCTCTGGCTAGGATATCAGCTTGTTTATTGCCTTCGGTCCCTGAATGTCCTGGAACCCACATCAGTGAAACCTTGTTCTTTTGCTAGTTTTTTCAGGGAAATATTGCACTCCCAGACAGTTTTGGATTTGTGGGCTTTTGATTGCAGCGCTTTCAATGTCGCCTGACTGTCTGAGCATATGTAGATGTTTTCCCCTCGTAAGTTCCTATGGGAACATTCCTGGGCACATAAGTCAATTGCGTGAACTTCCGCCTGGAAGATGGTTGGAGAATGGCCCATGGCTTTGGATAGGGAGAAATCTGGTCCACTAATGCCGACCCCAACACCTTCCTTGGTCTTTGATCCGTCTGTGAACCACAGTGATGCGGAATCGCTGATCTGTCTGAGCCTCTGAGCTGCATTCGCGCGGTCCTCAATTACCACTTCTACTGCCCCATCAAAGGCGTAGACAGGTGACATCATATCCTTTGGCATTTCCACGGCATGCCGCATATCGTGTTGGCAATGCTTAAGTGACCGTAGGCCTGGTTTGCCTTAAGGTTCTCTGCCTGGATTATTCTTATGGCGTCGAGAGCAGCCTATCTTTTAACATGCATGTGCAGATGTGTGAGGTTTAGTATTGCCTCCATTGCGCTAGTAGGGCATGTTCGCATTGCCCCTGTGATGCCCAAACATATAAATCGTTGTATCTTTGTCAGTTTCGTCTGGGTTGCCTTTTCCGATGTCTTGTTCCACCAGACAGTCGATCCGTAGGTGATGTCTGGTCTAATCACCGTGGTGTAGAGCCAGTAGATCATACAACTTCTGCCGAACAGTTTGTTTTATGACCATGTCGCTCTGGTGGCTCCAGTTATGGTCCTGTCAATGTGGGCTTTCCAGCTGAGTTTGTGATCCAGGGTGATCCCTAGGTATTTGACCTCTGTTGAAAAGTTAATGATCGTCCCTTGCATAGTGGGTGCTTTTATATGAAGCTTCCTTCTTTTTGTGAATGGGATTATTGTGGTTTTATTTGGGTTAACGGCGAGTCCTTTATCAGAGCACCAGAGTTGTTAGTGCAAGTTGCTCGTGCTGTCGCCCTTATACGCATGGCCAGTGGCCACTCTCTTAGACATGTCAGCAGGGACCTTCGAGTTTCTCCTTCTGTTATTCAGCGTTTATGCAATCGGTTTCGGGAGACCCTCCAATATTTTAGTAGAGCTGGACAAGGTCGAAAAACGACTCAAAATTAAGACCGATTTCTTGTCCTTTCCTCTCTAGTCTCTACGTCAGCGTACTGCCACAGCATGATACCTGCTAAACGATCTAAGACGAGCACATGAATAGAAATTTCTGATCAAACTGTTAGAAACAGATTAAAAGAAGCGAATTTGAAACCAAGAAGACCTGTCCGCTCACCACACCTTACGCAGCATCACAAAGCAGCGCGAATCAGGTGTGCTCTGGATCACAGAGATTAGCAACTTCGTCACTGGACGCCTGTGCTGTTTACAGACGAGTCCAAATTTCGTTTTACACGTTACGACGGTCGAGTACGTGGGTATAATGGTGAACGCTACGCAGCCGCTACTATACAGGAACTGGATAGATTTGGTCGTGGATCTGTGATGGTTTGGGCTGGAATCAGTATAGACAACAGAATTGATCTTGTTGTGGTTCCTGGTAGACTAAATATCATGAATTACATCAAAAGCATCTTGGAGGACCATGTGGTGCCTGCTGCATTTAGCGTCGGTCAAAACTTCAATCTAATGCAGGACAATGTGTGGAATTCAGGTCATGGAATGGTCGGTCATGGAAGTCCTGACCTCAATCCTATTGAATACGTCTGGGATCAGCTTGACCGACGTGTTCGCAAGCGCCCTAATCCACCACTAACCATACAGGAACTGACCCTGATTGAAGAATGAGAACGCATACCCAAGAATCTCTTCGCAGACATTACTATAATATTTAAATACACTATATTAAACCTCCCCAATCCACAGAAAACCCGACTGTCATTGGTGCTATGACAGACATTTCTATTTTATTTTGCGTTATTGATTTACATTTTTAAGTGTAACTTAGAAGTAACTAAGAGTTATAACAATGTTTTTGTAATTTTCTTTAGATAAATATATGCTCTTGACGTATACCAAATTTAATTTGCCCAGACATATTCTTTAAAAAGTTAATTTTTAATTCTAATTTTTTGGAGCATTGTATTGCAAACTTCTAGTGTTCCATATAAGGGTCGTTCTTTTACAAATCGTACATTTTAGATTTGGCTTAAACTTTTTTTATAAGTTGTATGCACTTATTATATATTATATATTATACGTGTATCAGGATTTAGTCGAAAAAAAAAAATTATTGACAGTGATATGAATGTTTTAAGTTTGGATTATTTACGTCTATTTGCCAAACCTTGCCATATTCAAAATTCAATATCTTTTGTTCTAGTAATCGTATAGGACCCATTTTTGCTTTATTTTAAAAGTTGAAATATTTGCTAGATAACTGCGTACAGTCATTATTTTAATTTATATATGCAGAAAAAATAAAAACAATTGAATCTTTTAAATGATTATTACATGGTAGCCCCCACAATGGATATAATCGAAAAAATATATATATAATACCCGCTACACTTTTACGTACAAAACCCATTTTTACTTTATCATACGCAGTATGTAAAGTATTGTAATCGTGCCGAAAAAAATTTTTGAGATTTTAGCGGAAATAGGTCTTTATGGGTCCCCTGAACATTTTTGACCAAGGTACAAAAAAATGTCTGTGTGTGTGTGTGTATGTGTGTGTGTGTGTGTGTGTGTGTGTGTGTGTGTGTGTGTGTGTGTGTGTGTGTGTGTGTGTGTGTGTACCCAATTTTTGTTAATTCATTTCCGGAGAAACTACTAAAGGTATCGGCACGGAACTTCATATTTAGAAGTTTCATGACCAAACTTAGAGTTGAAAAGCTTTTGGTTCAAAAGGGTCCAAAGGAACTGGGTGTTTGCTCCAAGCCTTTTTCAAGGATTTTAGAAATCAGCCGCCATTTCTGTAATTTCGTCAAAATAGTTAAATAATAAATTAAAGCAGAGGAAATTTTGAATAATTTATGCCTATGACATTTTTTGGTAAAATTAATAGTTTAGCTTTTTAGTTTATTCTAAGCCTTTTTCAAGGATTTTGGAAATGAGCCGCCATTTCTGTAATTTCGACAAAATAGTTAATTAATAAATTAAAGTAGAGGAAATTTTGAATAATTTATGCCTATAACATTTTTGGTAAAATTAATAGTTTAACTTCAAGAGCAAATTCTATTTGATCGAGATCGGTCGCATCTGCATTGATATGAAATTACATAGTAGCCAGGATTTTGACAAATATTTTTTTGTGTTGTCACATTCGAAAACAGCTGATCTCATCAGAGGTTGGAGAACCACTATGAAACGTGCCGCTGTAGTGCGCAAAATTATAAAATACAAATTTCAAATAAAATAAGATCACCAATTTGATTGTTTGTTGATAAGAAATATCAACCAGTCTTTATATCTAATTCTAAAAATGATACATTGAGAAAATTGTAAATAAAGTATAGCGATGAGTGTAGTTTTATTTTAGTATGTTGGTAGGGATGTGTCATGAACAAATATAAATCTGTCAGAATTTGAATTACCTTTTTAAGGTGCGTTTTCATTAGTGATAATGGCAGTGGTAGCAGACGCCGTTGTAGTAATTCCAATAGAAAATTGCTAGTGACTCATGTTTATGTACATGCAAACTAATATGTGTCATTATCACGATATGTAAGAAATACTATAATTTCGTATTCTACCACCGCCATTAGCTACCATTACCTACCAATCGGAACGCGCCTTTCGTCAAAGAGGTACCAACCTAGCATTTACTATACAGAAATCATTTATTTTTTTTAAATACGTGTTTCTTAAAAAGCAACACAATAAACGTTGATGTCGCTCCTGCCAAAAACTAGATAGCGCGACTCTCTCATATGCGACAGTTACACTCCACCTTTGGTGACGCGCCGTATCACCGCTCGTCGCGCTATTCCGTACTTTCGGCATTTGTGACATAAATAACTATTATTCTAATGACGTAGTGTAGGTAGTGTCAAATGCTGATGCTTTGACAATACCTACGATTTATCTCTATAGAATAGATTCTCATGCAGCTAAACTATTAATTTTATATATTGTATGATAAAGTCATGTGCCTGGCCACATCAGATTTTTTTAAGTATCTTATAGTTTAACAGATATTAAATTTTATCTGACGTGAATCAAGCGCGGCGTGTCGAAACTCAATGAAAAACGCAGCAAGCGACTACTTTAGGCGTGTGCTTGAACATCTCGCAGACTGCAGGCTGGTTCAACATGCTAGTGCAGTTTGTTTTTTAAGGACATAGTGAGTCGAAGTGATTATTTACTAGGTGCTAAAAGTATTTTTTGAACTATAAGAGACTCCATCCTTGAAAAAATGGATTTTGTAGGTAAAAGTATGGCAAATATTATATAAACTTTTTGTTCATGCGAAGTGGAAATAGCGAATTTATTTAGTACAGTGTTATGGTACTGGTGAATCATGATCTCGTGTCGTCTTAAAAAAAATCCAACAAAAATATCCGGATACAAGAATATCTCTATCTCACGTTTGGGTTCGCATACTTATAAACACATTTTTGGGAAGGAGTTTGTAACCATAAAGAAGCAGAAAAAGACATTAAGTGAGGAAGACGCTGCTTCTCTAATTTCATTACAGTCCGTTCTAGAAATTCTAAAATTATCCCTTTGAAGTAGAGCGTAAAAATTGAAATGAGTAAAACGCATATTTCCAGAATTTACAAAGAAAATGAAATTACGCTTTTAGACTACGGTTTAGTCAGCCTTTGTACGCCGGCGATGTGGCCAAACGTTTGGAATGTCTGCCTTGAGATTTGCAGCGAAATATTAAATAACCATTATAAAGGGTATAATGACCCTGCTGATTGTAGTCGAAGTAGGCCACGATATAAAATTTGTACGGGATTTACATGATGGAGTGTATTTTGTATCTACATAAGAACATACAGTTGTTTGTTCCTTTAAATGAAAATTCTGATTGCAACACAAGAACTTGTGATTATCAATATCCAATTCACAGACTGTCAGTCACAGAAAAACAATCCAAATTTTATGTGTATTAAAATCTTTAACAATCTTCCTGAATATGTAAAGCGGATTCAAGATTATCAGACTTTCAAAGCTGAAACTAAGAAGTTATTCGTAGAACTCGAACCGTATAATCTAAGTGAATACTTTGTGTGATTCTTGTTTTTTGTTATCTTTTTTTGTTTGTGTGACGCATTTTCAGTTTGTTGTATGAAATGTTCTTGTAACACTGTATACACATTTTTGAAATAAATTTATTGTTATTGTTATTGTTATATCAAATATAAATACACTGGTTGTATAACTTATTTCAACCTACATCGACTACAATCATTTATAATGAGCCTGTATACATTTATTGTATTTTCGTATGAAAACACCATTGCAACAAATGGCGTTGTTACTTCACAGCATTGTCGTTACTGGAGTGATCTATGTTTTATTATAAACGAAGCAAACATTTAAAAAAGTAAACGTTTGGTGTGCTATAAGCTATAACATATCAGGGGGTAATTGTGCCATATTTATTCAATAGAAATGTTGATGAACAGAAATATTTGGATATTTACAAAATTATTTTAATGAACGGTTTTGAGGAATTACCCTTAAGTTTTATGTGGTGTACTTTCAGCAAGATGATTGCCCGCAGCTCGCCATTCAAACATTGTGACTGAATAGTTAAATTTACAATATTCACAAGAATGAATTGAAAGAAATGGCCCTATTTCATGGCCAGCACGTTGTCCGGATATGACAATTATCGATTTTTATTTTATCATAGGCAGTATGATAAAGTATAGTAATCGTGGCGAAATTCTTTTTTTATATTTTAGCGGAAATATGTCCTTTTGAATCCCCTACACATATTTGACCAAGGTAAAAGAATGTCCATACTTAGAGCTGAAAAGCCCTTTGTTCAAAAGGGTCCAAAGAAACTGGATGTTTATTCTAAGCATTTTTGAAGGATTTTGGAAATGAGCCGCCATTTCTGTAATTTTGTCAAAATAGTTAAATAATAAATTAAAGTAACGGAAATTTTGTATAATTTATGTCTATGACATTTTTTGGCAAAATTAAAAGTTTAGTTGCATCAGCAAATAGTATTTGATTGGAATCGGTCGTGTCTGCATTCATATAAAAATAGTTAGCCAGGATGACAGATATTTTCATTCTAGTGACAGTAGGTGGTGTCAAACCTTGATGTTTTGAGAATACCTACTGTCAATAGAATCAATATATCTGTCAAATCCTGGCTAACTAATTTTATTTTAATGCAGACACGATCGATCTCGATCAAATAGAATCTCATGCAGCTAAACTAGTATATTTATATACAGTATGTCCACGAAAGTCCGCACCATCTGGGATAAAAATTTTATTGTGTCTTTCTCAGAAAATTTTGTTTTATAATATATTGTTTTATAAATGTTGGCGGTTCGTATGAAACCAAAACTGTAACCGTCAAATATGTAAATTTCAGTGCCATATGTTAAGCGATTTAAAATATATGAATTTGTGATCAGTACCTTTATTTTCATTATTATCGATAAACTTTATTTCGAAATGTTGTTTAGTTATTAAAAATTATATTCAAATATGAAGTCAGAGCTACGATAAAAAGAAAATATTTTCAGTTATTTCTTAATTTTTACTTTTGTGACAAATATTACTAAATGCCAGTAATACTAAAAGGATCGTTTTAATACATTTTTTAGAAATTTGAATATATTTTTTATATTTTTTGTTTTTTGGTATGATAACTAATGCTTATTTAGAACTAGCGCAAAATTAGTCATTTTCTTGGTGCGAAGTTGATATTTGACCCTATAGATATTAATATATCATACAATAACTAATTCAGGAGCGTGACTTACCTTTTATTCGGTTAATATTAATGACTGCGGATAGGTTTATAATAGTAGTTATCCATCTACAGCTAGCTATTCTCAAGTGGTGGTACGCGCGGTACTACCACCTATTAAATTTTATTTTCACTGATAATATTTTAATAAAAATAACTAAAGCATTAACATCTATTGTTTCTTGAATTAATTGGGACTGACTTACCCGTTATTAAACTAATAACTATTATGAATATGTTAATAATACTAATTTATTATCTATGAACTTTTTTATTTTTCCTACTTACAATTACAAAAATACATACATTAATACACATTAAAAAACTGAACATCGAAAGAATTGTTAAATATCTATTAATCCTGTTTCTGTGTGTGGTTTCCGGCCCGTTCTATGTATAAACACATTCTTCTAGAAACATCTTTGGCCGCATTACTAACAAAATTCGGTGGAATGTTTTGGATACAATGCTGTATAGTGTCCCCTAAATGATTTAAATCTCTAAATGGTCGGTGTTTGTATACTTTATTTTTTACGTAACCCCACAAAAAGAAATCTAACAGGGTAAAGTCGGGGGATCTAGGTGGCCAGGATCTTAGTTCCGAATTTCTGCCTATCCAGCTATGGTCAAATTAATGATTTAAAAAGTTCTTGACAGAGTTTATATTGTGTATGGGCGCACCATCATGCTGGAACCAAATTGGCGCCCGTTGAATTAACGGCAAATTGTGTAAAAAAGGTGACAACCCTCTGTTCAGGAATTGAAGATATAATTTCCCATTTAAATTTTGACGGATAAACAAGCCCAAATATTTGATTATTCAAAATACCGCACAGCATATAAGTTAAAAATGTTACTGATCTCGGCATTCTCTTGTAAAGATCGGGTTTTCATGTACCCACCACCGGCAATTTTGTGAAAAAAAAACAGTACTATTTGACGTAAATGTTGCCTCATCTGTCCAAAGAATATTTAAAAAAATCTGTTTTCTTCCACTTTCCTCTCAAACCAGATGGCAAAGTCATACTTGATGTCAAAGTCTCTTTCTTTTAGTGTACATTGTAGTGTAAATTTTGGTTTATAGGGGTAATACTTGTTTAGTTTTAGTATTTCATGTACTGTTGATTTACTGCATTGACTGTGTGCAGCAATTTGTCGAACAGAAGTCGTTTTATGCTCGGTTACTTTTCGCAACATTGGCAAACTTGTTTCCTCAATTACGGCAACAATTTTTTTGTGGGGTTTCTTGAAGCAATTTTCAACAGACCCAGCCTGTTTGAACTTTTTCATTATGCTGGAAATGGTTGAATGGGCAATTTGGTTGTGTGGATGTCTTTAATTGAAAATAGCAGCAACATCTGGGTGCGGTCTATTTTGTCCATGTATTAAAACAATTTCAACTTTTTGTTGGAGTGTAAGCATTGTTTTAAAAGTTACAGCACATAAACTAATTTGTATTAATGTATGTATTGTTTTAATTGTAGAAGTAGTAGAAATAAAATAAGTTCATAGATAATAAATTAGCATTATTAATTCAAGAAACAATAGATGTTTGAGCCTGTCGTTATTTTTATTAAAATTTTATCAGTGACAATAATACTTCACAAGTGGTAGTACCGCGCGTACTACCACTTGAGAATCGCTAGCTATAGATGGATAACTACTATTATAAACCTATCCACAGTCATTAATGTTAACAGAATAGAAGGTAAGTCACGCTCCTGAATTAGTTATTGTATGATATATTAATATCTACAGGGTGAAATAACAACTTCGCACCAAGAAAATGATTAGTCTTGAGCTAGTTCTAAATAAACATTAGTTATCATACCAAAATAACAAAAAAAACATAAAAAAATGTGCTGAAATTTTTAAAAAATATATTGAAAACATCCTTTTAGTATCACTGGCATTTAGTAATATTTGTCACAAAAGTAATAATTAAGAGAAAAACTAAAAATATTTTTTTTCAGGGTAGGTGGCTCTGATTTCAAATTTAAATATAATTTTTGCTTCTAAACAACATTTCCAAAGAAAGTTTATCGATAATAATGAATATAAAGGTACTTTACTCTTATCACAAATTCATATATTCTGAATCTCTCGGTATATGGCACCGAAATTTACATATTTTACCGTTGCAGTTTTGGTTTCATGCATGATTTTCCATATGGTGCGGACTTTCGTGGACACACTGTATATAGTACGATAAAGTCATGTGCCTTGCCACATTAGATTTTTATTTTTGTGGACGATTTAAACAAATTGTTTACAGTGTGTGAATATTATAAGACGCTACCACTGGCCGATATTAGAAATTGTTAGACAGAGGTTAAAATTCGTCTTCAAATGTGTGCCAGATGACGACTTGTTGGTGATTTGTTAGAATAGTTAATTTGTTCATTTACAAATAAATAATTATTTATTACTTACACAGTGTGTAATTGCTAATTAACATACATTTACATTCAGAATATTTAACTCAATTATTTAGTCATATTTTAATTTGATTTGTACGCAATTCGATACTTAAAAATCATGCAACCTGGTTTCTGTGATGACGTATGTTAATTTAAATTTATTCCTAGTGATTTTGCCTATAGACGGTTAATTTCTGTTAAGAACTTATAAACAATTCATATCTACCTAGATTGTAAACAAAAAGATCTGTCATTTCCGGAAAAACCGATAGTCACAGTCACATGAAGAATAACTCAGAAAAATGGTAATGTATGTCTAGTGGGAATCTGATTTATTTGAAGTGCTATCAAAACTGTTATATTGGATACAAGTTTCTGATCTTTTTTATCTTAAAGGAAATTTCTCTAGAAACATTCTTCCATACAAGATATTATGAAATAAATCAGAATTTATGGTCATTGTTCATGGAGGAAAACATGCCATTGATTTTACTCATCATTCAATTTCTTGTTATTTCTACAAACATCTATTTAAATATAAATTATTATTAACACATTTTTGTAAACAAACGTATGAGTGTTACAGAAAGACCTTCAAGTCACCTACGTTTTCCTTGAGATTGGACCTCGTCACTCAGACCAGGCTATTGTGTTTTGTTTTAACCGTGAGATTGTATTACAGAGAAATGTAATATTAATTATATTGACCCATTTTATTTCCAGAGCATTATACGATCAACGATTTGTCACCTTATTTATTTCGTTTAGAAAAATAAATGCCTCCAGCAGAATTTGTACATGGTACAGTATTACAGGTACATTCTTGACTAATAAAATAACCTACCTTGTTTATTGACGATATTTATTCTGCATTTGATACACTATTGAACTGTCTCTGAATGTTGATTGCGATATTAAATTATGTTCTAGAAATCTAGTTCTTGATCTGGTGAGTCAATGTCAACGTGTCCGGTTTATAATTGTTACTATCGTAATTGCATGAAATGCATATACAGGTGCCTATATGTAAGTTACATATATTTATTTTAGTTATACAAGTTATACAAAACTCTTATGTTTGTGGCCGTTTTATTTGTCTATATGTAGCAATAGGAAGTTTGTTGTTGATATAAGACCGCGTAAGAACTTATCAACACGTCTCTGACGTTAAATCACTTCCTGTGGTTTAGGTGTTTGTAGTTAAATGAGCAACAGAAAATCCCACTTAAACACTTAATCATCGTATTCTTAAGAAGTTGTGGTAAATAAAGGACAGCAGTTGGTCATGTGCCCTGTAAGGATGAAATGTGTACGTTAAAAACTTTCTTCTATGGTGACTTTATACGGGTAAAATTCGTTTTTCGAGAGGAAACGTTTATAACGGATTCGTATTCAACGCAGAGGCATCTATCGAAAACGCCTATAGTATTATAAAAGTGCACGCTCGCGGTTTTTCGCATTTCACATTTTGTGGTCACAAATTAATCCATATAATTTTCTGCACAAAAAGGTATATACCACTTTTTTGTAAAATACAGCCAGCAGCCGCTATATCCAGGCTCCATCAGGGGTATTCCAACCAGGGTTGTTATAAAAAGCAAAACTTTCTTTTATTTAAAGCAAAACAAACCTTTATCTTTTTATAAAATGATGTTTTTTTAACGGTTCAATGTCTTTAAATACTACGCAAAAAAATGTTTTAAACAAGAAACAAAACATGTTTTAAATCACCCAAAAAACATGTTTGAAATAAGCAATAAAAATTGTTTTAAACATGTTTAAAATCACGCAATTGTTTTATTTGTAAACATTTTGATCGGCGTCTTTTCTTACCTCAGGCTTCAGCGGAGTTAAATCCGTTCTGTGAATGACTTTTTCTGGTTTTGTCTTCAGACTTGTTGAGAATGTTGAGGCATAGACCATCAGACATATATCTAGTTATGTACTAAAGGAGAACCACCGCTTTGTGTGTTACCGCTACTTCAGTTTATGTTATTCTACGACTTTTATTTGTGTTAAAACAAAATGTTTTAAACATTTAAAACAAATTGTTTTAAACATGGTTAAAACAGAATATTTGTTTTAAAACGTGTTTTAAAACAAAAGTATTTATATATTTAAAACAAACTGTTTTAAAACAAAATACTTGTTTTAAAGCATGTTTAAAGTAATGTTTTAAAACAAATAGTATAAAACATAACAACTCTGATTCCATCATCAACATTTTGTTTAGTTAATAATTCGATATTTACATCTACGACATTAATTATTGATTAGTATCTACTATTCAACAAACACACCGGTCAAAATTTTTTTGAGAACAGTAAAATTTATTCCCGGGATAGTAGATAGATAATAAACAAAAGAAGTATGCATTAAGTTGGGGCGTTCGTAGTTTGAGTAACGCTGTACGTAAGAAAAAGTAGTACGTATACATGTTCTGTGGAAAATTTTATAGACGTTATTCTTGTATATGGGCTAAAATTACGAAATCGTGACCGTTTTGCAATAAAATGCAGTAAAAACCACGGTTGCGGTTTTGGAAAAAAATGCAGTTTAAGTCGAATTTTCGAACTCTGGTACCTATAGGTAAAAATACTTCGCGAAAAAAAGTTTTAAACAAATTTATCTTTATTCTTTGTTTTTACTTAAAACACCTACCAACTTAGTTTTTCTTAAAATATGTTGTCTTTTATAGTTATTTATGTACCAAGGGTATTACCAACGCATGTTTATGCCTCGAGGGTGACCGCTTTTTAAATCGGCCGAGGGTATAAACATCAAGTAATGCCCGTGGTACACAAATATATGTTTTACAATGGTTTTGTTCCTCTGTTTGAATAATATTAATAAATATTTGGACGTAACCAAGTGACATGCGTATCTACGGAGTTGAATAACAATACAAACAATTCGTAGTTGAGTGACAATGCAGACAACTAATGTCAAACAGAATAACCTTAATCGCCAATAATAAAATTGACATTGACGATATAAAATTTACAATTTGGTCAAATATTTGATGTATCTGACATATAACCCATGGCAACGCTTAATGCCCGCGCGGGCGTTAAGAATCCTTAATGCCCTCGCGGGCATAAAGTAGCTATTTTACGCCCCGGTATCTAACATGTAAAATGTCACTTTATGAAAATATACTACTTAAGAACTATATTTGCAGCTGACCCACCCTAAAATATTAAAATTATAGTTTTTCTGGATAACTTGAGACATTTATCAAAATTATTTTACATGCCTTAGTAATTTTGAAAAGCAATATTGTACATCTGATTATATCGGCTAAACCATATTGATGTTTTTACTAATTTAAAAAATCCAGTTAAATGATTCGACTAATTATTGAAGTATCCTCTATTTCCATTTATTATCCTTTAATTTTTACAGTACGTACTTAACATGTAATATTAATATTTATACTTTGTTCAACAATTTGCATCTAGGTCCGACCGATCCGGTTTTACATTTAGGCCGAATATCCGGTGTCCGGCCGGATGTTGACCGGAAATATTTTCAATTTATATACAAATATAAGCACAAATAATGCTTTACCCCTTGCATATTGATTATTTTCTCGGTCTAGCAATTGGAAGAAAATGAAAGATTTTCTAAGTACATTTTCTTATTATTATCTGTGACAGAAACATAATTTGTTCACATTAAGTTTTTTCAAAATATAAACAAAGAATGGCGGTGACAGGCGGATGTAATTTTTTATTTAAACTAATAAGGTAAAAATAACAGCCACCTGGATTTGAACCAGGGACCTTTGTGTATTTGGCACAATTCACAACCAACCATTTATTTTCTTATACATGCCGCTCATATATGCCGCTAGTCCAAAAGTCTGGACGACGAAAAGAAATATCTATATAAATAAATATAAATATAAAGTTGGCCTGCCTACTCTACATTCCTATTAACTAAGAAAAAGATTCAAACAAAACAGATCAAAAGAAAGTCCAGCCATTTGCATTAGATTTATTTACGCTGAAAACAAATCTAATCTCGAACGTTCTTTCCCACTGTCTATCGTCAGGGTTTTAAGCAATTACGATTATTACAATTAAGATCTAAAATATAGTGCCATTACTTTTCGATATACCTACTCCTAATAATTTACATTTTTACAGATCCGATGGACTCGCCAAAATTGAACCCATACCCGAACTGGGAAGCCCACTCATTCTCCCAACCACCTCCAGAGATAGTTTCACCATTCAGGATACGTGCAGACCAATGCGGGAAACTCTGGGTTATAGACACAGGTGTCGCTGACCTTCTTGGCTCCACCACAGTCTACTCGTCCTCGGAATTACTCGTCTACGATCTCCACAACGACGCATTGCTCAGAAGATACAAGATACCAGCAAGCCAAATGAAGCAAAACACGTTCTTCGCCAATATAGCTGTGGAAGACCAGAATTGCGAAGACACCTATGCATATCTAGGTGATCTAGGAGGTCCAGGATTGGTGGTGTACTCGTGGAAAGAGAATAACAGCTGGAGGATTGACCATAACTACTTCCACATTGACCCATTGGCTGGTGAGATGTCAGTGGCTGGGATCAACTTCCAATGGACTGATGGTGTTTTTGGTTTGGCGTTATCAGCAGCTGATGAGGAAGGTTTTAGCACCTTGTATTTCCATCCGATGACCAGCACGAATGAGTTTGCAGTTAGCACGAAGATCTTAAGGAATGCAACACTTGCGAAGAATAGTTTTAGCGAGTTTAAGATTTTGGGTAATCGAGGTCCAAAGTCCCAAAGTGGTCCTTCGTTCCTGGATAAGAAAACTGGTGTGTTGTTCTATACTTTATTGAATTTGAACGCTATAGCATGTTGGAAAACTACTAATCCTTCTTATACTATGCAATCACAAGGAAGGATCTACATGAGTAATGTTACCATGGTCTTCCCGAATGATATTAAAGTTGATGCTAAAGGAAATATATGGGCTTTATCTGATAAATTACCGGTTTTCATGTATGCAAGTCTGGACCCAAATGAGTATAATTATAGGATTTTGACAGCTGCTGTCAAAGACGCCATTAGAGGAACGGCTTGCGATTCTAAATTGGTTATAAACAACGATATTACCAATAAGATCAACCCACCTGAGAGCAATTCAATAGAACAAGTGAAAACCAGTGCTTCTCAAACGTTACTCCCATCGTTGTTGTTAATATTCTCCGCTATGTTCAGGTTATTTTATTGAACAAAAAAAACCCAAAGACTCTTGTACATATTTATTTTCTTCTTGTTTGTACTTAATTTGTATATAACCTAATGTAAATTTTCTATTTGTTTTTCGATTTTGACATCTCCTGTATATATAACACTCAACGCCATACTTTAACCTAATAATTTTTGTTTGTTTGAGGTTGTTAATGCTGTATAGCGTGTTAAATGAATAAAATATTTTTAATGGTATCGTGTTTTTTTGTTTATTTAGTACTTGTTAATTAGTATCACCATTCAGGATACGTACAGACCAATGCGGCAAACTCTGGGTCATAGACACAGGTGTCGCTGACCTCCTTGGCTCCACCACAGTCTACTCATCCTCCGAATTACTCGACCACGATCTCCACAAGGACGCATTTCTCAGAAGATGCAAGATGTCAGCATGTCAAATGATGCAAAACACCTTCTTCCCAAGTATAGCATGTGAAGATCAGAATTGCGAAGATACTTATGCATATCTAGCTGATCAAGGAGGTCCTGGATAGGTGTTGTACTCGTGGAAAGAGAATAACAGCTGGAGGATTGACCATAACTACTTCCACATTGACCCATTGGCTGGTGAGATGTCTGTGGCTGGGATCAACTTCCAATGGACTGATGGTGTTTTTGGTCTAGCTTTATCAGCTGCTGATGAAGAAGGTTTTAGCACCTTGTATTTCCATCCGATGACCAGCACGAATGAGTTTGCAGTTACCACGAAGATCTTAAGGAATGCAACACTTGCGAAGAACAGTTTTAGCGAGTTTAAGATTTTGGGTAATCGAGGTCCAAAGTCCCAAAGCGGTCCTTCGTTCCTGGATAAGAAAACTAGTGTGTTGTTCTATACTTTATTGAATTTGAACGCTATAGCATGTTGGAAAACTACAAATCCTTCTTATACTATGCAGTCACAAGGAAGGATCTACATGAGTAATGTTACCATGGTCTTCCCGAATGATATTAAAGTTGATGCTAAAGGAAATATATGGGCTTTATCTGATAAATTACCGGTTTTCATGTATGCAAGTCTGGACCCAAATGAGTATAATTATAGGATTTTGACAGCTGCTGTCAAAGACGCCATTAGAGGAACGGCTTGCGATTCTAAATTGGTTATAAACAACGATATTACCAATAAGATCAACCCACCTGAGAGCAATTCAATAGAACAAGTGAAAACCAGTGCTTCTCAAGCGTTACTGCCATCGTTGTTATTAATATTCTCCGCTATGTCCAGGTTATTTTATTGAACAAAAAAATCCAAAGACTCTTGTACATATTTATTTTCTTCTTGTTTGTACTTAATTTGTATATAACCTAACGTAAATTTTCTATTTGTTTTTCGACTTGTGACATCTCCTGTATATATAACACTCAAAGCCATTCTTTAACCTAATAATTTTTGTTTGATGTAGATTGTTAATGCTGTATAGCGTGTTAAATGCATAAAATATTTTTAATGGTATCGTGTTTTTTTGTTGTTTGCCTCTTCGCGTGGGAATAGAAATCGTTTAATTAGAGTTTTAGAACTTTCCAAGTGTATATTAACGAAATGATAATCGGTGTTATTAAATGTTTAATGTGGCCGTAATAATCATTACGTAAAAATATTCGTATGGTTAGGTCATAAGACAAGCGTTGTTATAAAGAACGTTGACCCATCCTGAGGCATCCAAATAGTTTGTTTGTTCATTTCCATGTGCCGTTATATAAGGCGGTTTAAGCCGCTAAAACTTGTCGAAAGTTTCTATTAGCGTTCATTATAATCATAACATGCCATTTTGGAGGATTACGATCGAATTTAAATTTTAAAACCGAGCTGAATTTATTTCTATTCTTGCTTCTAATTAGTCAAACTTTTGAAGTCTAGCCATGTTGACGTTGTTTTCATCATCATGTCTGAACGTTTTATTGAAACAATGATCATCTCAATTAGTCCAGATACTAAAGAAATAAATAATAATAATATAAGAAAATATGCAAAATATTTATTGTTCCTCTAACCGCCGGTTGATTCCGAGATACATATTTATTTTTTGGTTTAAAGCAACAAACGAAACCAAAAAACCTGATGTGGCCAGGCACATGACTTTATCATACTATACAGCAGTGTCAAACGCTGATGTTCTCACAATACTGTCAATAGAATCAAACTATCTGTCGAATCCTGGTTAGTTTTAATGCAGATACGAGCGATCTCGATCAAATAGAATTTGCTCATGCAGCTAAATTATTAATATTACCAAAAAATTTCATAGACACACATAGTATACTATACAGTATACACATATACAACTTTAATGTATTATTTAAATATTTTGACGAAATTACAGACATGGCGGCTCATTTTCAAAATCGTTTGCAAAACCTCCAGTTATTTTAACCCTTTTGAACAAAACTTCCCCCTACCCTAACCTAACCCCCAAAGAAAAATTGACATCGAAAATTGCATGCAATACCTAATTCCTCATACAAAAGAAGTTTGAACTAAAGTTTTAACAATGAATTTCTATTTTTCTTTAAATATTTGCTTATACAGGGTCTCCCACGACGAGCTGCCATTAGAAGTATGTATATGGAGAACCAAATGACATGACAGATTAAAAATTTGTGGACTTATATTGTTGAACACGATCGTCTCAACTAAAATATTTTGAGTTTTTGGTTACCTCCGGTTACACCGGAAATGATGTCATCTTTTATATTTCAAATGGAACACGCTGTATTTTATCGCATTTTTGAAATCTTCATTAAATTTTAATTCAATTTTATGTTACATTCCCTATACCTAACATGTGTCATTTTAGAGATATTAATTGTTTTCATTAAAAAATGACAGCTGCACGGTTACTTTCAACTACTTATAAACTATCCCTTTTGATAGTTGGAAAAAAGTTGTCCGGTGAAATTGTTGTGAAGGTAACGTATTATCGACACATCGGTAGAACTCTTCTAAAAGTTATACAGGGTGTTCAAATTATAAGATCAAAGTTGAATTCGAGAATAGTATTAAAAGTCGATCTTTTCAAATGGCAACCCTAACATATGAATACATTTCTCAATTCTATGGAAAATTTTAGATCAACTTTGTGTACAATGTCCTATACCTAAAATGTAAATGTACCTACTTAAATCGATTTTTAAACATCACAGTGGAAATTGTAAATATTGCCAAATCTAGATTGCGTGGAAAACAACTGAACAAGTTGGAATAAACAAAACTTTTTAGTAAATCAAGTTTTTTAGGTCATTTTTCATTATGATTGGTTTAGTATTCATAAAATTATAAGCCTACAATAAAACACAATATTCAAAATAAAAGAAAACGTTAAGAAAATAAAAAAAAACGCTTAATTCTATTTCCGTAACTGTTCAAAAATGTTGGCGTTTTTGGCTAAACATGCTACTATTCCTTTTACCGTATTATTGTTGGTGGCGTCCCTGATAGAGTTAGCACATAACTCATTGAAAGCAGCTGCAAGTCTATCTTTCATGTTCTCCTTATCAGTTATTGGGTCCTCCATTATTGGATGGTTTCAAATGGACGGTGCTCCAGCGCAGATAACAGTTGCAGTAAGACGCTTGCTTAACGAGCGATAATCGGTTGAATCCGCTTAAAAGGTCATACAAATATCCACCGCGTTCCCCCGACTTGACGTCAATGGATTTATTAATTTCGGGAGCTATTAAAGACGTAGTTTATGAGAACCCAATAATTGATAAGGAGAACATGAAAGATAGAGTTCGAGCTGCTTTCAATGGGTTATGTGCTAACTCAATCAGGGACGCCACCAACAATAATGCGTTAAAAAGAATTATAGCATCTTTAGCGGAAAACGGCAACGTTATTGAAGAGTTACTGAAATTGAATACAGCAATTTTTTTAAAATTACCTTACGACTTGGTTTTATTTTTAATAGTGTGCTTTATTGTAGGCTTATAATTTTATAATCAAAGTATTTTATGATTACTAAATTAATTATAATGAAAAATTACCTAGAAACTTCTTTAATAAAGTTGTGTTTTTCCAAATTGTTCAATTGCTTTCAAAAGCAATCTAGATTTGGCAATGTTTGCAATTTCTACTGTGATGTTTACAAATCGATTTCAGTAGGTACAAGTACATTTTAGGTATAGGACATTGTACGCAAAGTTGATCTAAAATTTTCCATAGAATTGAGAAATGTATTAATATGTTAGGGTGTTCATTTGAAAAAATCGACTTTTAGTACTATTCTCGAATTCAACTTTGATCTTATAATTTGAACACCCTGTATAACTTTTAGAAGAGTTCTACCGATTGGTCGATAATACGTTACCTTCACAACAATTTCGCCGGACAACTTTTTTCCAACTGTCAAAGGGGATAGTTTATAAGTCATTGAAAGTAACCGTGCAGCTGTCATTTTTTAATGAAAACAATTAATATCTCAAAAATGACACATGTTAGGTATAGGGAATGTAACATAAAAGTGAATTAAAATTTAATGCAGATTTCAAAAATGCGATAAAATACAGGGTGTTCCATTTGAAATATAAAAGATGACATAATTTCCGGTGTAACCGGAAGTAATCGAAAACTCAAAATATTTTAGTTAAGACGATCGTGTCCAACAATATAAGCCCACAAATTTTTTATCTGTCATTTCATTTGGTTCTCCATATACTTCTAATGGCAGCTCGTCGTGGGAGACCCTGTATATTCACCAACATAGACATCTGAGAAGCAAACAACTTCAACGCCCCAAATTCTTGATAATTTTGCTGTATCACAGTTTGTTTAGAAAACAACACACCTAGCGGAATAATTGGTCAAATTCAAACATATTGTTTCAATTTTTCTCTTTTTCCACACAAATGGGCCGGTAATCTTAATGTGTTGGCCATCCTACCATTTATGGGAAATCAATAACCAAGAAACTTTGAAGTGAAATATAAAATTTGGAGACTGCATTTATTTTAAAAATTAATTAACTTAAATACGGGAACCAAACGACATTATAAAAATATCTATTTACTGTTCTCATCTCACTATCAGCATCGTAAAAAAATAAACAGCTTCCGAGTTTTGTCGTCAGTTTTATAATTACCTAATTGGAAATCTCTGATACATCTTATTAAATATATGAAACCTAGATAATATAATTTAGATACAACATATAAATACTAAAATTACACTAAGAGATTTTGAAAAGTAATGAAGATTACTTTTCAAAATCTATTAGGGCAAATTGGTATTACCGAGCTTCGCTGAAGCCTAGGGTACTCCCTTTGCGGGTATCACCACAGATAAACCCAATTTTGAAAAACAAAGCCATTTATGCTTTGCAACACTACTTTGCAAAGCAAAGGAAAACTGTGGAAACCCCGTGAAGCGTTGTGGATAGGTCAGTAAAAACACATGAAAACATTATTTATTAATAGACTATATACAAAGGACGGTAAAGATGAAATATTATATATAAGCCGTAAGATAGCAGTAAATTTAGGATTCTTTATGATCAAACTCTCCTCAAAATATTCGCGCTTCCCAAAACCGCAATTTCTTGAATTTCCCAGGGCGAAATTTTACACGGCAACTACTTCACATGTTTACTATAATTTAGACTAACTGCTCCCAATGAACCTACAATCACCGGAACAAAATTCTATTTCATTCCCCTCATACGTCCAATTTATCTTATCTATTGAGAGATCCTTATATTTAAGTTGTTTTTCAAGCTCCTTCCTAACAGCATTCGCATCAGCAGGTACCGAGATTTCTATGAACGTGCACCTTCCTCTGGAAATCCTTTACCACGATAAGATATCGTGGTAAAGGATTTCCATTAGCATCAAGCATTCTATCAATGACAACAGGCATGTTGCATATTATGGTAATATGATCGTTACAACAGGAGCTGGGATGTGGTCATACCACCGAAACAGCAAAAGTTAGGCATATTCCCCGAAAATAAAATAATTAACAATTAATTTTCGACCTGATTTATAAATCACATCGTTTTTGCACCTATGAGCAAGGCTTTTCTTATTTAGCAAGTGCAAAAATTGTATGTTATAGATTAAATTATTAGCGTGAAAAGTACCATACAAAAAGATATTTAGAATCATGTACGAGAGTGGTTTATTCCCGCATTTTTTCTTTCAGAACGTAAATGTCATTCTCAGTAAAATGTTTTAGATAGACTTATTTATTTTTTCATATCCTTAATAATTACAACTGTTTGAAATATTCAACAAAATCGTATTTTAAACGACTAAGGAATTGAAAACTCTTAAGGAATTGAAAACCCAATAAGTCCATATAAAATTTTTTACTTTGCATGAATGTGTCTAAATTTTAAGTTTTTACTCTGAATGAATATTTCCTAAATTATCATTTTATATTTATTATTCACGATGTTCAATTTTAATTTATTTACTTAATTGATTTTTTACTTTATTTATTTTACGATTGTAGAGGGTACTGTTTGTGTTTATTGTTTTCGCGTTGTTTTTTCTTTTTATTTTAATATTTTAAACTGTCGTAACTGTAATTGAAAAAAAAACAAACAAAAGTTTATACACAGACAGAGTTACAGAACATGGATGTAAAAAACATAATACAACAAACTGAGATATGTACTGTAAAATAAAAGTAAATTATACGTGAAACTAAAATACAAATGCTGTAAAATAAGATACGCTCTTATTTGCGTTTTTTACTGTAACATCAACGACTTTTTACAATATGTAGGTACCTGTGATATTGTGATATTCCCGTAAAATTAGAGCATTATCACATTAATTTTACAAGATGTTTTTGCAATATCACAAGAAAAGTACTGTAATTTTACAGCACTACATTACTTTTACAGAAATATACTTTTACACTCTTTTTACTTAGAATGGCAGTTTCTAAAAACTGCGGGGTAAATTCCATGTGTAATATTTTGTTTGTGAAAGTTCCAACGGCTTTCAACCCCATTTCGAGGATTCTGAAGTGAGAGAAAGGTTTAGAAACGCTGGACTAGACATGGTGCCAATGAGTAACTGGTACGAGTTTGTATAAAAGGGCCTACAAAGCACAAATATCTATCAAAGCTCATAATTTCTTAATGGTTGCTTGAGTAGAGTTGTAATAAAACGAACGCAATCAAACTAAAAAGAATCATCTAGTAGATTTCGTAGCAATTTCAAAATCAAATAGTTTGATCAACATATTAATAATAAATCAAACGCAGCCATCAGCCATTAATGAACTTGGTTCGGAACCGCCGACAAAAGCATTATCTTTTGATGGCCGTCATTTCACAACTTTGAAACGCCATAATTCATATAGGAAAGCTCGTTGATATTGAGTTGCTTTATTGGCAATATGTAAAGCGTTTTAATATGCTGTCATTCTATCCGCATTATGATAACAAAGCCATTTTCATATAATCGCAATTTTCTGGAGAATCACCACAGTTATTACACACTCGATCCTCTACTGGGGTTCATCAATATGGCTTTCATCCAATGGAGGAAATGCTTAAACAGTCCCAAGCAGATTTTGAAGCTTATAGCAGTTGTGATTTGTTTGTGTGTTGCTTGTTATCAGGTAGGTCAAAGTTATTAGTTTATAAGGTCAATTCAAACATTTACAACAAATACATGTGGTTGTTGTTGAGGTTTTTATTAAAAATATGTTCCTTCAGCTTTCAGAATGCTTCAGCAAGATACTTCGTCCACCAATATCCACCCACTACAGCTTTCATCTGAACGAAACGTTGAGTTTTCCTGGTCTTACTGTATGCAGAAGTCCTCCTTACAAAGTGTCAGTTTACGAAGTAATTACTAATAAGATTACTTCAATCTGTTGGTCTGCTTATGCGTGTATTATGTTGTAGAAATATGGTATGGGAAGTGGTGGGCCAAAACAGACCACCGCTTGGAGAAACTTCAAGTTTGCCAACTACACCATGCATCAGTTTTTTAAAGAAGCCACCTTTACCTTCCACGAAATTCTTCCTTGGTATGGATTTGATAGATTCCAGGACAGTAAGTACTGTACTATTGTGGCCTTATATTATGTCCCCTCATTTGACGTCCATTTTCTCGCAAATCTAGGGGCGACATTTTTTTAAAAGATTCTGGTGCTGTCCTTGATTAATATGCTACAACTCATAAAAATTAGAAAGCTGTATATGGTCGCGTTTTCCCAATTTTTCCAAATTAAGGAGAATTTGCGCTGTTTTTGCCCTATAAATTTCATTCGTTGAACTTTAGCAAGTAATTACTCCGGAAATAATCCATAGATTTCAACAAATTAAAAAGTAAAATCTCCTGCTGAATGCTAGCTTTCAATGTGCATTTTTGTAAAATCATTGGATTAGTGCTTGACCCACAAAATGCTATATTATGCGGTGCCAGCCTTTCCTTTATTAGAAGAGCTAGAATAATAAAATATAGACTATAGGCTACCCACTAATTCATAGGTTTAAAGTTTACTACATAATCATTGTTTATCTTGCATTTTCCCTACAAAAGATCGAGTTGAAGCATTGCATGATTGCTGCAATTGACACGGCGCTCTTCGGTCTTTGCGGCGAGCGGGGGAACGCTCAGAGCTGACGTTTGTAATATATGCAATATATTAAGAGTTGTATTTATTTTATATTGTTTGTGCATGTATTTAGATATTATTAATAAATGAACTGTTGAAACTATTATAATAGTTTGAATATTTATATAACAAAATGGGTTTATCAAGCAAACTTAATTCAGTATTCACCACTAATGGGAAAATCTGCTAACTCCATATTATTAGATCTATCCGATTTCATCAAAATCCTTTTTACAACCTTATTGTATAAAAACGGAAGAAAACATAAACGCCAATCGATAGAAGAGATTTCTCTCATACCGGGTCACATATTATAACCAAATTATGCAAAAATTAAGAATTTAATAGTTAGTTAAAATTACTACCTTGACAAGTTATCGTTCTTTTCGTGTATTGACAAGAAGCTGCCCCGGTTCTCTCAGCTGTGTCGGTTCTCTCCGACATGACAGCACCGCTAACGCCTCCCTGCACACCAAAGACCGTAGAGCGTCGGAATTCACGCGGAGTTTCAGCACGATTTTTTGTATGAAAAATGCAAGATAAACAAATGATTATGTAATAAACTTTAAACCTATAAGTCTATATTTAATTATTCTAGCTCTTCTAATAACGGAATTGCGGGCATTGCATAATATAGCTTTTTGTGTATCAACCACTAATTCAATGATTTTACAAAACGCACATTGAAAACTAGCATTCCACAGGTGATTTTACTTTTTAATTCGTTGAAATCCATGTATTATTTCCGGAGTAATTAATTGCTAAAGTTAAACGAATGAAATTTACGGGTGAAAAATAGCGCCAATTCTTCTTAATTTGGAAAAATCGGGAAAACACCAACATATAAATACAGCTTTCTAATTTTTACTTTATCATACGCAGTATGTAAAGTATTGTAATCGTGCCGAAAAAAAAAATTGGGATTTTAGTGGAAATAGGTCTTTTTGGGTCCCCTGAACATTTTTGACCAAGGTACAAAAAAATGTCTGTGTGTGTGTGTGTGTGTGTGTGTGTGTGTGTGTGTGTGTGTGTGTGTGTGTGTGTGTGTGTGTGTGTGTGTGTGTGTGTGTGTGTGTGTGTGTGTGTGTGTGTGTGTGTGTGTGTGTGTGTGTGTGTGTGTGTGTGTGTGTGTGTGTGTGTGTGTGTGTGTGTGTGTGTGTGTGTGTGTGTGTGTGTGTGTGTGTGCCAGATTTTTGTGACGATGATTCCGGAGAAACTACTAAAGGTATCGGGACGAAAGTGCGTATTTAGAAGTTTTATGACCAAACTTAGAGCTGAAAAGCTTTTGGTTCAAAAGGGTCCACAGGAACTGGCTGTTTCCTCCAAGCATTTTTCAAGGATTTTGCAAATGAGCTGCCATTTCTGTAATTTCGTCAAAATAGATAAATAATAAATTAAAGTAGAGGAAATTCTGAATAATTTGTGCCTATGATATTTTTTGGTAAAATTGATAGTTTAGCTTTTAGAGCAAATTCTATTTGATCGAAATCGGTCGCATCTGCATTGATATGAAACTCATAGTAGCTTGGATTTGACAAATATTTTTTTGTGCTGTCACCACAGAAATGTCTATGGCTGTCACACTCGAAAACAGCTGATTTCATCAGAGGTTGGAGAACCGCTATGGCACGTTGTCGCTCTGGTGCGGCAAAGTACACAATACAAAATTCAAATAAAATAAGATCACAAATTTGATTGTTTGTTGATAAGAAATATCAACCCGTTGTTATATCTAATTGTAAAAACGATAAATTGAAAAAAAAAATATCTAATTGTAAAAACGATAAATTGAAAAAATTGTAATTAAAGTATAGCGATTAGTGTAGTTATATTTTAGTATGTTGGTACGGATGTGACATCTACAGTGTCATGAACGAATATAAATCTGTCAGAATTTGAATTACCTTTTTAAACTTGACGTTTCGTAAAAGTGGTATCAACCTAACATTTCCTATAGACAAATGTAACCATTTTTGAATTTCTTTTTAACGTATTTATCAAAAAGCAACACAAAAAGCGTTGATGTCACTCTTGTCAAAAACTACAAAGCGCGACTCGCTCACATGCGACGGCGATGCCCGCCATCGGTGACGCGCCGCATCACCGATCGTCGCGCTATTCCGTACTCTCGGCACTTGTGAGATAAATAACTATTATTCTGATGACAATAGGTGGTGTCAAATGCTAATGCTTTGACAATACCTACTATTGATACTATTGACTATCAAAATATCTGTCAAATCCTGGCTAACTAGTTTAATTTTAATGCAGATACGATTTGTATCAATCAAATAGATTCTCGTGCAGCTAAAGTATTAATTTTTATATTTTGTATGATAAAGTCATGTGCCTGGCCACATCAGATTTTTATGAGTTGTAGCATATTAATCAAGGACAGCATCAGAATTTTTGCAAATTTTTTGGCTCTTAGGTCTGCGAGAAAATCGAGGTCTAAAGAAGGGACATAATATACGGCCACGATAGCACACAGTATGCAGTATAGAAAAATGTTCAAGGTCAAATTAATACACATAGCAACCAAATTTTATTCATGTAATTAGTAGTAGTCACCATATACATCGCATCTTATGGTACTGCCGTGTATTGTCATGAACCATATTGGCTAGTGGTTCATGAGAATACATGAAGTCTGTTCATGCGAAGTTATGTGAAGTTATGTGAATCATGTTTCCGTGTTTCCGTCAACACTTCGGATGTACTATAGCTTGCTACGTGTATGCTGATATTCAATACACTATTTATGGCGCATATACAATCCCGCGGCAGTATTTGAACCCGATCATATTGTTACAAAAGAGTAATAAATTAAAGTTACTATTGTGTTCGAGTAAAAATTGCATACAAATATAATGTTAACAATCCGAATTCCTCAATGATTGCGGTGTCTAGTATAGATACCAAACGCCGAGTTTGCACAAAAGGCAAGTGAACAACCTCGACGTTTGGTAACCTAATTAACGGTAATGACGTATTTGGGCAATTGTTATAAATACAGTAAAGCGGCGTATAAAGGGGAATTGTTATTTGTCTGTATCTACGAGCGACATCCGACACCTGTACGAGAAGGCAGCGGCCAGCCTTCTCAGCTGTTTTCTGACTATATCTGGAACAATTATACACGCATGTAAAACCGGTGCGGGTTTTATTTACATCCACCCTGGCCTGCACCGTTCCCATCACGAGCTACGTAACAATATCTACGATGTAGGTTTGATCTTCGCATAAATCCTCATGCAGGGAAATGTGGTCCTTGTATTATATCTGAAAGGAAGGTGCTTTGTTGACGAGAATGGTGCACGATAACTTACCAGAGTCGCAAAAAGTCACAAAAAACATCATGCTGGCGTATTTTGATGAACAGATCGAATCTAAGAAAGCCCCAACCGTTGGCAATACTTAGCATACTACACGCATGTTTAAATATGTATAGAATATAGATATTTCGCAGTTTATGCGATTGCGAGCGATTCTAAAAAGACAGTTTGCGGTTATGTGTCGTTACGTTTGTTATCATTGTGACCAATCTTAGAAAAAAGTAACTAAAAACGGTGTTACAATTTGTTAATTGTAACACCGACAACAGTGTTACAGTTGTGTACATTGTGAATGCAAGAACAATAATTTTATTGAACAACTTGATGAATTACCCTTATATTTTATACGGTCAAAGTAGTTTTAGCAAGACGATTGTCCAGTTCATATTCAAATATTGTGACCGAATGGTTAAATTTGTAATTTCCTCAAATACGGATTGGGCGAAATGATCCTATCTTATGGCCAGCACGTAGTTTGATCCGACAGTTAGGGATTTTTATGTTTCGCGACAATTGAAACAAATTGTTTACAGTGAAGCATTACAAGACGATGCAGAACTATTAAAACTAGAATGCGATAGATTCTCTACCACTGGCGACATTTTTATAAAAAGAACAAAATAAAAAATCTGATGTGGCCAGGCACATGACTTTATCATACAATATATAAAATTAATAGTTTAGCTGGATGAGAATCTATTCTATTGAGATAAATCGTTGGTATTGTCAAAGCATCAGCATTTGACACTACCTACACTACGTCATTAGAATAATAGTTATTTATGTCACAAATGCCGAAAGTACGGAATAGCGCGACGAGCGGTGATGCGGCGCGTCACCGAAGGCGGAGTGTCGCCGTCGCATGTGAGCGAGTCGCGCTATCTAGTTTTTGGTAGGAGCGACATTAACGTTAATTGTGTTGCTTTTTAAGAAATACGTATTTAAAAAAAATAAATAAATGATTTCTGTATAGTAAATGCTAGTTGGGGGGGTCGATGGCGTATAGGATAGAGCGGCTGCTATCTACGCTGGAGGCCCGGGATCGAATCCCGGGTCGGGCTAAAATCGACTGTCCTGGTATTTTAGGCAGGGAACAAATACCTTTGCATGCCGCCTTCCATCGGATGAGGAAGTAAAGCCGGTGGCCCCGTGTGCTGTCATTATGCGACGTGCACGTTAAAGAACTCTTACTGGAGGTTGGAATTCCTTCAGTAGGACAAAATTCCTGGGTGTGTGTAGCCTGCCCTCAGCGTCGGTGATTGGCCTAAGTTGCGGAACTAGACCGACGTAAAATAAACAAGTCAAAAAAAAAAAAAATGCTAGGTTGGTACCACTTTGACGAAACGTCAAGTTTAAAGGTACGTTCCGATTGGTAGGTAATGGTAGCTAATGGCGGTGGTAGAATACGAAATTATAGTATTTCTTACATATCGTGATATTGACACATATTAGTTTGCATGTACATAAACATGTGTCACTAGCAATTTTCTATTGGAAATACTATAACGGCGTCTGCTACCACTGCCATTATCACTAATGAAAACACACCTTACAAAGTTAATTCAAATTCTGACAGATTTATATTTGTTCATGACACATAAAATATAACTACACTCATCGCTATACTTTATTTATAATTTTCTCAATTTATCGTTTTTAGAATTAGATATAAAGACGGGTTCATATTTCTTATCAACAAACAATCAAATTGATGATCTTCTTTTATTTGAAATTTGTATTTTATAATTTGCCGCACTACAGCGGCAACGTTCCATACTGGTTCTCCAACCTCTGATGAGATCAGCTGTTTTCGAATGTGACAACACAAAAAAAATATTTGTCAAAATCCTGGCTACTATGTAATTTCATATCAATGCAGATGCGACCGATCTCGATCAAATAGAATTTGCTCGTGAAGCTAAACTATTAATTTTACCAAAAAATATCATAGGCATAAATTATTCAAAATTTCCTCTACTTTAATTTATTAATTAACTATTTTGCCGAAATTACAGAAATGGCGGCTCATTTGCAAAATCCTTCAAAAAGGCTTAGTATAAACTACCAGTTCCTTTGGACCCTTTTCAACCAAAAGCTTTTCAGCTCTAAGTTTGGTAACAAAACTTCTAAATATGAACTTTCGTTCCGATACCTTTAGTAGTTTCTCCGGTATCGTCGCCACAATAATCGTTTACACAGAGACATACACACACACACACACACACACAGACATTTTTTTGTACCTTGGTCAAAAATGTTCAGGGGACCCATAAAGACCTATTTCCGCTAAAATCTCATTTTTTTTTCGGCACGATTACAATACTTCATCATACTGCGTATGATAAAGTAAAAAGAATAAAGAACTCAAATGTTTAACGCAATTTAACTCAGTCGTATTTTATATTTGATTGGTACGTATCAATTCGATACTGACATATCACAAGACGTGGTTTCTATGGTTACCTATCTTAATTTGAACTTCAAAAATCCAAGTCCAATTTTTACATAGAAACTGAAATTATTAATTAACTTTCATAATCAAAGTATACACATAATTTATCCTAAGATATGTTTGAAAAAACAGTAGTACTTTTTTCTTTTTTGTAACTCAACGCGGGGACATATTGCATACTAATTCCATCTCCCCGTTAGTCTTGGTACGCTTGTCATATTTTCTTGCTCAAACTACTCAAACTAAAAACATACCACTTACTTGAGGAGTGTACTGATGTACAAATCTGCTTGAACATCTACCTGTCCTTCTACATACCCTTCAATTCCTTATTCCAGAATAATAAATATTTTCTGTTTATTCTTCCAGATGTAATTATAACATCTACCATCATCCCAGAATATGGTAGGTGCTTCATACTGACACCAATAAACGACACTACGGTATTTCCATCATTTGGTTATTCTTTAGTCTTCAGTCATACGGACTTAGTAAGAGCGACTGGTGACAATGGCATGTCCACGTCTGGATACAATGTCGTCATTCATGATAGAAGGGAGGTCTACACAGGTTTGTCTTAAGCAATGTGTTCCTTGGATTAGTAATGAACATTTTTGTGTATACCTACAACATTTTGAAACTGAAGCCGGCTTTGAAAAATTTCTGTAAATCCTTATAGGTAATGTGGAGAACCTTAATACCCTGCTGGATCAGGTCTACATCGAAAATGGTGAAGATATGAGACTGAACGTGAAGGTCCAAAGTTATGTGATCCTGAATACGAAAGAAAACCCTTGCAACGACAGCTACGTCTACAGTCAGTCCATGGTTGGTCATAGTTTCAACACTGCTTTGCAAGTTTAGCGTAGTATTACTAGCAGTTTTGATGGAATAGGCTATAGAGCTATAGAACTTTTGATCAGCCGTACTGAAGTTAAAATACCCTCTACCGTATAATATTTAAAAAATCTGATGTGGCCAGGCACATGACTTTATCATACAATATATAAAATTAATAGTTTAGCTGCATGAGAATCTATTCTATTGAGATAAATCGTAGGTATTGTCAAAGCATCAGCATTTGACACTACCTACACTACGTCATTAGAATAATAGTTATTTATGTCACAAATGCCGAAAGTATGGAATAGCGCGACGAGCGGTGATGCGGAGCGTCACCGAAGGCGGAGTGTCGCCGTCGCATGTGAGCGAGTCGCGCTATCTAGTTTTTGGCAGGAGCGACATCAGCGTTTATTGTGTTGCTTTTTATGAAATACGTATTAAAAAAAAAATAAATGATTTCTGTATAGTAAATGCTAGGTTGGTACCACTTTGACGAAACGCCAATTTTAAAGGTGCGTTCCGATTGGTAGGTAATGGTAGCTAATGGCGGTGGTAGAATACGAAATTATAGTATTTCTTACATATCGTGATAATGACACATATTAGTTTGTATGTACATAAACATGAGTCACTAGCAATTTTCTATTGGAAATACTATAACGGCGTCTGCTACCACTGCCATTATCACTAATGAAAACACACCTTATAAAGGTAATTCAAATACTTTATAATACGTTTTCATTAGTGATAATGGCAGTGTTATCACTAATGAAAACGCACCTTAAAAAGGTAATTCAAATTCTGACAGATTTATATTTGTTCATGACAGATCCC
This sequence comes from Melinopterus prodromus, assembly GCA_964023965.1. Lineage (NCBI taxonomy): Eukaryota > Metazoa > Arthropoda > Insecta > Coleoptera > Scarabaeidae > Melinopterus > Melinopterus prodromus. The sequence goes on along the minus strand of OZ030396.1, from coordinate 37,496,200 downwards.
TACCAACATACTAAAATAAAACTACACTCATCGCTATACTTTATTTATAATTTTCTCCATTTATCGTTTTTAGAATTAGATATAAAGACGGGTTGATATTTCTTATCAACAAACAATCAAATTGGTGATCTTATTTTATTTGAAATTTGTATTTTATAAGTTGCCGCACTACAGCGGCAACGTTCCATAATGGTTCTCCAACCTCTGGGGTTGGAGCTGTTTTCAGCTGTTTCAGCTGTTTTCGAATGTGACAACACAAAAAAATATTTGTCAAAATCCTGGCTACTATGTAATTTCATATCAATGCAGACGCGACCGATCTCGATCAAATAGAATTTGCTCTTGAAGCTAAACTATTAATTTTACCAAAAAATTTCATAGGCATAAATTATTCAAAATTTCCTCTACTTTAATTTATTAATTAACTATTTTGTCGAAATTACAGAAATGGCGGCTCATTTGCAAAATCCTTCGAAAAGGCTAAGAATAAATTACCAGTTCCTTATTACCTACAATACTTCATCATACTGCGTATGATAAAGTAAACAAGGTTAACTGATTTTGCAAAAACTTGTCCTTATTTTTTAAAAGATAAACTAGTATACCAAATTTCAGAACAGTAACTTCAAAATTACGGCAGTTATCGTGTACACAGACGGACATTTGTGGCAAACTCAATATACCCCTCACCACAGTAAATGTGGGGGGTATAAAAAAGAGTTGTCGGTTGAATGGGACAAAGTTGCGTAAATGTGGACTGTTTTCAGAACAGTTTTTACACTTCAAAAATTTTTCATGGATCACTAGATATTAAGGAAAAAAGTAAAACTGACAATTTCTTTTTCTCTTCAATAACTTACCTATTACAATGAATAGAAAGTCAAAATTCTGTGCTCTTGCATAAGATGATATGTACTCCAAAGCCATTTTTGATGTCAAAAAATATTTGGTTCCGCTAGCTGTTGCTTGGAGATATTCAACTTTTTTATTTCTTATGGACGACATATTGAATTTCTACAGATTTGAATAGAATATTGAAAATGCTTTACAACCATGTATAACTCGTTTATGAAATTATCACAAAAATGCCATTAGGTGGTCCTCCAGATCACCCGACCTAACCCCATGGAGCTTTACGAAAGCCACTGGGTACGTGGCGTTGAAAAACAATTTATTTCATAAAATATAACAAAGAGAGGCATTTTAGATTGGAGTGTACTTAATTAAGTAGTTGTTGAATTGCCAAATTTACTGCAAAATTTACCTATAGCGGTAAGGGCGAAAATGTGGCTGCAACATGACAAAACTCCAGCACATTACTCGTTACATGTCAGGGACAAGCTCAACGAAATCTTCCCAAATCGGTAGATTGGAGGACCAGTAGCTTGGCCTCCTCGATCACCAGACTTAACGAAACTGGATGTCTTACTGTGGGGCTGCGTTAAGGACATCGTTTATGCTGAACCTCCAACAACAACCTAAAAACATGCAAGAAAGAATCCGGGGCGCATTTCGAACTATTACGCCCGACCTATTAACATGGGCTTCGAAATTAGTAGGCAACCAAATATACTTCATAATATTATTCTGAGTATTTCAGCGAAATGATTAGGTATTTCCATTGAAATTATACGTCGAACAGAACTTGAAACCTTTGCCGATAATACAAAAATTATCCGGCTCAATTCTGTCATGTATAGGTGAAGAATTCTGTGAATATCGGCGTTTTTTTGTTGAACGTGAGAAGACTACGACATAGCCATCAACAATCGTAAAATCCGTCGCCTAGACCCGACAGAATTGAGCCTGATATTTTTTGTATTATCGGCAAAGGTTTCAAGTTCTGTTCGACGTATCATTTGAATGGTAATACCTAATCATTTCGTTGAAAACTCAGGATAATATTATGAAGTATATTTGGCTGCCTACTCATTTCGAACCCCATCTTAAGTCAGGCGATCTAGTTTGCCAAAGCATTGGAGCACCAACATTTTTGAAAAATAGTATTTAAACAATTTTGGAGTGGCACATAAATTACGTATTCTTTGACTTTGAAGAAAACTAATATCACAAATTATACGTTTGTGTAATTCACCATTAAAATGCCATTACTAACAGCTGCTGCATGAAAAACTACCACAACTGAGATTGTTGAATTTTATCGTACCACCTAGATATTTAATATTAATTTATGAATTATTGTGGATAAGTAATAAAAGTCAAATTAGATGCTTAATAACATTTTAGCTATTGGCGATCGACCTACCGAAAGGCAGTTTAGAAAAGCTGGTTTTTCGACCTTTCCAAATATGTATACAGAGTGATATGTTACATTTTGCAAATCTCCAGTAATTTGAGATAAGTCATATTAGAATCGCAAATCAATACTAATTATCGAAAAGTGTGATAATTTTATTATCCAAAATGAGAATATCTTTTGCTCCTTTATCATTGTTAGTTACCTGAGAAGGATTGTTTGAAAAATTTGTTTTATTCGTGTTTAGATAGTTTAGTTGTTTGTGTACTGGCAACATAACCCAAGCATACTGCCTTTTTTCGTAGTGATCTTCTCTATTATTTTCCAGTGTCTAAAGCAATGCATACAGAAGAGGGTAACAGAGGAGGTCGGTTGCAGTACTCCATGGTTCATAAACGATAACTTACCTTTGTGTAACAGCTACAACAAAACGTATACATTGATGAAACTATATGCTGGGTAACTGACAACCAAAGTCAACGAAATATAATCAACTATTTCTAATTTCGTTTTTGGTTTAGGAAAGCAGTAAAGTATGCTCCAGATTGCGGCTGCAAACAAGTTTGCCACTTGCGAGTGTACACACCGTACATACAAAACAGGAAAGAAGTGACTATGCCTGAAAGTGATTTGGTAGTAACTTTTTCCTGCAACCTAGTCACAATGATGAAGGAAGTCTTAGGGTACGACTGGAACTTGTTCTTATCAGATCTTGGAGGTTCTCTTGGCTTCCTATTGGGGATATCAGTGATAGGTCTGATCAGCGCTTTGGAACACATGATACAAGTCATCAGCGATAGGAAGCATCAGAATATGATGGGCAGAAACGAGACTCAATCTTCGAATTTCGACAAAAAACTGGATAATAGAGATGTAGCAACTTTCTTGAATGACAAACAATTTATTGGAGATTTGATCACGGAGAATTCTAAAACTAAAAGTGGTGAATATACTGGAGCCAATCTGTATATACCGCAGGAAGAAAAACACGACTTTGACCCAAAGAAATATTAGTAATTTATATTTATATATGTACATATACAATATCGTTAAACATAAGTATAACATATATAAAGGCTTAAACTTTATACATGCTTTGTCGATGATAAAAGGAATGATCTTTGAATATCTTCTTTCTTGCGTGTGTAGCTGTCAGAACATCCACAGTTATTGTTAAATTATACAATTATTTCTAACAGTTTTGTGTTATACTAATTTTAGATAGGTCAACTTTAGTTAGTTTTAGTTAACTTACGTTTATGTAGGTACGTTAATAACATGATTTATTATCTGTGGCCAGTGCGTAAGCGATAGCAACGAAAGGTGCAAATAAAAATGTTATTCAGACTTTTTATATTCTTAAACATTTTGTGTTTTATCATTGAATGTGTTTTGGATTGTATTTTGAATTAGATTGGTTTTCTTGCAGTTGTATGTGACAAACTGATCACCAATGCAAGATACAGTGTCCACAAATAGACCTAACTATACCAATAATTGATGGGACTGCTTTTTTAATGTTGTGGTGGTTTCATGGCGTTGGGAGCATTCGCATCAAATAAAAACTATTTCATCCTTGCTGACGTTTCGATTTACTTAAAATCATATTCATAGCTACAACATACGACAAGTTAGCACTAATTACACTAAACAAACAAACAACCTACCTCAGATGGAAGGTATTAAAACTTAAATCAAAACTAATCAAATTACGCACTTGCTTCGATCGGCAGACATCATACAATGACAAAAAACGAACAGGACACGAATCAGTCAGGTTATATGTTATAAATCTATTCTAGTTTCAAACAATATCATATGGGTTGCCTATCATAGACTACAAAATTAAGTCAGTAAAAGAGAGATCACTATTGAGTATATATTGCTGAAATTACCCGCGTCAGTTCTTTGATTACAGGTATTTTTCGTTTTTTTTAAATATAAATCATTTCTTTTATAACTCTCTTTCTGTAATTTGCCTCTCTGTCCAAAATTTTTACTGTCTGGAAGTCAAATGTGTGACTGTTGGAAAATGCATGGAGTGCAAGGGCGGTGTTTTCTTTTTTATCCTTATTGGCATCTTTACAATCATTTTCATGCTGCTTCATACGATTCTTTAACAACTGGTTTGTCTGCCCAACATATGCCACATTACAATCCTTGCACCAACCTGATAAACCAACCCACTGATGTTGTCCCTTTCAATCCGATCCTTCTTTTTAGTAAAGGTTACCTAAATGTTTTTTATTGTATGTATGTGACTATTTTTATAGTGTTAGTTTTTGGTATAGGGATAAGTTTGTGTGTAAGCCCTGGTATATTTGGTAATGTCATGTATTTCACATTCCCCTTACTATTACTATCAATATTGTTATCATAGTTTCCTGGGTTGTCCCTTATATCATTTCCATTATACAGTACCATGTGTATTAGACTTTTGGGGTAGTTGCATTTGGTAAGGTAGTCAGCGATTATTTCAAAGTTAGTCTTGTGGAACTCTAATTCAGACAAGTGAACTGCTCTACGTTTTAAGTTTTTTATGATGGCTATCTTTTGGGTTTTGAGTGCTGACAATAGAAATTCACAAATATATTGGAATTAATTTCCTTTTGGAACCAGTTAGTTTTCAAACAAGTATCATCTCTTATAATGATTACATCCAGAAAAGGCAACCTGTTGTTATTTTCTACTTCAGCCGTGAACTTGATTAGAGGATTAATAGAGTTTTTAATGTTTTTGCGTCTTGCTTCCTGTATGCATCTTTGGTGTGAGGCGAACCGAATGATGCATAAAACAAATTTAAAACATCAATCATCTGAATATATTATTTTAAGTTTTATAAAAATAATTTCCGAAAATGTTCTTTTCACGTTGATTTTCTCGCAAATCAAGGGGTGAAAAAATATAGATTTCAACGAATAAGAAAGCAAAATCACCTGCGGAATGCTAGCTTTCAATGTGCATTTTTGTAAAATGATTGGGTTAGTGGTTGACCCACAAAAAGCTATATTATTCAATGCCAGCACTTCCGTTATTAGAAGAGCTAGAATAATGAAATATAAACTATAGGCTACCCAATAATTCATACGTTTAAAGTTTATTAGATAATCATTGTTTATCTTGCATTTTCCATAGAAAAGATCATGCTGAAACGTCGCGTGAATTCCGACGCTCTTCGGTCTTTGGTGCGGTGCGGGGGAGTCGTTGGCGGTGCTGTCGATAGTGAGAGAACCGCGGACAACTGATTAATTATCAATACACAAAAAGCACGATAACTTAGCAAGGTAGTTATTTTAACTAACAGAATTAAATTCTTAATTTTTGCAGAATTTTGATTTAGTATGTGACCCGGTACGAGAGAAATGCCCTAACTGCCATCTCTCGTTTCGATATTATTGACTACTGTGTTTGACGTCTCGTAACCCTAAAACAGAAAAAAATTAAATAAAGTGTGTCATACTCCTAAATCACTTCTACATAAGTTGTATGACTATCAAAATAGGGGTCTTGCAAGATTTTACCTAAGGTCAGAAATAAAACCCTTAGGTGGTAAGAAAACCGTGTGTACAATTTTTCCGCTTAATATTGTTGCACTGAATTGTTATTGAACATCAAAGTTTAAACCGGACTAAAACGCGCCAAAGCGCTGTCTATAAATAAATAAATAAATAAATAATGTCTTTATTGTATCAAAATAATCTAATCACATATATATATATACAACAATAATTCTACAGGCGAAATCCAGGTCTATGCGACCTGCTCAATTTAACCCAACATTCTTAAACTAACACATATAAGAAAAAAAAAAACAAATTGCTAGCTTTAACCCAAACTTAATTCGCTAATTAGTTTTCACTTCATATTCAACCCTCCCGTGCTTAACCCATATACACAACATGTTTGTTCCGCTATAATATAATCGGCAATGTGCTTATTGCTGGCTGAATAACAGTGTACTTCTCATATGACGCCTGAACGACGTCAGCGGGCGAGCGCGCATGCAAGGTGGCAGCCCGTTACAAGTTCTTGCGATACAGAAGGCAAAACTTCTTTTAAAAAATTCGGTGTTGTGCATAGGTGGTGTTAGTCCGCCCCTATATCGCAAATTTAATGTGTGCACGTCAGTCCTGAACTGTATCCTGTCAAACAGGTATTGTGGATATCTGGTTAACAAAACTTTCTGATAAAGACATGCGGCGTGTAACTCGCGCCTGTTTGCCATATTCAACCACCCGACATCCTTAAGTTTATGGGATATGTGCTCGTATTTTCTAATTCCGAATATTAATCGCAGGCACGAGTTCTGCAGCTTTTGGATCCTAGACCTATCTCTTGAATCAAGACACGGACCATACAAAACATCACAATAATTGAAATAAGACAAAACGAGGGACTCGCATAATAAGGTTTTAGCTTTAACATCTAGAATCTGCCTTATATTGTAGATTACTCTTAAATTGCAGTACGCCCGCTGCATACAACTCGCTACATGACTTTTATATCGGAAGGAATTGTCCATGATCACACCCAAGTTCTTAAATTTATCCCTTACGTCAATCGGAGCGCCATTAACCTCTATTGCAATCGCGCCCCGCGACATCTGTACGTCGAGCCTCCTACCAAACACCATTGCAGCTGACTTTCGAGGATTTAACTGCAGGCAGTGGCAACGGGAGAAGTTGCACAGGCGGTCCAGATCTTCATTAATTTTAATAATTGCTTCGTTTATATTGGACGGGGAACATGCTAAGTACAACTGCGTATCGTCAGCGTAACAGTGATATTTGCAGTGTTTTATTGCTCTACCCATTTGGGATATATAAAGTGAAAATAGTTGGGGTCCCATTATGTATCCCTGGACAACACCGGTCCCCACTGTCCGCCAACTCGAAATTTCCCCGCCATATCGAACCGCCTGCTCTCGACCCCTCAAAAAACTGGCCATCATTGCCACCGCCCCGCCACCCAAGCCAACATAGCGCAATATGGCGAGCAACAGCTCGTGGTCCACTGTATCAAACGCTCTAGAATAGTCGAGAAAAACCGCGACAGTGAGAAGACCTTTATCAGTGGCCGAGATTATGTCGTCTGTAATCGACAAAAGGGCAGTCTGACAACCAAAACCGGGCCTAAACCCCGACTGGACCCGAGGGAGAACATTATTGTCAGCCACATGACGCCGAAGCTGACCATCCAATATCCTCTCCAGAATTTTTGATAGTGTCGGCAGGACGCTAATAGGCCGCAGGTCCGCAAAGCTTTCAGGGCACGAAATCTTGGGTAGCGGAGCGACCAACGCACGTTTCCATGATGAAGGAAACACCGACGACCGAATACAACAATTAATAACGTGGGTCAAAAACGGTAACAGATAGGGGACACACAGACATATAACATGTATTCCAATACCATCCTCACCCACGGCACCACTCTTCAGGGACGATATGATGCTAAGTATATACCCCTCCTCCACAGGTTCGAATTCTAATGATGATACCAACCCGGGCATGATAGCGGCGCGGTACCCACTCAACGTCCGTGCATCCGCCATCATATGAGGTATAGAATCTACAAAGTAATTGTTAATCTTATTCAAGTCGTTTAGATTTGTTGGAATTGTGTGTGTAATATTTTTATTTTTATTCAATGTATTAAATCTGCTCAAATCACGCCACGTTGACCGGTATCCCGAGTCCACAAACGATAACTGAAAATAACGCTTCTTTGCCCGAGTCACCGTAGAGTTAGTCAAATTTCTCAAACGTTTATAATCGACCCAATCTTGAGGAGATTTTGTTCTTTTAAATGTACCCAAAGCTCGATCTCGCTGGTCCATCATAACTTTAATATCCTCGGTCAGCCAGGGAGAATGCCGCTTTGTCATTCTGCAAGTTCGCATCGGAGCATGAATATCCAAAAGTGTGATAATGTTATCATTAATAAACTGTACTTTATTGTCTACCTCCGGTATATCATAGACATTCCCCCACGGAATGGACTGAAGGTTCTGGCAGAATGTCGCGTAGTTTATTTTTTTGTAATTACGAAATGATTTAAATACGGGTGGAGATGCCACAACAAATAGTTTCAAACGACAATAAATTATGAAATGATCTGAAACGTCATGAGTGTCAATTACCCCCGCTGAAGCAACAATTTGTTTATCATTCGTAAATATCACGTCAATGAGTGTACTAGACGTTGCAGACACTCGTGTCGGCCCCTCCACCAGCTGAACCAACGAAAACGACTCCAGGAACTCCGTAAAAAGTGAGGTGGCACTGGACTCTGAATCTAACAAATTAATATTTACGTCACCCAAACAGACAAATTGATCACATAATGGCAACACGGTAGACATCACACCCTCAAGATAATCCAAAAACTGCAACACGCCCGGCCCCGGAGGCCTATAAATTACACCTACTATCAACCTTCTTGCTCCAACCTTTAAAGATATCCACATACTTTCAATATTATCATGTACAAGCACAATCTTAGGATCAAGTCTGCTCCTGACGTACACACCAACACCGCCACCCCGAGCACCCGCCCTATCGCGCCTCATAAGATCAAACCCCTCAATCTGCAACTGCTGATCACGTATGCCATCGTGAAGCCACGTTTCGGTAATCGCCATTACATCACTCTTAATATTGGACATACAATAACAGAAGGCATCAAAATTGCGAACCAGTGATCTGACATTTAAATGCGCAATACACAACTCAGACATATTACTTAAAATTAATAAAATCCAAACTCAAGCCAACAATTCCACACTATGACAGTGGCAATCAGTCATTTCACGGAGACATAAAAAAATCTCTTTTCTTTCAAAAAAAAAAAAGGCTTGAAGCACTCAAGAAGATTAACAGAAAAAAAAATACGTCAGATGCGAAAAACTCGACAAATTACAAGTATAAACAATAAGCAATCAACACAAAAAAGAAATATTCTGTAACAAATAATAAAAAAAAAAGGTTAAGCACTAACCGCACAGCTAAAAAGCTACGCAAAAAAACAGACAGTAAATTAAATTATGCAATCTCCCAGTAAACAAAAAAAAATGAACCGTCCCACACTAATGTCAACGATCAACAGTCGCGCCAGCTCGTCTTCACGTGTTCTTCTACGCTCACCCCATGTAAACACAAAGCCCGGCTTCACTGGTGACATACCGAACCCTGTCATCACTTTTGAAATATATCTTCCCGTCGACAGACCATACATTTCTATATGTAAACTTTCCAACAGCTTTTTTGTACACAATCTCTATCAAGGCGTGACGTCACAGGTTTGGTGAGAAGTGCAGCGAGTTTAGAGAGCGGCCGTGAATACACGGCGTATGGGTATACTATCGGTGCAAAAGGATTGCGCCCTGTGTTTGGATGGTCGTAACTCTGCAATGACTGAACAAAAATACACGAAATAAAGTGTGTTATACTCCTCAATCATTTCTACATAATATGCGGGACTATCAATGTTTTCTGCCTGTCGGTTTAAACAGGAGCGCGAGAGAAGTACAAAATGGTACCCGATTTATGTGGTTTTGTAATAACGCTCGACTTTTCGATTTCTTTTCTATTAAACTTCATGCCACAAAATTTGTATTCAGGATTTAATTAGAATCCCTTCTATAGATTGGGGGTTTTTATTTTCTTAATTTTGTATATATTGTGTCTGTAAGCCGCCTTTTTATGGAACCGGATATCTCAGTTAGCACGTAAACACACCTTATTTATTGTGATACTCCTCCATTGATGTATAATAACATAAAAGTTATGTATATGTGAATTTTTAAGAGTGAATTGATCGATCCTGCGCGCAGGGTGGTTCCCATCGGAGAATGGAGATTACGCACGGGAAGCAAACCGAGATTCGCGCGATGATTTCAAACGATCAACACTCAGGACCGTATTCAATAATTTTGTCATTTTATCGTTTTTATATTTTTTTAAAAATATTATACGTATTTTTTTCTTTGCTGGTGGAGTTGTTTTGTGATTTATTATTATTTCACAATATTATTTCTGCCCAAAATCAGTAGTTGATGCTTATTCAGTGATCACAGTAAATGCCGTTGCCTACCGAGACGGATATCGGCAATAACTTAAAATTTCTAAAATCTCAACTAAAAATATGCCTAAAAATTCAGAGAATATGTTGAAAAAAAAAGCGAAACATCCGAACTAAAAAACGAAAACTTTTTAACAGCCAAAATATTTCACAAAATATTCGATATTTACATTCAGCATTAGAAGTTGAAGAAATGTCGTTCTAAGAAAAGACGTACTTTTTCGCTGGGCGTATTTAGTTTGTACACCAGATGTATAAAAATAATGCTATTGCGTTCTAACACGCGTCAATTTATGGGATTGTTCAGTAACGTATGTGGAAAATAACAGCAGAAATAGATGAGTAATTTGCAACACTGGTAAAATCTACTACACTGGCGGCGGGCGCTCATTCGGCTACGGGGTTCGTATCTGTGTGGACAACTAATAAATGGCAATGGATGAAAGAACGGTGCATTGTATCACATTGTAACAACACCTCGATACAAAGGCCTGATAAAGTTTTCCTTACGGTTCCCAAAGAGAAAAAAACAAAACACGTAAAATTTTGATAAGAGCGGTAGACGAAATCCCAAAGATATCGCAATGAAAACAGGTTGCTTTGTTTGCGAAGATCATTTTGACGTAAGTTATTTCGGCATTGATTATTTAACTATAAAATATCTATCTATGTTATATATAATGTGTAATGTTACATACCTACGTCAAATACCGATAAAACTTCATACGTACCACATTGTTTTCACGCCTCTTATTTCGGCCGACGTAAATGCGGATTAGTTGCGAAATAATCCGCTACCATAATGTCATCTACTTTCGGCAACTTATCTGACTGCCCCATCACGTACCCTGCCTCCATTTTCACCGCTTATAATACAAGAACAGCTGTTGAAATTGTGAAGATACGTAGCGTGCACAACTCGTCGAAAGCGCACCATAAGCCGTCCCCAGGTAAACAAACCCACGTGGCCTTCGTCCAGGCATGCTACGTCACACCAATCACAGCGCGTTCATATTTAAAGGGCCGAACCCGATTTTAATATAATTAATTGTGTAGGAACCGATTTTTTTCTTCAAAAAAAAACTTTTGCGGAGGGGTCTGGTATACGTATGGCGCCAATACAGCGTATTACTTTTTAATTTTGAAACTTAGTGCAAGACCCCTATTCTTTGGTTCTCGGTGTAAACATGAGAACGAGAGAAGTCAAAAAATTTACCCGATTCTTTCCGATTTACATTTTACCTAACCCGCTTACCACAAAAATTTCAATGTTTCTTCAGGTTGTATTCATCTTCTATCGATTAGCGTTTTTGTTTTTCTTCAGTTTTTACACAATAAGGTTGTAAACAATATTTTGATGGAAGCTCATAGATCAGTAACGAATGTTAACAGAACGACGCAGTTTGCATGCATATAGGTATTCCTTATTTACTGCGTCACATGTCCCTTGAATTTAATAGCATTCCGACTATTTGTTAATTTTTACCTACCGGCTTACTACCGGCAGCAGCGCCGCTGTCGAACCCTTCCCCCGCACCACAGCAAAGACCGAAGAGCGCCGTGTGAATTGCGGCGATCATGAGATACTTCAACACGATCTTTTGTAGGGAAAATGCAAGATAAACAATAATTCTGTAATAAATTTTAAACATATGATTTATTAGGTAGCCTATGATCGATAGTTGATCATCCTAGCTCTTCTAATAACAGAATTGCTGGCACTGCATAATATAGTATTTTGTGGATCAACCACTAACCCGATCATTTTACAAAACTGCACATTAAAAGCTACCATTCCGCAGGTAATTTAATTTTTTAATTCCTTGAAATCTATGGATTATTTCCGGAGTAATTAATTGCTAAAGTTAAAAGAATGAAATTTACGGGGCAAAAACAGCGGCAATTCTTCTTAATTTGGAACAATCGGGTAAATGCCAACATATACAGCTTACTAATTTTTATGAGTTGTATCATATGAATCAAGGACAGCATCAAAAATTTTTCTAATATTTTTGCCCCTGGATTGGCGAGAAAATCGACGTCAAAAAGAGGGGACATAATATATGGATACGATAGTACTACCAAGTTGCCACTCCCAGGTGTATTTATTTATTTCAGGACATGTTGAGGAAGAACGTTCCAATTACTACAAAAACCAAAATAAGGGAGAGCTTTGGTAGGTATGTGGTGTTTTCTGAAGAAATCCAGACATTTTTGTACAAACAACACACTGATAGTAATACTGTCATAAGAATAAATAATTAAATAAATGAATAACTAATTGTAAACTGAATAACTAATAAATTATTTGAGTACGATTTTCATGAGTACAGACATATGACATTATCGATAGTTTCAACATAAATATTTTGAAAAGCTCCCTTATTCTAATCTTCATCTGTGAAATCGTTGTTGTAATATTCCTATGCATTTCTTCTTCAATATATCCCCCATACTAGGAAAAAAATCAATACTTGCTTATTGGCACGTACAAAATCACCTGTGCTGAAATTAGTTGTGTTGTGGATGCCATGAATAATGCAGTACTATGAACTTTGAACATTTTGAATAATTTCACGTTTTCTATAAATGATTTAAATAATATTTGTGGATGATTTACATAAATTACTCATAAATGCTTTGACTGTGAAGAACATCAATATCACAAGTTATACGTTTGTGTATTTCAAAATTGCAGAATGGCATTAATAAAACTGCTGCATTAAGAGAAGAATTTTCACATTTGTGTGAGCCTGCAATAATATACTAAGCGATCCATTTAGAAAACATTTCTTTATGAAAGAATTGTCTATTTAAATTTTTTAAGCCCATTAATGCACTTTGGATGTAGCGTGGGACACCTGTATATAAAAATAAATGTAATTATTCAAATCTAATTATTAATATTAAGTTTCATTTTTCAAGTGCTAAAATATTTATTTCTAAAATCTTTTTTATTTTCAAATTTTTTTGACGCGATTCTTTTTACTATAATTAATACGTATATGTTAATAATACGCATAGGTATAATTATGTTATTTATTTAATCAAATTATCTATTACAATATATCAAATATTTTCTTTAAACCACAATTACACACATAAAACTCAGTAGTTAATCAATAAATAAATCGACAAAAAAATCAAATACACACATTTTAAAAGAATCCAAAAATACCTTTTTCATCGAGGTCAATAATTAGTACTAATATAAGGGTTGGGCGAGCTAACAATGTTCTGATCGAAAACCGCATTTTCAGCCGGATAATAATAACTTATAGGATTCACGTATTGCTGGGGTTGAAAATCTGGTGGAAAAAACATCTGACCAGCATGCATAGTAGGCGCATTAATAGGCGACATGCTGGGCGACATAATATAATGCGGCGTATGAAAATTAGAAGATCTGCGCACTGCGCAAGGATGCACCGGTGCTACATTCAGAAAAGTTGGCTGGGGACTGAAGAATTTTGCTGGATTTCCGGTCAAATCATAAGTCTTGCTTATTGGCACGTAGGAAATCACCTGCGGTGACATTAATTGTGGGTGCTGTGCATAATGCAGCAGTTGATGTTGCTGTTGGTTTTGCTGCTGTTGGTGCTGTTGGTTTTGCTGCTGCTCTTGCTGCCGCTGCAGAGCACAGTGCTGCACATATTGCTGCTTGTACTGTTCCATCAAGGCCGTGATGTCTTGAGCGGATTGTTGGTTGACATTCTTGGCGTACAGATTGGCCCCGTTCGCTATCAAATGATTGAAAATCTTCGAGTTCTTAACCACTGCTGAGTACATCAATGGCGTGATTGCTAAAAAATACATAATAAATACATATAAGAAACGTATGAAAATATAATATGATAATAAATCATCAGATCAAGGGTAGATGCTGCGGTATTTATTATGTATAAAAGGACTACTCTATGTCGTCATGCATAATAGAAAGCCAACAGTAGTCTGAGATATCTTCAAAGTTAATGACTCATCTGACATTTTCAACGGCAGACATTTACTTGTCATCATTGTCCATTCAGTCGTGCAAATATTCCATATTTTCTTATTTTGTTATCGAAGCAGATTTAGCAGAAACTTATGATTATATGAACAAAATAAAATGATTATATGTTAAGTATCTCAACTTACGACTTTTGTCGTTGTTATTCAATTTCTTATTTTGCTATGAATCCAACTAAATGTAGAGAATGTTCTTATATAACTCAAATATTATATATTATTTGTAATTAAGAGTACACATTTACAGAGTGTCCCATTTTTTCCGCAAAACTTTTTTTCCAGATAGTAAATGTACACACGTAAAAAGTATCATGGACCTATTCGTTTTCTTAATTCCTCGAAACATTACAACCGTTTGAAATAATTGTAAAATAATTGCAAAACTGTATTTGAAATGATTTAAGTTCTTTAGGAATTGATAAAACCAATAAGTCGGCATGAAAGAAACTTTATACTCAGAATGACAATTACTTGTAGACAAACAAATGTCTAAAAAGTTTCATGTATTTTGTTTTGCGCATTTAATGTGCATTTAACAAATATGGGACCTGGCTAGGGTTGCCAAATTTTACTTATCAAAATGTATGAAACTTGTAAACATACCTATATGAGGTCATGAAAAATATGATCACATATTACTTTATCATACGCAGTATGATGAACTATTGTAATCGTGCCGAAAAAGAAATTGAGATTGTAGCGGAAATAGGTCTTTATGGGTCCCCTGAACATTTTTGACCAAGGTACAAAAAAATGTCTGTGTGTGTGTGACTGTGTGTGCGTGTGTGTGTGTACCCGTTTTTTGTGGAGACGATTCCGGAGAAACTACTAAAGGTATCGGGACGAAAGTTCATATTTAGAAGTTTCATGACTAAACTTAGAGCTGAAAAGCTTTTGGTTCAAAAGGGTCCAAAGGAACTGGCTGTTTCCTCTAAGCATTTTTCACGGATTTTGCAAATGAGCTGCCATTTCTGTAATTTCGTCAAAATAGTTAAATAATAAATTAAAGTAGAGGAAATTTTGAATAATTTATGCCTATGATATTTTTTTCTAAAATTAATATCTTAGCTTCAAGAGCAAATTCTATTTGATCGAGATCGGTCGCATCTGCATTGATATGAAACTACATAGTAGCCTGGATTTGACAAGTATTTTTTTGTGCTGTCGCCACAGAAATGTCTATGGCTGTCACACTCCAAAACAGCTGATTTCATCACAGGTTGGAGAACCGCTATGGAATGTACAAAATACAAAATTCAAATCAAATAAGATCACCAATTTAATTGTTTGTTGATAAGAAATATCAACCCGTTGTTATATCTAATTGTAAAAACGATAAATTGAGAAAATTGTAAATAAAGTATAGCGATGAGTGTAGTTATATTTTAGTATGTTGGTACGGATGTGACATCTACATGTCATGAACGAATATAAATCTGTCAGAATTTGAATTAGCTTTTTAAACTTGACGTTTCGTAAAAGCGGTATTAGCCTAACATTTCCTATACAGAAATATAACAATTTTTGATTTTTTTTGATACGTATTTCTCAAAAAGCAACACAAAGACGCTGATGTCACTCCTGTCGAAAACTACATAGCGGGACTCGCTCACATGTGACGCGCGGTCACGCGCCGCATCACCGCTCGTCGCGCTATTTCGTACTTTTGGCACATGTGAGATAAATAACTATTATTCTGATGACAGTAGGCAGTGTCAAATGCTGATGGTTTGACCATACCTGCTATTGATACTATTGACTATTAAAATATCTGTCAAATCCTGGCTAACTAAATTTTAATGCAGACACGATTTATCTCAATCAAATAGATTCTCATGCAGCTAAACAATTAATTTTATATTTTGTATGATAAAGTCATGTGCCTGGCCACATCAGATTTTTTTTGTAATGATAATAATAACTAACTTATTATGTATTATTTTGTTTTCAGAAATGTTAAGTAAAGGTATCGGGAGGAAAGTTCATATTTAGAAGTTTTATGACCAAACCAAGTTTTATGCCACATCTGTAATTTCGTCAAAATAGTTAAATAATAAATTAAAGTAGAGGAAATTTTGTATAATTTATTGTCTATGACATTTGAGGATTTGACAATTATTTTTAATCTGACAGTAGATTGTGTCAAACACTAGTTTTTTGATAAAAACCTACTGTCAATATTATCAAAATATCTGTCAAATCCTGGCTAACGGACACGATCGATCTCGATCAAATAGAATTTCATGTAGCTAAAGTATTAATTTTATATATTGTATGATAAAATCATGTGCCTTGCCACATCAGATTTTTTCATGTAACATACACACTATATGTAAACGGTTTCGTTTATAATTTTTTCTATTTTATATAAATCCGTTTTAATAATTTTTTCATTTAATTCACTCTTCGCTTGTTTCAGGTAAGTGCAAAATTCTATGAAATTAGGAAAACGCTATTCAGTAGACTTAAATGGTAAGTATATATATATAAGTACAAAAATTCTGATACAAGCGCACAAAGTGCATTTTTTGTCTTTTAGCCTGACAACATTATATATCTTTTGTAAATGATAACTGATATTAGTCATCATGATAAACGAGATACAGCCAAACAAATAACAGCAATTTACTTTACAAAGGTTAAAACAAATGTTTTTTAAGATTCTAAAAATCTTGTGCTTATGATAATATAATACTTGGCAATACAGTAAAAATAGTTTAGAAACTGTATGTACGTATGGGGTGGGTTTTCAGGGTGGTTGGTTTAGATATAAATTTAGTTTTAATGTCCTGAAACTTGTTGAATACATAATCATATTGCACCTGCAAATATACAAAAAAAATATCACAAAGGGAGGTTTTTGACGATCTTAAGAAGCGTCCATAGAAACAATTGCCTGCTACACGGGTTGCATCTTGCATCTCATCTCAGTCGCGACAAAACGTTTGACGGCTAGCGTGTATTGTTCGGTTTTCCTTCTATTTCCATCGATTAATAATCGTGATTTTTGGCTCGATCCGACCTATAAGTGGTATCAGTGTCTGTGTCCCAATGTCCCCAAGGATGATGTCCCATTTTCCGGACAGGATCGCTACGGGTAAGTCCATATTTTGTCAAAATTCGCAGCGTCTCCGAGCAAATTACCAAGCGACTCGGCGACATGTTGTTGTTGCCATTTTCGTGCCCTGTGATTGCTTATAGAAAATATGCGATTTTAGTGTGCTGAACGGTCGGACTATGATGATTTTTTTTTTATATTTTGCTATATATAGAATGAATTTCTTTACTTTGCGGCTATTATAGGTTAGATTTTATGTTGTTTGACGCTGTTTTAGGTATATTTCTATTATTTGACACTATTCGTTATTTGATTTTGGAGTGTTCGAGGATATTTGATGCAATGATACGGAGAAAACGAAACAACAAAGCAATTCCGGCTGAAATATTATTTGATTCAATATTTTTTAACTGTTGTTATAGATATATTTCCACGTTTTTTACATGTTTTGTCGCTCAAGCAAGTTGTGTTATGGAGACAACACTTGTCCAAAATCTGTTTAAAAAATAAGTCAAAAGTTACCTTCTGCTATCGTATTGATTCACTTAAGTTGACGGACTTGAAAACGGTTGGTATTTTGGATGTTTTAAAGAAGAATGTGGCGTTTATCTTTTAGATTCTTTAGAACTCAGTATGTACTTTCCTTCAACATGGTTTTCATTTGAATTTAACCACAATTTTGTTCATTGCAAGTTCGAGAACATGCATGGTTATAAAACAACACGTTTATACAAGAATTTAACTGATTTAGTTTATCGTTCAGCTTAATTAAACACTTAAAAGTGTTCGGCACTAACTTGTACACTAATGGTGAAACATGTGTATTAACAATTTTTGTCTTATCTTAACCCTAAAATGCAAATATTAGAATGTATCTATTTGCTATGAAAAACTATGAAAAACTTATGAGTAAAGTACCGTATGATCAAAGTTATCCAAAAAAGTTATTTTGAGAAAAGTATTTGGAAATATTAGAAGGAATTAAATTGAAACTATAGTCACGTTCGGCGTTCCATATACCGGGTGTCCATGCAACGACGAAGGAGATTATAATTTCGCATTTATGCCCTCCAACATTTATAAACTTTTATCTATGACTCACACATAATAAGTTAATTGCATACCTATTTTATGGCTATAAAGGGTCTCCCACTACGAGCTGCCCTTAGAAGTATAGGGAGAACCAAATGAAATGAGAGATTGAAAATTTGTGGACTTATATTGTTGGATACGATCGTCTCAGCTAAAATATTTTGAGTTTTCGGTTACTTTCGGTTAAACCGGAAATGATGTCAACTTTTATATTTCAAATGGAACATCGTGTATTTTATCGCACTTTTGAAATCTTCATAAAATTTTAGATCAGTTTTATGTTACATTCCCTACACCTAACATGTGTCATTTTTGAGATATTCATATTTTTCATTAAAAAATGACTGAGCTGCACGGTTACATTCAATTATTTATAAATTGTCCCCTGTGACCGTTGGAAAAAAGTTGTCCGGCAAAATTGTTGTGAGGGTAATATATTATCGACACATCGGTAGAGTTTGCCTAATAGTTATACAGGTGTTCAAATTATAAGATCAAAGTTGAATTCGAGAAAAGAAGTCAAAGTCGAATTTTTTAAATGGCAACCCTAGCATATGAATACATTTATACAGTTATTAATACAGTTATTACTCAATTATGAACTGTTCTTGCGTATTGATATTTTTGATATTTCTTAAAAATATATAGTGAGCGCAAAAAGTATAGAAACATCTCATGATCTCGGAACGGTTTGTTATTTACAAAAATCCTTGAACACTTCTATTTTTAATTATCAAAACTTAATTATACGAAGTTTAATTTCCACCCTTCAATTGTTTTTACTTATGACGTCATTAACACATTTTTTAATGGCAAACATTTATTTTCCTTTTTTATTATGATAGATGTTTTAATTTTCTGCATGGTAGCATAAACAAATCCTAGGGCCATTTTTTTTGTTGAGAAAACGATATTTGAACATTGGTAGATTTTGTACAATAAAATTTCTTTGTGAATGAAAAACCAATAGGCGTCTTGGGTTGATTTTTTTTTGTAATGAACCCGAATCCGTGCTGGAAAGTTTCATTATCACGCCACGTTGCTTCTCTTATTGAAGCACCTACACACTACTTAAAGAATCTCTGTAAATGATTTAACATATAAAAATATTTGTTAACAACCTTTCAGGATTTCAGGTATACCTGAGCAGAAATGTTACTTCAAAGGCAAGAAATCTCGTCGTGTATTCAAATTTATGATAAAAATATTACTTTAAAGGAACTGTAGTAGTGTCAATAGTACCATCCTGGTCTTAATCCTTTAAGAGCAACATACAACATTGCTTAAGGGCTTTTGTGACCGTTTCTGGAGATGCTTACAAATATGTGATTCTTTTAAAATATATAAGACTATATCAAATAAATGAGATTGGAAACCACCGCGGAGAAGTTAGCCATAAGTTTTTTTTTCGAATTTTGTTATGAAACATATATCAAATGATAGGGGTGTTCAAGTAGTATACGCCAGAGTTTTGCTCCAAAAATTGATCAAACGCTGTTGCCGGAAATTTGATTTATATCGTCACGCGTCACCTTATAAGAGCACTTGCCACCTCAATAAAGAATTGCCCATAACTTTTTGCAACAACCCCATAGAGAACCAAGTGATACAAATTCCGAAAGCGCATAAAATTCTGCATCCAATAATGGTGTTGGGACGGTGCTACCCCTAATATCACCTACCCCCATACGAGTATAATACAAGAAATTGTCGCGCCGTTCGACTAAGAAGTGCTATTAATGAACATAACTCACGCTAAAATTATTGCATAACTTTCCTAAGTACGGCAAACTATAGGCAATGAAATGTACTATTTACCCTTGAACGCTCGGAGTTTTGCTCGACGGGGAACAACCCTTAAATGACGATCATGTCCGTACGCAACCGTCCCCGCCGGCAATCATATGTCGGGTGGTTGTGGCAGGAAAATGTTTATAACTTTTGCAAATATTGTTGCATAACTTTCTATCATATATCAAATTGTAGGTAATTAAACGGCCTTCTCATCCTTCGCCGCTCGGAGTTTTGCTCGACGGCGAACAACCCTTAAATGGCGATAATGTCCGTACGGAACCCGTACGATGAGCAATAACACATTAAGTGGCTACTGCAGAAAAATATTTATAACTTTTGCAAATATTGTTGCATAACTTTCTATCATATATCAAATTGTAGGTAAATAAAAGAACTTCTCAACCCTCGCCGCCCGGAGTTTTGCTCGACGGCGAACAACCCTTAAATTACGATAATGTCTGTACGCGACCGTCCCCGCCGGCAATCATATGTCGGGCGGTTGTGGCAGGAAAATGTTTATAACTTTTGCAAATGTTGTTGCATAACTTTCTATCATATATCAAATGTAGGTAATGTAGTTATGCAACAATATTTGTAAAAGTAAATAAACATTTTCCTGTCACAACCACATGACATATTATTGCCGGCGGGGACGGTTGGGTACTGACGTTATCGTAATTTAAGGGTTGTTCGCCATCGAGCAAAATTCCGAGCGTTCAAGGGTAAATAGTACATTTCACTGCCTATAATTTGACGTACTTACGGAAGTTATGCAATAATTTTAGCGTGAATTATGTTCATTAGTAGCACTTCTTAGTCAAACGGCGCGCCAATTTCTTGTATTATACTCCTATGGGGGTAGGTGATATTAGGGGTAGCACCTTCCCAATACTATTATTGGATGCAGAATTTTATGCGCTTCCGGAATTTGTATCACTTGTTTCTCTATGGGGTTGTTGCAAAAAGTTATGGGCAATTCTTTCTTGAGATGATAAGTGCTCTTATAAGGTGACGCGTAACGATATAAATCAAATTTCCGGCAACACCGTTTGATGAATTTACGGAGCAAAACTCTGGCGTATAGTACTTGAATACCCCTATCGTTTGATATATGTTTTATAACAAAATTCGAAAAAAAAGTTATGGCTATCTTTTATGGCTAACTTCTCCGCGGTTTGGAAACCTTAGACATGGCCACAAAATTTGTATTTTTTAAATTGTAAAATAAGTCCCATCATCC
Source organism: Melinopterus prodromus (assembly GCA_964023965.1). Taxonomy (NCBI): domain Eukaryota; kingdom Metazoa; phylum Arthropoda; class Insecta; order Coleoptera; family Scarabaeidae; genus Melinopterus; species Melinopterus prodromus. The sequence continues at coordinate 37,474,669 of OZ030396.1, read as the reverse complement.
CCTTCCTGACAAACTCCCATTTGGGAATAAATAATAATAAATGTACGTACATGTGAAGACATTGGCCGCATTGACGTTAAATCCTTTCGTAATCAAGTATTGAACGATATCGTCATGTTTAAAAAGAATCGACATACTGATGGGCGACAATGTGCATTCGATAATTTGCCTAGATACTCCGCCACTCAGAAGATGCTGCAAGATAACCTCTATGATTTCGACGTTGCCATTTGCTGCCGCCATCAGGAAAACGCTCGCCCCTAAAAAAATAAATAAAGGTATAACATATACAGTATGTCAAGGAAAGTCCGCATCATATGGACAAATTTTTTATTATCCATTTCTCAGAAAATTTTATTCTTTATAAATGTTGGCGGCTTGTATGAAACCAATACAGCAACAGAACATTATTTGGAAATGTTGTTCAGAAGTAGAAATTATATTCAAATATGAAATCACAGCCAGCTATCGTGAATTTCTTTTTTTTTTATTCTTACTTTTATAACAAAAATTAGTCAATGCCAGTGATATTAAAAGGTTCTTTTTAATCTATTTTTTATAAATTTGAATAACTTTTTACTGTTTTCATTATTTTGGAATAATAACTAATATTTATTTAGAACTAGCGCAAAATTACTCGGTTTCTTGGTGCAAAGTTGATAATTCACCTGTAGATATTAATAGTTCACACAATAATTAATACACAAGGGTGACTTACCTTTAATTCAATTAATATTAATGACTTTGGATATGTTTATAATAGAGTTATCCATCTACAGCAAGCAATTAGTCGATCTTGCCGATATTTTCAATGAAAGGCGCCCGGACAACAAAATTACCCATTCAACCATTTCTAGGATAATCAGAAAATTCAAGCAGACTGGAATATATGAAATATCTTGCCGAAAATAAGGAAGCAAGTTTACCAGTGTTGCAAGCGGTAATCGAGCATAGAACGACTTCAGCTTGACAAATTTCGTCTCACACCCAATGCAGTAAATCAACATCACATAACATACAAAAACTGAACAAATAGCACCTTCATAAACCAAAATAACTACTAAACTAAAAGCAAGATATGGTATCTGGTATGACTTCATTATTATCGATAAACTTTACTTGCAGATGTTGCTTAGCAGTAAACTTGAATAATTACTAACCTAATTCCTGGCTTAAAAAGTTCTTGATGGTGTTTACAAAAGGTAACTTTACAACAGGTAAATTTTAACAAAAAAAGGGCCCAGATGTTTGATTGATCAAAATACCGCACAGTACAAAAATGGTAACTTAAAATGGTACTAATATCGGCATTCTACCGTAAAATTCGGGTTTTCTTGTGTCCACCAAGGGCTGTTTTGTGAAAAAAAAAAAACAGTGCTATGGTGATATTTGTTCAGTTTTACCATGTTATGTGCTGTTGATTTACTGCGTTGGATGTGAGAAGCAATTTGTCGAACCGAAGTCGTTCTATGCACGACTACCGCTTGCAACACTGGTAAACTTGCTTTCTTATTTGCGGCAATATATTTTTTGTGGTGTTTATTTAAGAGATTTTCAACAGACAATTTTCTGATTATCCTAGAAATGGTTGATTGGGCAATTTAGCTGTCCGGGTGTTTACATTGAAAATATCAGCAACATCGAGATAAATGCTTATCGGTAAATGGATAACTACTATTATAAACGTATCTAAAGTCATTAATATTAATTGAATTAAAAGTAAGTCACGTTCATGTATTAGTTATTGTATGATTTATTATTATCTACAAGGTTAACTATCAACTTTGCATCAAGAAAGTGAGTATATTTGCGCTATTTCTAAGTAAGCATTTGGTTATCATATAATAATATCATATAATATTAAAAATGCAAAAATATACAAATTCTAAAAAAATAGATGAAAGCGAACATTTTAGTATCACTGGCATTGACTAATATTAGTCATAAAAGCAAGAACTAAAAGAAAAACAAAAAAATAAAAATTTTTTTAATAAAAAAATTTGAATATAATTAGTACTTCGAAACAATATTTCCAAATAAAGTTTATCGATAATAATGAAAAAAGAGGTAATTTATTCTTAGCACAAATTCATATATTCTGAATCGCTTGGTATATGGTACCTAAATTTATATATTTCACTATTGCTGTATTGGTTTCATAAAAACTTTTATAAAAAATAAAATTTACTGAGAAATGGATCCTGGACTTTCCTGGTATATATGTATATGTAATTATAATAAAAGTATTTGACAAACCATTCGTTTTATTACTTAAAAAAATTGGCATAAGGGCGATAAACGAAGAATTAAGAAAATCGGCGAAGAAAATTAGCAATATGTTTATTAAGATATCTTAAGGCTATTAGTGTGAGTTTCGGTTTTTTCCGTAAATGACGTTACCATTGAAATCAATTAGATTATTAGTAAGTAAGTACAGAAATAATAATAAAAATAATTAGATTGTTTGTGTGATATTTGCAATCAGAATGACATGAATGATATGAACATAACATATTGATCATCAATTTTGATCTCCTAGGTAACGACAAAAAACTTTTCAGTTTAAAATCTCTAGGTGGCTATGAATTGATGAAAATATTCGAAAACGGTAAAATAAACACTAAGTAAATCGGTATTGGCCGATATTATAATACTGGCGCCTTCTAGCACGTTTTAATTGATTTTTCGCCCGGTATATGGGTATTCCACACTAGATGCAAAGTACATTAAAAGAAATAATAGAAAAGTTGTAGATAATATAATCCAGTTGCTCTAGAGACAGAAAATATTATCATGCATACGGGATGTTACACAACAACGTACCTGTTTTTTTAAGGAACTCTGGGTATATTATTGCAATTTTTGATTAAGATTTGTATCCTAATTGTTTTGACAACCACGTGTATGAGGCTATTATCATAAGGTTCTGAGATATTGAGAAACTAATGTCTAAAAGTGCCCTTTTCAAAAGTCATTCTGAGGTAACCAACACGGATAAAGGAATAAAAAGACTTATTTTTGAATATAAAAAATCTGATGTGGCCAGGCACATGACTTTATCATACAATATATAAAACTAATAGTTTTGCTGCATGAGAATCTATTTGATTGATATCAGTCGAGTCTGCATTAAAATAAAACGAGTTAGCCAGGATTTGACTGATAAATAATTAAATAAATAAATAATTCCTTTATTAACAAAACAATATTAAATGCAACACCATAATATTTATATTTAGGGCGATCACACTTGTTTCCAAATTGCCTTGCTCTTCCACTCAACCCCTTACGCAAACTAGAACTAAATAGTTGTATCAATAATATAACAATTATTTCGAGAACTTATCAAAACAAAAATTACCCTAGAGTCTAATTACGCGTAATTGCAGCAAATCCAACTCAACAAAACATCGCACACGCCCATAAAAAATAAAAATTAAAACAGCCTGCGATGTGCGCTCAATGCCTAAAGTCCCCCCTGTTGAGCAAACAGATAACACTTCACCTTTCCCCCAAAACTGGTTAACGATAAGCTTTTCATATCTTCCCTGAGACCCAGTGTATATGTGACTGACCTGCTAAGAGAATGGCCGTTTATACAGCTCAGCGCGATGGGCAGGTGGAGCAAACAAACCACTGAATCTTAAATTAAGGTTATGGACATCCGTTCTACAGCGTATCTTCCGCATGAAGTATTGTGGGATTCTCTTGGATAGCAACTTATGAGATAATATTGCTGCATGAAACACATTAGTGTTATCCATGTTTAACCACCCCAAGTCCCCCAGCCCATTCGATACATGATCATACTTCCTCAAACCAAAAACAAACAGAACACATGCAGTTTGGACACGCTGAACACTGAACACTGAACACACGCTGCCGATCCGCCGCCGTCAGGCAAGGACCGTACACGGTATCACAATATGAAATCTTTTCACTATTGACAGTAGATGTAGTGAGATATTGTCAAAACATCAGCATTTGACACTACCTGTACTGTCATTACACATGCATTAGACCGAAAATTTGAAAAATCCTGGCTACTATGTAATTTCATGTCAATGCAGATGCGACCGATCTCGATCAAATAGAATTTACTCTTGAAGCTAAACTATTCATTTTACCAAAAAATTTCATAGGCATAAATTATTCAAAATTTCCTCTTCTTTAATTTATTATTTAACTATTTTGACGAAATTACAGAAATAGCGACTCATTTGCAAAATCCCTGAAAAAGGCTTAGAATAAACTACCAGTTCCTTTGGACCCTTTTGAACCAAAAGCTTTTCAGCTCTAAGTTTGGTCATAAAACTTCTAAATATGAACTTTGGTCCCGATACATTTAGTTGTTTCTCCGGAATCGTCGTCACAAAAATCGAGTACACACATACGCACACACACACACACACACACACACACATACACACACACACACACACACACACACAGACATTTTTTTGTACCTTGGTCAAAAATGTTCAGGGGACCCATAAAGACCTATTTCCGCTAAAATCTCAAATTTTTTTTTCGGCACGATTACAATACTTCATCATACTGCGTATGATAAAGTAAAAATATCGCATTTTTCGACAGATATTATTCATTTTTTTTTTTAATGTTTTTACTCTTATGGTACCCTTTCAATAGGGAACCCAGCAAAAAGAATATGCAATGTCCTTGCAAATAACATTTCGAACATTTTTTTCTGCGGAGAAAAAAACGTGTAAAGCAGTTTTTGAAGTAGGCAGATTATCAAGTAGCAAGAATTTAAGTAGTTTTGCTGTGAATTTAAAAACCAAAAACCAAAATTTACGGTGATGCATGTGGAATATGTGAATTCTGTAAAAACAATACAGAAATATAGCTGGTAACCAATGACCAGCGCGGTTACAGTTAATTCGTCTTTTACAGCCTTTTTTGTAGTTTATTACATTCATTTCCTGTAACATTGCAGATATTACTCTCTTGGTATAAATATTATATAATTTGTTCTTTTTAGTAGGAAACAGAAAATACAAATCAAACAGGGCGAAAACGAAGAATACAAACAGTATCTTCTACAAATACTTTTACAATTTTTTTTAAAACGTATTGGTTAAAATACAAAAATTAAAAACAAAATAAATCTAAGTAAAAAGTTTTATATAGACCTATTGATAATAAGCTAATTGATTAAGAAGTTAGAGCCATTTGAAATATTATTTTATTAATATTTTATTTTTTAATGAATTGAAACAATAGATGTCTTATGAAACATTTTAATCAGAACAATTATTACGTGCTGCGAAAAAAGTGTGGGCATAAACACCCAAGTAGAAGTTATTTATATACACTAATTTCATCAATAACAGATGATTTCTATATTTTCTCTTAAATGTTGATGAAAATGGGTCGCTCAAACATACACAATGTTGAAAACTGCACTAATACAAGGTAATTTATAACTCGAGGTGACAATTAAATATAAAAACTAAAGTATAAACAAAAAATGTGAAGAACTGTTAACTTGTTTGCGTTGTCAAAATGAGTTCTTACTTCAATTTCATTTAATTATTTTCTGTTTAATTAAATAGTCAGGAAAATTTAAATTTCACTTTATTTTCCGCATAAATTTTCGCCTAGAATTGCAAATTACTCTGTGTATTTATTGATTTTCTATGAATGGGACAGCTTTTAACACCTTTTAGTAGTGGCATTATGAAATTTTGAATTACACAAACGTATAATTTGTTATATTGATTTTCTTCAAACCTAAAGAATTAGCAACTCAAAAATTTCTTAAATAATATTTATCAAAGACGTTAAATTGTTTGTGGTGGCCAACGCTTTGGCAAACTAGCGTCTGATTTAAGCCCATAAATACCAAATCATTTTTAAAATCAATTATTTATGTCAAAATATTTTTTTAATCCACGTTTTTGACATAATATAATAATCTCACAATATGTCAGAAACAATTGATAATAGCCTAATACACATTGTTCTCAAAACGATTAGCATACAAATCTTAATCAAAAATTATAATAATATACATAGTGTTCTATTAAAAGCGCATTAAAAAATGTTGTATTGGTACGTAGTTGTGGAACACCCTGTATGCATAATAATATTTTCTGTCTGTGCAACGAATGATTATCTACAAAATATAAATTAATAAGAACGAACCCATTATTTTCTTTTGAAATAATTTACTACGACCGTTCAAGGTTTTTTTTTGTCAGAGCACATGCAATTGCTTTGAAGACCGGAGTAACATCTCACATTTTATATAAATAAATTGGACCTTACCGAACTGATTTTTCTTTGTGACATCAGCCTTGTTTTCGATCAACAGCTTTACAATATCCAGGTGGCCGTTTCTAGCAGCCATCATGAGCGGAGTCCATCCTAGATAATTTTCGACGTCAATCTTGCTGGAAATCTGGATGTCTTTTTTCAACTCTTCAATATTCCCATATGCTGAAGCAATATGGACGGATGTGTTGCGATCTTCATCGCTATATCTCTTGCTATTGCTCGTTGTGGAATCTTCGCCCTTTGTGCTCTGAATTTCGCTCATTTTGTTTTAACTAGTCGAGCCGTCAGGTAACATGGAACGCACTATTCGCTTTGAGACTCCAACAGGAATTCACTTGACTTTTTTGTATCGAAAAAGTTGAAAGTTGAAGTGGAATTTTGAGCGGGATATTTGAAATTTTAACCTAGGTATTTGCCGGTCTATTGATTACTATTTAACAGGTGAATAAACTAAATACCAACATAAGAAGTTAACTTCAAGTATGAGATTGGGATGAATTGATTCTTTATTTTCGATGTGATTTTCGATGTGTATTTTCTCTCATCGAATAGTGCAAGGTTAATTCTTTTAGTTAATGACAGAGTGTCGTTGTTATTAATTTCTCGATTGTATTGTTGTCCACGTACTCGAGAAGAGTGTCCACTTGGATGGTATAGCTTATAACTTACATTATTTTAAAATTTACAAAATTTACAATGTACCGAACATATAGGACATTTTTTGCATAAATTATTATTAGTCTATTGGCATTTTTGTCATTTATTAACAAATTAGCAATTGATTAAACAAATACTATTTGTTTAAACAAGAGTATACAATGTTACGCATATACGAACATTATTGTAACAACAACCTGTAGAAACCTGGTGTATCTTATATTATAGTATTTAAAAACTGTTTATAAGACTAATTATATTAGTGTATAGGTTATAATTGCAAATTAGTATAAATCCAATGAAAATAATTGCCAAAAATATAGGTTACATGTTATTGTTGTTTAAACAAATGCGCATTTGTTAATAAATTACGAAAAAAAGCCAATAAATAATATAATCCAACATGTATAATTTCTGCAAAAATAGAAAAGATATGTACTATCGCGGCCATATATTATGTCCCTTCTTTTGACGTCCATTATCTCGCAAATCAAGGGGCGAAAAAATTTGAAAAAATTTTGATTCTCTCCGTGATTAATACGCTACAACCCATAAAAATTAGAAACCTGTATATGTTGGCCTTTTTCCGATTTTTCCAAATTAAGAAGAATTGGCGCTGTTTTTACCCCGTAAATTTTATTCCTTTAACTTCAGCAATTAATTACTCCGGAAATAATCCATAGATTTCAGCGAATTAAAAAGTAAAATTACCTGCGGAATGCTAGCTTTCAATGTGCATTTTTGTAAAATCATTGGATTAGTGCTTGACCCACAAAAACTATATTATGCAATGCCAGCAATTCCTTTATTAGAAACGCTAGAATAATTGAATATAGACTATACGCTACCCACTAATTCATAGGTTTAAAGTTTATTACATAATCATTGTTTATCTTGCATTTTCCCTACAAAAGATCAAGTTGAAGCATCACATGATTGCGGCGCTCTTCGGTCTTTGGGGCGAGCGGGGGAAGGGATCGACAGCGACGCTGCCAGTAGTGGCGGATCGCACGTGCATTAGTTACTAGGAGAACAGTGTTTACGGACACAATACATATAACGACACGGCGATGATGCCTCGCCAAAGAAATTTGGATATCCGGCGACAGATTACCGAATTAAAAAACAATGACAAAATGAGTCAAAAAGATACCAAAACCACGACAGGCATTTGGAGGTCCCATGGGAATTCTTGGCAATTTAATTCGGGTTTCGGGATTAGCATTTAAAATTACTGAATGATCTGCATAATTCTATGTGTGTATAAATTTACGATGCTCCACAATCCATCCCCATAGTGCCCTGAAAACTACCCTTAAATGAAAAAATTGACATTCTTCAGATAATTGGCCCTTCTAATCATTTCTGTCTCTTTTTTCTCATTGAAATTATTACTATACATCTAGTGGAATGTTTATAAAGAATTGTCAGTTAATTAACATTTGTTTAAAGAAATTCTATTTATTTAAATATGTCGTTTTTCTCGAAAATCTGTCTGAATTCTGTTTTCTGAGTTCGAAATGGCAAATTATTATCTTCAAGTGACTTTATTCATTAAACAATTTCTTCCTATTTTTTAACCAATCAATTATTATTATTAATTTTCTACTTTTTTCTAATTATCGTAGAAAAGTCAGTTTTTGTGAAGTTAACTTATAAATTTCATGTTCGAGATATTTAACAAACCTATTACATATCTATACTATCTAATAAACCCACATTTGATTAAGCAAATTCGCCTAAACAATTCTTGTTTGCAATTTACTTAAATATAATTTGTTCAGATCGGTCTGGCCAACTATTATTCTCAAGTTTATATTTTGCTATGATTTCCATTGTTTAAATAATAAATTATTACTCGTTTTCAATATCGTTTATTAAAAAAAATTAAATGATATGAAATTTGGGAGTTACATTTCTTTTTAAAATATTAAATTTCCTAAAGTCAACAAATTTTATTAATCACATCTCTTTCTGCATTTCTTATTCTGATTTCATACCACGGAGCGTCGCAAAATAATGTTGATTTGTTGCTCTCTGGAACTGTTACCTGTACTGTAATTTAATGAAATATTGAAAACAAATATTATTTTATTATTCGATCACTGGAAATCATCCCAAAATATAAATGATATCACTTGAGAATAACAGTTGGCCAGACCGATCTACAATAACTAATTTTAAGCAAATTGCAAAAAAATTAAGAAGTTGTTTAAACAAATTTGGGTTTATTAGATAACTAGATGTCTCGAACATGAAATTTATACGTTACTTTTACAAATAAACTGACTTTTCTACCATAATTAGAAAAAAGTTGAAAATTAATTATTATTGATTGGTTAAACAAAGACATTTTTAGTGAATAATGTCCCTCTAACTAACGTAATAAACTGCCATTTCGAACTCGGAAACCAGAATTTGATGGATTTTCAAGAAAAGCGTATTATTTAAACAAATACAATTTGTTTAAACAAATGTAAATTAACAGACAAATGTTCTACAAGACTTATATAGTAATGACTTACATAGTAATGATTTCTGTCAGAAAAAGGATAATGAAATGTTCAGAACGGTCAATTTACTGAAAATGTATTTTTTTTTTTCATTTGGGTAGTGGGAGGGTCAAATCCACATGTATAATAGGTCAAATTCTTCTATATCCTATAACTTTAACACGAGTTTTCGCAAAGCCCGAACAATTATTCGAAAAATACAAAAAAATGTCTTCTTTCCATGTAAATTTGAGGCTTCGAAAGGCACCATTAAAAATCAAATACGTGGCCACTTTTTTTGGATTTGGAAACGATTTGGAGGGGATCGTTGCTTTCTAAATAAAAATAACCAGCCTAGTGTTCATAAGGCAAATACTGCTATCTAATAGTGATGTGCAACTTGGATACTTTTCAGCATCGGATACTACCGGATACTCAAGTCACATGTATCGGATACTTTGTATCCGATACTTACTTTGTTGTTTTTATAGATAAATATGAAAAAAGAAACCAACGCAATAATTTATATTTAAAGAAAATGTGTCTGCTGTTTTAAATATAAAAGATGTAAGATACTGAAAAGTATTAAATAACAAAAAACGAATAAGTAACATTTGATAATAAAAAATAAAACCTACTTTCTGTGTCCTAATCCTAATTAATAATAATTAATAAAATAAAACAATGATAAATATGAAGTTTACTGTAAATCCTGGTTTCCGTTCAAAACCACAATTTTCCGGACATTTTCTGCCTTTAGACGATTTTCTCTATCTGATACAATTACACCTGCCTTAGAGAGCACTCTTTCACTAGGCACAGATGTAGTCTAGGGTACATTATCTCTCTGCACTTCCACCATTGCATCACATTGTCATGTCTCCCAATAACAGGCTCTTCATTGTATTGCCGCAACTTATTGCACTATTAGAAAGTGGGGGTTTCGGGATATTTTACATTCTTTTTTCATAATCGTGCCAAATGGAGTCATCATTGTTAGGTGCAGAAGCTACATTTGATGCAGCGTTATTTTCGACAGAATCTATTTGCACTAATCCAGCAATTTCACTTGATATCATCTTTCTATTTTATCTAACGCTGATGACTCAGAAAATGCTTCATTTTTAAACCTGGGATCTAGGTATGTTGAATGGGCTAAGATGGGGTTATATTCATAACTAGGAAATCTAGTCTTGATACCATCCAACAAAGCATTTTTTAAATCAATGAGAATAGATGATTGTAAATGATTGTGTACATTTGAGTATGGAAATATGATATATTTGTATATTTTTACATTTTTTAGTTGTAGGATAAATTCTAAGATTTTTTTGTAAAAATAATTCTTTTATAAAATTCGTCATTTTTGAGTGACAAGCTTTTAATCAAAATTAGTCAAAATTACCGAAACACCTAAATACACTCCAATCGTAAAAAAATCAATTTTTTTTTAAATTAATGTTTTTGGGTTTAAACAAGCTAGTGCTTAAACATAATTTTAATATACTAAATACTAAAAATAACGCATTTTATAAAATATGATTCCTACAAAACCTTCTTAAAATGAACACTCTGTATATATATAAATATATTTAGACTATATTTAAAGGCAAACAACTTTTGTTTGAAAAACTTTTTGATATTTTCTACGGTTGGAGAATAATTTAGGTGTTCCGGTAATTTTGGCTAACCCTGTATAACATACAGATAAAGACCAGAATCGTGGGGTGCGGTCATAACTTTTAAGTGTTTCCTTAAATTGGATAATGCAGATTCTTTGTATAAAGACATATTCCCTCAGATTTTACATTTGGCTTTATTTGTGGCTTCCTTTAAATTGAAATGCTGCCACACTACACTTTTCCTGCTTTGAACACACATTATTAGCGCACAAATACGCACCAATAAGAGACGCAATGACAACAAAATAACGAGGTTGACGAGTAATTCCGCTATATCTATACGCATGTCCCATAAACATAAATCGTCAAAGATTACTGATTACTCAAATTTCTAGTAGTAATAAAAGTATCTTTTGTAATCGATACATTTATAGAAAGTTTCGACACTTTCAATTTGCTGAAGTATCCGATCTTTTGTATCCGATAGATACTTTTTGCACATCACTACTATCTAATAAACATAATACCAAAAAACGAAAGGGGGCAGCTGCCCCCCTGCCCCCCCCCCCCTGGATACGCCCATGTATTAACGTATTCGGAGCGAGAAAAAGTGAATGCAATTAATAAATAATAATAATAATACTCAACAATGACAAGATCATTGTCTGTAGCCCAGATCTTCCTAATCCGAATCAGCCGAACAGAAGAATGTATTGTAACTGAAAATGTAGTCCATCAAGCTTCTCTTCTTGTTAATAATAAGAATAAATATAAATTCTACAGTTACAAATGGAACAAAAATTCCTTCACCTGTCGGAATTTTGGGCGTTTACCTTATATTCATTATAGAATATCAAAACGAAATAATATGCGATGTAGGAATTCACTTTTTGCAGTCCGACGAGCAACACTTTCAGTTTGTGATTGGTCCATCTGGCAACAACACAATAAGGTCACAAAATAAAAACACTACCTCGACCACTCTTATTATTTTATATAATGATTAACTTGTAATTGTGTGAATTCCCAAAGAGCATCCTTAATCAATAAGCTTATATTGTCGACATGCTTTCTCGATGTTATAAGGGTAATATTTGACTCTGCAAATTTGACTCTGTCGTGTAAAAGCTGCAAATATTTTATTTCTTGTACATTTATCTGTCAAAACGTCCAGACTTCTTATCAATACGAGGAATCTACCCGCTAAAATATAAGATTTTCTGTGATATTATAGAGTAAATTTTTAATGTAATAATTTCCAGTAAGTATGGATTTAGAAATAATTCATTAGTCTATAGATATGATATAATATGAAGAACTTACGTTGTAGGTAGACCACGTGGTATGACGCATAATCCGTGCTTAATATGTAAACCATGCCATCTGAACAAAATTAAGAAAGGATTAATAAGATTTCGTTGATTGGAAATTCTGAGTAAAAGAAAATTAAAAAAGCCCAAAAGCTCAATGAGATAAAAAATCTGCTCTCTGTTTAACTTGACTCTTAAATATGGCCCTGAAGATGAGGCATCTATTTAGTTTATAAATGTTTTCAAAAAATTCTTGTTTCAAAGACTCCAAAACCGAATCAATTTTACTTACCATCTGATTTATAAGAGCTTGGCCTTATTCTTCTATCATTAAAGTCAACTGGCGTCCCTGGTCTAAATCAATACATAGAAAACAATACATAGAGAACATAGAAAAATCTAATTTTAAACTTATTTATATGATTCATATTTGAAATAAAAGATTTAATGTCACCAGATTAGTAGTAATAATAAGAAAGCTCTATGAGTGCGTATCTGATGTTATTTCATTAGTGTTAAGTAAGTTTTACTATTCGGCTACATGTTTCGAAACATTCGTTTCGTCTTCAGGCCTTGCATCGGTTTTGCAGTTACAAAAACATGTGGTGTATGAGGTTGCGTGTTTACAGTTTGTTTAAGTTGCTTAAAGAGTTTCTCTCATCTTGTAACAACGGAATACAATAACGAATGGCACACCAAACATTTACAACCATTATTTAAAGTTAAAATCTTCCTATACGTTAATATACGCGTCGTTATGTAGGTTAAGACGTAAATTATTCACTAATAAAAGAACATCAGATACACCCTCATTGAGTTTTATTATTATCATATACGGGGTCTCCCACGACGAGCTGCCATTAGAAGTACATAAGGAGAATCAAATGAAATGAGAGATTGAAAATTTGTGGACTGATATTGTTGGATCCGATCGTCTCAACAAAAATATTTTGAGCTATCGGTTACACCGAAAAAGATGTTAGCTTTTATATTTAAAATGGATCACCCTGTATATTATCGCATTTTTTGAAATCTTCTGTAAATTTTATATCTCGTTAAGCAAGCCTCTTACTGCAACAGTTATCTGCGCTGGAGCACCATCCATTTAAAACCACACAATTATTGAGGACCCAATGACTGATAAGGAGAACATGAAAGATAGAGTTCGAACTGCTTTCAATGGGTTATGTGCTAACTCAATCAGGGACGCCACCAACAATAATATGTTAAAAAGAATTGAAACACGTTTAGCGGAAAAAGGCAACGTTTTTCAACAGTTACTACAGTAGAATTAAGCAGTTCGTTTAAATTTCCTTTACTATCTCGTTTTATTTTTAATATTGTGTTTTATTGTAGGCTAATAATTTTATAAATACTAAACTAATTATATTGAAAAATGACCTAAAAAGTTTGTTTAATAAAGTTCTGTTTTTTTTTTGGTGTAACCGGAAGTAACCAAAAACTCAAAACATTTTAGTTGAGACGACCGTGTCCAGCAATATAAGTCCACAAATTTACAATCTCTAATTTTATTTGGTTCTCCATACACACCTAATGGCAGCTCGTCGTGGGAGACCCTGTATATGAAACTTTATTTGATAACAAATGTGTATATATGATCAAAGACCAACCACAGCCAACCATTATCTTCGGTAATCCGTTAACAAAAAGTTAGCTTAGTTAACCGTAGCAACTTTAGTTTAGTTTTTACAATTAATTACCAGTTAACTTAAACCTTTCATATCAATTAAACTAACCCAACTTTAGTTTAATTTTTACAATTAATTACCAGTTAGCTTAAACCTTTTATACCAATTAAACTAATCCAACTTTAGTTTAATATTTACAATTAATTAACCGAATCTTTGTTGTCAAAACATGAAACGGAAGGTTCCGTAAATCGTAATAAAATATAATATAAAGTTATAGTAAATCGCTACATTCTTAAAGAAGTTATCTGAAGTTATATTGGCGCAGGTTATGTGATCGTATAGGTTATATTATGATGCTTACAAGTGATGGGGCTGACAAGTAGTGATCAGTAAGCAAACGAATGTGTCACAACTCAAGCGACATCTTGTCCAAACCTATCTGGCCATAAATCTAATAAAGTTTATTTATGCAGTTTTTGACTTACTGCATTACCTGACATACCGTTACTGATTCTTAAAGTAAACTTTTTATTTTAAAAGGTAGCGTTTAACGTATTAACAATTTTGTGACCACCTTTGCCCTTAACAGATACTAACCCAGATGATGTGTAATTTGTATTGCGGGTGATAAAATGTCCAGGTTTCCTTAGTATCATATCATACGTCATACAACAGTCGTCACATCTTATATTTCCACCAAAAACTACCCACCGTCCTTGATGCTGAAGAATAAGCAGATTAAGCAACCCAAAGTAATTTTAAAAATAAGTATTTATCCTGATCTCATTTAAATTCCTCATTGGTCTAATAGACTTGCATGTGCGGTCACGCATACCTGGCAAACGAACGCTAAAAACGGTTACAAAATCACTGAAAATCACAAATATCACACATAGTCTGGCTTGCATTTTGACAGTGTGTGACTTTTCGGCTGCTGATGCCGAATTATAGTACTCTAAATATTCATGGTAATTTAATGGTAAGAATGTATGCACTTCATTATACATAGATATCCGATGATAACCATGTCTGCGTATTAGCATAAGCTGTAAAATTTTAATAATATTTGTGAGCTTACAACTGTGAATATATTATAAATATATAAAAAATAACTTTAATGTCTTTGAAAACCAAAAATTAAACTACACCGTTTTGGAAAATATACAGGATTTTATCTTAAGGGCAAAAAGAAACTATTTTATACAAAATTTGTTTGGCCCATCAATTCCTACATGTTATGGCATGACGGCCAAAATATTATTTATCTACGACTCACATATAATAAATTCATTGCATACGTATCTATGACTATATAATCCCCATCATTATACGCGTCAATGATTATAATGACACTAGCGTTGTATAATAATGACTAGCGTTCAAATAATGACCTCATTATTTGAACGAACTGTCATCATTATACAACGCTAGTGTCAAAGTCTGTCAAAACCTACATGGATGACAGTTATTTGACAGTTTGCCTCGCCATCATTGACATATACATTTAAAATATTTTGCATAAAATGGAATTTATGAGTTGTAGATAAAATGTCGTATTTCACTCGCACATAACGGATATAAATTGCTCGCATAATTACACGCTCGCCTACGGCTCGCGTGTAAACTTCATGCTCGCGATTTATATCCTTAATTATGTGCTCGTCAAATAATATACTATTATGTCCTACATGATCATAAAGTGACATTTTACATCTTATGATACCTGGGACAAAAACTGGTTCTTAAGGCTCCGTTTTAAAAACATCGCAACTTCGAAACGAAATATTTGGTTGGGATGTTCTTTTTGCTGGGAGTGGTCAGCCTGTCCCCCACCAACGTCAACCAGGCCACAGTTTTACGATAAGGGGGGGTTGGGGGTTTAGAGGAAGCAGGCAGTGTTGCCAGGTCTACCGTTTTAGCGGTAGTTCTACCGTTTTTACTTTAGGCTACCGCTCTACCGTTCTGTAGTTGAAATCTACCGCTTTTATGAACTTTTTATGAAAAGGTAACATATGAACATATTTAGTGCATATGAAGTATATCATACGTTACTATTTTCTGTACAAACAATGAATTTGATAGACCCAGAAGTAATTTTAAGTTCTGAAAAGGAATCTATGGTTCCATTGGTAATTCATTTTCCACATTTAGTGACAAATGTGCAACAACTGGACACCGAGTGGCGCCCACTTCGCAATTCTGATAAATTATAATAGAGAGGCAGGTATAGAACAATATTGTAATGAAATACATCAGGTAAAATATGGCGATGGGAACAAAATTTATAAAAACTTAACAACTTTTGTTTTTAATTTGGTCTGTCTTCCCCATTCAGCCGCAAATGTGGAGAGATTTTTTTTTACAAGTTAGCTAATTAAAAACGAAACAAAGAAATGTCCACTTCGTCACTCGTTTCTTTATTACAATCCAAAGTATATCCAAATAATGCTTTATTTGAAAATTGATAAAACAATTTTAGGAAAACATAATAATACAATTTATTCAAAGTCTACGTATTTTTCGGATTCTGAGTAATATTTATGTATTTTATAGATTGACAATCCATGTTTATGAATGTAATCTGTGTTCTCACTCATCATGGTCGCTATGCATCCCGGACTGCATACAGCTGGCGGGCGGCTGCCAGACGGTAAAACAAAATATATTGATGCTATTTTAATTTAGAGAGAGCGCGCTCGCTATTATAATATTTCATCTTTTTAACAGGGTGACATAGCATACAGTATAGTAAATTGACAAAAAATGTATTAATTCATTGTTGAACACATCGTTGAGTTATGGACTTCAATTTAAAAAGGAATTAATTAAAATGTAGCAATTAGGACCCAATACATCCATAAACATGATAGATATCGAAAACAAAAACGTAGTACATACATAGTCCAAAGTAACCCAAACTATTTATATACATCCCACAGCATCCAAACTTCTAAAATAATATTTCAAAATGTTAAATTTTATACGTTGATTTAAATTTCCGGGTATATCATGAAGTTACCCTGAAAATTTCATAAACTTTTAACAATAATAACACCTCTAATCGACAATGCGTTTTGGGAGCGGTAGAACTGGGTCTTAACGCCCGCGCGGGCATTAAGGGTTGCCATGGTTACATGTCAAGTATATCAATATTAGTAACTCAAATTGTAAATTTTAAATCGGCAATGTCAATTATTGGCGATTAAGGGAAAAAGTTTGACAATCAATAGTCTGAATTGTCACTCATCAATGTCAATTATTGGCGATTAAGGTTATCAGTTTGACAATTAGTTGTCTGTATTGTCACTCAACTCCGAGTTGTTTGTATTGTTATTCAACTCCATAGATACGCATGTCTCTTGATAACGTCAAAATATTTATTAATATTATTCAAACGGAGGAACAAAACCATTGTAGGACATACAAGTTGGTATGTAATGTAATTGTGAATAAATATTTGTTATTTTTTATTGAGATTTGAGTTTCTCTTATGAGTAAGCTTCTTTTAGTATTTAAAGTGAACAAACCAGCTACAATTTATTAATGGTAGAGATTTTGATTACAATTTTTCGATTTTGATTATTGAGTTCAAATAGTGACTACCATGGTAACAGTGATAGGCTTTGTCTGATAAAATACTGCATTGGTCCTATTGCAAGAACTTACGTGCTGAGCGTGCTTAGAGAGGTAAATTTCACAATGGTTAAGGTTGTGGTACTTGGATAAAGTTCTTAAAACTAAAATTATGGTTACTTAATAACCAGATTATACCCAACCGACGAACTATTACACAGGAACACTACAAAATAAAAACACAGCTTCGAACAAAAGGATATTATTGTTTTATTTATTGATGTACATTAATTGTATCGATTTGCAATAACAATCCTTAATCTGTAGGCTTATATTTTAAACATGCTTTTTCAATGTTGTAAGGGTAGTACTTGACTCCGCATATTTGACTTTGTCGTTTAAAAGCTGCAAGTATTTTATTTCTTGTGCATTTATCCTTCAAAACAGCCAGACTTCTTACGAATACGACAAATCGACCAGCTGAAATATAAAATGTTGTAAATTGGAGAGTAAATTTTTAAAGTAATATTTTCCAGTAAGTATATTGAAATAAGATAATATGATTAATTGTAAGGCACTTACGTTGTCTGTAGATTACGTGGTAAGATGTATAGTCCGAGCTTAAGATGTAAACCGTGCCAACTGAAAAAAAATTAAAATAAATTAAAAATGTTACGTTGATTGGAGATTTTGGGTAATTTTTTAGGTTAAACCGAAATAGGTCTTTTTGAGTTCCCTGATCATTATTGCCCAAGGTACAAAAAATGTCTGTGTGTGTGTATGTGCGTATGTGTGTATGTGTGTATGTGTGTGTGTGTGTATGTGAGTACCCGATTTTTGCGGCAACGATTTCGGAGAAACTACTAAAGGTATCGGGACGAAAGTTCATATTTAGAAGTTTCATGACCAAACTTAGAGCTGAAAAGCCTTTTGTTTAAAAGGGTCCAAGGGAACTGGATGTTTCCTCTAAGCAGCTTTCATTGATCTTGCAAATGAGCCGCCATTTCTGTAATTTCGTCAAAATAGTTAAATAATAAATTAAATTAGAGGAAATTTTGTATAATTTATGTCTATGACATTTTTAGGTTAAATTAAAAGTTTAATTTTCTTTTTGATCGTGATCGTGTCTGGATTAAAACTTTCGTTAGCGAGGATTTCACAATTATTTTCATTCTGACAGTAGATAGTGTCAAAGGCTGGTTTTTTGACAATATCTACTGTCAATATTATCCATATACGTATTAGGGATAATACGGAGCTTGTCCTATAGCGCCAAAGTGTAGTCTCGGTTCCAACAATGTGAGTCGGAGATATATATATTTTGTCTATCGATGTGGTGCCCGGGATCAAACTGCGCACGCGTGATGGTGCTATTGTAGCTTAAAGTGCGCGGTCGGTATTACCGCGGCCGTTTGCCGGTAATATTTGGCACTAACGCCAAACTAGTGACAATCCATAGATAACCTTATACATGTGGCGACATATATCTGGCGACATATATCTTAACTAGCGTTGCGACATATATCCCTATCTCATCCGGCGTAGTGCCTCTGGACACACTACGCAAACGTCAAGTTCGTGGATTCGACTGGCTGGATTGGATCCATCGGCTGCCACAGTGCTGGCACCAGCTGCCACATGTATTGGCCCCGTGCACAGTATAGAGTGGGGGTTTCAAAAGCTATTTAGGCGCCCGTTGCGGAATCCCGGCGGACTATGTTTCCGCAGGAACTTTTCTCGGTCACCGCTACACGCAAAGGCACTGTAGTCGACTTTATTATATCTGTCTGCTGTTGGCGTTCGTAAACGTGCTCTGGCTACAGGTAACTGCACCACGTCGGTAATTACTAGGGAGAAAACTGCTTAGAACAGCGCCACCTCCTGGCTATCTTAGACTTTTCCGGCGGTGAAACAGACGTGCTTGTCGACGCGCACCCGGCCAATAAGGTTATCTATGGGCTGTCAGTGGTTTGGCGTTAGTGAGCTGCCAAACCACTGACAGCCCATAGATAACCTTATTGGCCGGGTGCGCGTCGACAAGCACGTCTGTTTCACCGCCGGAAAAGTCTAAGATAGCCAGGAGGTGGCGCTGTTCTAAGCAGTTTTCTCCCTAGTAATTACCGACGTGGTGCAGTTACCTGTAGCCAGAGCACGTTTACGAACGCCAACAGCAGACAGATATAATAAAGTCGACTACAGTGCCTTTGCGTGTAGCGGTGACCGAGAAAAGTTCCTGCGGAAACATAGTCCGCCGGGATTCCGCAACGGGCGCCTAAATAGCTTTTGAAACCCCCACTCTATACTGTGCACGGGGCCAATACATGTGGCAGCTGGTGCCAGCACTGTGGCAGCCGATGGATCCAATCCAGCCAGTCGAATCCACGAACTTGACGTTTGCGTAGTGTGTCCAGAGGCACTACGCCGGATGAGATAGGGATATATGTCGCAACGCTAGTGTTGGAACAGTTTGTTGTTACCAACATTGTTTACATCATTTTGCTAAGCGGGACACCACCGATGATGACGAGTTTCAGCCGGATCAACGGTTGAGACGTCGAAGGCGGTGGCGGTAGCTGCGTGTGTGTGTGTGTGTGTGTGTGTATTGTGCGTGTTCGTGTTTTTATCAATAATTTTTAGACCAAAACGTTTTACGACCTTTTAAATATTTTTGTAAAACATTTTCTACCGATTTATCGTCGTTTATTTTTAAAAATTTACCTGCGAAGCTGGTTACTCGCTGGCGGGTAAATCGTAAAGACTCTAAATATTAAATATAATTTCGGATAAGCGCCCACGGCGCGGCGCAAGGCACCGTATGTATATGTTTGAAATTATGTTCGTTCATAATGTATGTTTTCTTTTAATTAATATATTTGTGTTAATGGTTAATGGTTTATATCATTTTGTATTTCTTTAATATTATCAAAATATCTGTCACCACATCAGATTTTTTTAAAAATTTACCAAAAAGTTTCATGTAATGCCACACAGCGGTAATGTTTATTGTTGGACGACACCTCAAGTAGTTTTGAGCGCTATAGTTTGTGCAAATTTTTAATCAAATGTTATATTGCGACGACATGAGCTATATTACATCAAAATAATCACAAAATAAATAGTGTGGAGAATGGTCGCTATTTCGCCTTTGTTTGGAATGATACTGTAAAGTGTGTTGTTTCTTGTTAAATTTTCGAGTTAATCTTTAAGACTATATTGAAAATTAAATTATAATTATAACTAATTAAAATCACTTTAACTTACGATCAGTTTTATAAGAACCTGGCCATCTTCTGGTGGCTTTATGGTCTACTGGCGTCTCTGGTCTAAAATAGAACAAAGAACAATTTTAATTGAAAACCATTTCTAAGACCGGTAACCAAATGTTGGCTGATGTTAACCAAAAGTTAACTTAGCTAACTATTAATCGGTTTTGATCAAAAATGTTAACGGAAAACACAAATTGTTAATGTTTTCTAGAAGATAATATGCACATCGAAGTAAAAAGAAAATACCACTTCTACACCTTTTGTGGGAATATAATTTAAAAACTACCCAACAACTTTTGAATTATACCGCCACAAAAATGTAGGACTGATTTATTTTTTCTTCGACTGTAGTTAAATAATATGTAAAAAAATATTACTGTAAGTATTCAGAAAGTAACGAACAGTTGCTTTTTATATTGATAACCATGGGGAACAAGAATTTAGTAAATAAAGTTATAGGAAACAAAGTCAAATCTGACTGGAATTACCGAACGATTAATGGTACTTAGTGAGAGCATTACTTAGTTTGTATTAATGGTTTTATCGCCAGCTTTGTCGTTAATAGATACTAACCCAGATAATGTGTAATTTGTGTTGCGGACGATAAATTTTCCAGGTTTCTTAAGTGTCATATCATACGTTATACAACAGCCGTCACATCTTACATTTCCACCAAAAACAATCCATGGTCCTTGATGCTGAAATAGAAGAATAGTATGCAAGACAAAATAATTAAGAAGAACCAAGTATTTACCCTGATCTCATTTAAATTCCTCATCGGTCTTATAGACTTGCATGTGCGGTCACGCAAAAATGGAAAATCAGCGCTGAAGACGGTTGCAAACGCACTGAAAATCACAAATATTACACATAATATGGCCTGCATTTTCGCACTGTACGACTTTTTGACTATTGATGTCTTTATATAGCGAATTATGTTACTCTAAATATGCATGTTTATTTAATGGTAAGAATGTATGCATTTTATGATCCATATCGGATGATAAAAGTGTCTGCGTATTAGCATAAGCTGAAATATTTAAAAAATATTTGTGACTTTACATTAGTGAATATAAATAAATGTTGTTTTGTAAAAAGATATGAGATATAAATTGTAACGTTGTGAAAAGATATATAAAAAACAAAAAATATGTAATTGTGGTGTAAAAATATAAAAATACAAACACAATCTGATGTGGCCAGCACATGACTTTATCATACCATACAACAGTGGCAAACGCTGATGATCTGACAATACTGTCAATAGAATCCAAATATCTGTCAAATCCTGGCAAACTAGTTGTAATGCAGATGTAAAAGTATTCACAACCAATAAAATGTCCACTTTTACTAGTGGATGCATACATTTGCCATTACATTGTCCATACATTGCCCGGGCATTATTCACAATGCCCTGTATCTATGGGGCAGGATGATTAAAACATGTTTCTTTTAATCATTTTGTTTGTTTCAGTATTTTTACAATAATAAAATCAAGTTGTACTCCCGTAATATATTCAACATATATTACAAAATTAACAAAACTCATATTTTGTGTAAATAAACCTTCAGAAATATACAAAAAGTCACTATTCTCACTAACTACACTAACTATTCTCAAGTAATATGCGTATAAGTTAAAATAAAACAAAATGCATATCCTAAATAAATGTATAGTTTATAATACTCTCAAGTCTCAAGTAACGTAATAAAACATTAAAAATTAACAAGACTCATACAAAAACGAAATAAGCAATCAAAAATATATTAAAACAATATTTGCAACCGTGCCGAAAAAAAGATGAGATTTTAGGTCATTTTTGGATCCCCTGATTATTTTTTTACCAAGGTACAAAAAAATGTCTGTGTGTGTGTGTGTGTGTGTGTGTGTGTGTGTGTGTATGTCTGTGTGCATGTGTGTGTGTGTACCCGATTTTTGTGGCGACGATTCCGGAGAAACTACTAAAGGTATTGGGACGAAAGTTCTTATTTAGAACTTTATGACCAAACTTAGAGCTGAAAAGCTTTTGGTTCAAAAGGGACGAAAGAAACGATATTTTTAAGTTTTTTTCAAGGATTTTGCAAATGAGCTGCCATTTCTGTACTTTCCTCAAAATAGTTAAATAATAAATTAAAGTAGAGGAAATTCTGTATAATATATGTCTACGACATTTTTTGGAAAAATTAATAGTTTACCTGTAAGAGCAAATTCCTTTTGATCGAGATCGAGTCTGCATTAAAACTTAGTTAGCCAGCATTTCGACAATTATTTTCATTCTGACAGTGGGTAGTGTCAAACGCTGTTTTTTTGACAATACCTACTGTCAATATTATCAATCGAAATATCTGTCAAATCCTGGCTACTTGTTTTATTTTAATGCAGACCCGATCGATCACGATCAAATAGAATCTCATGCAGCTAAACTATTATTATTATAGATTCTATGATTATGTCATGAGCCTGGCCACATTATTTTTTTTTTACTTTATCATACGCAGTATGTAAAGTATTGTAATCGTGCCGAAAAAATTTTTTGGGATTTTAGCGGAAATAGGTCTTTATGGGTCCCCTGAACATTTTTGACCAAGGTACAAAAAAATGTCTGTGTGTGTGTGTGTATGTGTGTGTGTGTGTGTGTGTGTGTGTGTGTGTGTGTGTGTGTGTGTGTGTGTGTGTGTGTGTGTACCCAATTTTTGTTAATTCATTTCCGGAGAAACTACTAAAGGTATCGGCACGGAACTTCATATTTAGAAGTTTCATGACCAAACTTAGAGTTGAAAAGCTTTTGGTTCAAAAGGGTCCAAAGGAACTGGGTGTTTACTCTAAGCCTTTTTCAAGGATGTTAGAAATCAGCCGCCATTTCTGTAATTTCGTCAAAATAGTTAAATAATAAATTAAAGCAGAGGAAATTTTGAATAATTTATGCCTATGACATTTTTTGGTAAAATTAATAGTTTAGCTTTTTAGTTTATTCTAAGCCTTTTTCAAGGATTTTGGAAATGAGCCGCCATTTCTGTAATTTCGACAAAATAGTTAATTAATAAATTAAAGTAGAGGAAATTTTGAATAATTTATGCCTATAACTTTTTTTGGTAAAATTAATAGTTTACCTTCAAGAGCAAATTCTATTTGATCGAGATCGGTCGCATCTGCATTGAT
Source organism: Melinopterus prodromus (assembly GCA_964023965.1). Taxonomy (NCBI): domain Eukaryota; kingdom Metazoa; phylum Arthropoda; class Insecta; order Coleoptera; family Scarabaeidae; genus Melinopterus; species Melinopterus prodromus. The sequence goes on along the minus strand of OZ030396.1, from coordinate 37,450,637 downwards.
ATGAAATTACATAGTAGCCAGGATTTTGACAAATATTTTTTTGTGTTGTCACATTCGAAAACAGCTGATCTCATCCATCAGAGGTTAGAGAACCACTATGGAGCGTGGCACGCTGTAGTGCGCAAAATTATAAAATACAAATTTCAAATAAAATAAGATCACCAATTTGATTGTTTGTTGATAAGAAATATCAACCCGTCTTTATATCTAATTCTAAAAATGATACATTGAGAAAATTATAAATAAAGTATAGCGATGAGTGTAGTTTTATTTTAGTATGTTGGTAGGGATGTGTCATGAACAAATATAAATCTGTCAGAATTTCAATTACCTTTTTAAGGTGCGTTTTCATTAGTGATAATGGCAGTGGTAGCAGACGCTGTTATAGTATTTCCAATAGAAAACTGCTAGTGACTCATGTGTATGTACATTTATTTTTTTTTAAATACGTATTTCTTAAAAAGCAACACAATAAACGTTGATGTCGCTCCTGTCAAAAACTAGATAGCGCGACTCGCTCATATGCGACGGCGACACTCCGCCTTCGGTGACGCGCCGTATCACCGCTCGTCGCGCTATTCCGTACTTTCGGCATTTGTGACATAAATAACTATTATTCTAATGACGTAGTGTAGGTAGTGTCAAATGCTGATGCTTTGACAATAACTACGATTTATCTCTATAGAATAGATTCTCATGCAGCCAAACTATTAATTTTATATATTGTATGATAAAGTCATGTGCCTGGCCACATCAGATTTTTTAATTTAGTGTAGCAGTTTAGACTTTGGTGGCACTTCGAATTACAGAGCTTTATTTTTTCTTTACGACACTTACACCAGTCCGATTTGCACCACCTTAAACAGGCACATCGATTTTTGCTTAGCCTTCACAGTTATGACATTCTTGCGCATTCTCTCAATGAAACCTCTGACGCCGGAACTTGTTCGGCAGAAAAGAACTTTTCTTTGCATTGTTTCTTTGCATATCTGTTAGCTCAACTACAGTAGCTAGAATATTCCTCTATGCTTCCATCACTACGAGCTCGGTCAACATCCGGCACAAAAACTCTTACTGTTAAATAATAAATTAAAGTAGAGGCAATTCTGAATAATTTATGTCTGCGACATTTTTTGGTAAAATTAATAGTTTAGTTGCAAGAGCAAATTCTATTTCATCAAGCTCGGTTGCATCTGCATTGATATAATACTATATAGTGAGCCAGGATTTTCCAAATATTTTCAGAATAATGACAGTACCGGTAGTGTCAAATGCTGATGTTTTGACAATATCTCACTATATCTACTGTCAATACTAAAAAGATCTCATATTGTGATACCTTGTACGGCCCTTGCCTGACGGCGTCGGATAGGCAACGTGTCCAAAATGCATGTGTTCTGTTTATTTTTGGTTTGAGGAAGTATGATCATGTATCGAATGGGCTGGGCAACTTGGGGTGGTTGAACATGGATAACACTATGGTGTTGCATGCAGCAATATTATATCATAAGTTGCTGTCCAAGAGGATCCCACAATACCTCATGCGGAAGATACGCTGTAGAACGGATGTCCATAACCTTAATTTAAGATTCAGGGGGTTGTTTGCTCCACCTACCCATCGCTCTGAGCAGTATAAACGGTCATTCTGTTACCAGGTCAGTCACATATACAATGGTCTCAGTGAAGACATGAAAAAGTTATTGTTAAACAGTTTTGGGGGAAAGGTGAAGTGTTGTCTATTTGTTCAACTGTGGCATTACGCATCAACTGTGGCTTTAGGCATTGAGCGCACATCGGAGGCTGTAAATTTTTTTATGGGCATGTGCGATGTTTTGTTGAGTTGGGTCTGCTGCAAATACGTGTAATTGCATTTTGTTAAATTCTTGGAATTATTGTTAGGTTATTAGTACACATATGTCTTAGTTCTAGTTTGCGTAAGGGGTTGAGTGGAAGAGCAAGGCAATTTGGAAACAAGTGTGCTGATCTCCGCCCTAAATATAAATATTATTTTGTTGTATTTAATATTGTTTTATGTTAATAAAGGAATTATTTATTTATTTAATTATTTATTTATCTGTCAAATCCTGGCTAACTAGTTTTATTTTAATGCAGACACGACTGATCTCAATCAAATAGATTCTCATGCAGGTAAACTATTAATTTTATATATTGTATGATAAAGTCATGTGCCTGGCCACATCAGATTTTTTTATATTGAATTTATGAATTTGTAAATGCTTTTATTATGCTTATAATGTTTTGTTTTTGTTAATTTTGATATGTTCTACACCTATCGGGTATTTTTGGGATTAAAGAAAGATTTATTATATTATTTTATAGGTATATGTTACGGCTAAAATGGATACTTGGCTAGTTTCAAAACTAACTAGCTATTTTGCGAACTAACTAAAAGCGTTGTTATTTTGAAGGATTTTGCCCTTTGTTGCAAAATATCGGGTAAACAGCAGCTAGTTAACAAACTAGTTGGTTAGTATGCAAACTATATATGTATTCGTTTTGGTTAGTGTCGTTATTTTGTACTATTGTGTTAATATTAACCCAGTATTTTCGATAGTTTGTATAACAATCATTTATGATGTTGGCTAATATGATAACATTAATCGTTTTAGTTACCCAAAATAGCACGATTCCTGGCTAGTTTATAAACTGAATGGCCTGCCTGTAACATTAGTTTACTTCCACTGTAAGTGTGAGGTTATGTAGAAAGTAGAAGGTTGTTGTAGCAACTTTTCTCGCGCAATCAATTTGATATTTGTAATTAGTAATTTTTGTCAATTGACGATGTGACGGCTACAGAAATTACCCTTCGGGCTGCAGTTGGGCGTACTTCAGTCTCGGGATACACTCAGGGTTACGTTAGATGGCAATGTACCAAAAGGTGTATAGGTGTATCAACAAGACATGTAAATGTGTAAGCTCTGGATTCACATATGACAGTAAATGCCACCAAAGTAAAGACTGCGCTAATAAATAGATCCTGTCAGTTTGTTTTTTTTAATTTTTAAATAAAGTTTATAAATGAAATTGAAATGTAGCATATTGCTATGAACCTAACCTACCTGGTAAACTACCTGGTAAGTATTCAAGCTAGCGGCTATTTTAGTAAACTTATATAAAATCCCCATTTTAACAAGATTTTGTAAACAGTTTGCGTACTAAACAGTTAGTTTGTAAACTGGCGGCTGGATACCCGCTATTTTTCGAGAATGAGCAAATTCCGTCGAAATAACACCGCATTTAGTTATTTTGCAAAATAGCTAGTAAGTTTTGAAACTAGCGAAGTATCCATTTTAGCCGTAACAACTAGGTTTAACCACGGGTTTAACTACCAATCGTTCAGAGTTGTTCAACAACTTTCCTTTTCGCTACTGATCATAGCTACTGTCGAGGAAACGGTGCTAAATGATCACTTAATTTTATGAACGCATCCCAAAATTGACCCAATAACACAAATAATGTTTTAATGTTGTACAATTTCCATTATTAAAGATTAAAACGGCATGATATGCGATGCAGGGATTCACTTCGTGTGAGCCTACAGAATTTTTTCATCGTGATTTTGCTCCATCTGTTAAGATCACAAGAACACTACAAAAAAACACAACTTCAAACTAAAGGATTTTATTGTTTTATTTATTAATGTATCGATTTGCAATAACAATCCTTAATCTGTAGGCTTATATTTTAAACATGCCTTTCCAATGTTGTAATGGTAGTACTTGACTCCGCATATTTTACTTTGTCGTTTAAACGATGCAAGTATTTTATCTCTTGTGCATTTATCCTTCAAAACAGCCAGACTTCTTACCAATACGAAAAATGCACCCGCTGAAAAGTGAAATGTTGTAAAATTATGATTATAGACAGTAAATTTTTAAATTAATATTTTCCAGTAAGTCTGGTGTTAGCAATAAGTGAATATGATCACTTATAAATAAGGCACTTACGTTGTCTGTAGACTACGTGGTACGATGTATAATCCGTGCTTAAGATGTGAACGATGCGAGCTAAACAAAATTTAAAATAAATTAAAATTGTTACGTTTATTGGAGATTTTGAGTCATTTTTTTAAACCCAACAAAAAGTTTCAATTATCTCCACACAGCGGTAATGTTTATTGTTGTGGCGACAGCTCAAGTAGTTTTGAGTGTTATTAATATTGCAAAACTTTAATTAAATGTTATTTTGCGACGACATGAGTTAAATCAGATAAAAATTACCAGAAAGGAAATAGTGTGGAGAATGATCGTGATTTTGCATTTGTTTAAAATGATAACGTAAAATATGTTTTTTCATGTTAAATTTTCATTTTAAATTTTAATAATAATTAATTTAAAACACTTTAACTTACTATCAATTTTATAAGAACCTGGCTTGATTCTGGTAGCTTTATGGTATGCTGGCGTCTCTGGTCTAAAACAGAACAATTTAATAACAATTTAAATTCAAAACCATTTCTAAGACCGTTAACCAAATGTGGGTTCATGTTAACCAAAAGTTAACTTAGCTAACTATTAATCGGTTTTGATCAAAAATGTTAACGGAAAACACAAATTGTTAACGTTTTCTAGAAGAAAATATGCACATCGAAGTAAAAAGAAAATACCACTTCTACACCATTTGTGGGAATATAATTCAAAAACTACCCAACAACTTTTGAATTATACCGCTACAAAAATGTAGAAATGATTTATTTTTTCCTTGACTGTACTTAAATAATATGTAAAAAAATATTGCCTACGGTGTGTACAGAGTGTAACGAATAATTGCTGTTTATATTAATAAGCATGGGGAACAAGAATTTAGTAAGTAAAGTCAAGGAAATAAAGTTATAGGAAAGTCAAATCAGACTGGAATTACCGAACGATAAATGGTAGTTAGCAAACCTGAGCAAAGATAACCAGAAAGTTAACTTCGTTAATCGATAAACCGTTAACGTAAAAGTTAACTTCGTTAACCGATAGTCCGTTAATTTGCTATAAATGTAACGGAAGTTAACGTGAACCGTTAATCATTACCTTTTCATAAAAAAATAGGTTATGTTGAGTATAACCTAATATTAACAGATCATTCGGTTGCATAAGTTAAAATTGCCTTAGGAATTTTTCAAACTAGCCACAGTGGTAATTAAAGTAACTACATTGCTATATGTAATATTTATAAAAAAAACATTGAAAAGACCAAGTAAGGTAGTTGCTGTTAGAAGAAAGGCATTTTCAGAAGGTTTCTTTTTAAGTTTAAATTACTATTACATAATAAATGGGTATACTCGCAGAAAATAGTACGTTTACATCACAAAATTTGTGGATGAAAGTCGGATCAAATTTCGTTTGGTAGTTACTAAGTTACATGGAAAAAAGAAATTTAGGATGTGAACATATTATTTCCGCGACTGTACATACCAAAAGTATCTAAAAACTAAACAATTCACGCACATGCTTTATGTACGGACGCCGTGTCGCACAAAGTAGTACGTCATACAAAACCAAGTCCGAACATGCACAGAATGTCAATAGCAGTTTGAAATGTTTAATTATTATTCATTCGATTTAACCGACTTGAATTAACGGATGACAAATGTAGCGGAAGTTAATGAGTCCGTTAATGGTTTTGAAAGTTAACTTTCAAACGAACAATTTAACTTCGTTAATTAACGATTAAGAGATTAACGCTTTTGTGCCCAGTTTTAGTAGTTAGTGAGAGCATTACTTATTTTGTATTAATGGTTTTATCGGCAGCTTTGCCGTTAATAGATACTAACCCAGATAATGTGTAATTTGTGTTGCGGATGTTAAATTTTCCAGGTTTCTTAAGTGTCATATCATACGTTATACAACAGCCGTCACATTTTAAATTTCCACCAAAAACTATCCATGGTCCTTGATGCTGAAATAGAAGAATAGTATGCAAGACAAAATATTTAAAAAGCAAATATTTACCCTGATCTCATTTAAATTCCTTATCGGTCTTATAGACTTGCATGTCCGGTCACCAAAACCTGGCAAACCAGCGCTGAAAACGGTGGCACACCCACTGAAAATCACAAATATCACACATAGTATGGCCTGCATTTTGACACTGTGTGAGTTTTCGACTATGCGTGTCTTTATATACCCTATTATGTTACACTAAATATGCGTGTTAACTGCATAGCAAGAATGTATGCATTTCATGATCCATATCGGATGATAAAAATGTCTGCGTATTAGCATAAGCTGAAATATTTTAAAAATATTTGTGACCTTGCTATAGTGAATACAAAATTTTATAAAACTTTGTTTTATAAAAAATATAAAAATTAAACTGTGCCGTTGTGAAAAATATAGGATATTAAAAACAAAAATTAAGTTACATGTGGTGTAAAAATATAAAAATACAAACAATGCATGTAGTACATGCAGTATGGACATAGACATCAGGGTTGCCACTTTTGGAAAACAACACAAAAGTTTTTGAGATATATTTTACGACAACGAATCTGATATTACTGAAAACCGATGATCTTGAACTCGCCATGTTTAATATTGAGCACCTCATAGGTACTATGGTAATATAACCTAAATTGCTAAGTATAAAAGGTGATATTAATTGTTCCCCATTGGTGTAACTTAAATTTAATTTGGATGCTGGCGCTTTAGACTTCACACACTGCACGTTGCTCTGCTTTGTTCACCTATCGGCTTTCACTCACATAACACTGTGCTCTGCTTTTTTAACATCACTTCACCAATTCAAAAGGTTTAGTTCTTTTGAGTCTGCGCACACTGTCAGTATTGTCAAGAAGCTGGATTGCCTCGACATTCGTGTGTTAAAGAAGTCTGCTTTCATGATTCTCTGCAAACTTTCCAATTTCACTGGTTACTAATTCCATCTCAAGATCACTGTGGAGATTTTTGTTTCTTATATACCAAGGTGCGTAGTGAGCTAAACAACTTATTGTATTATTTTCTACTATGGATTCATATTGGAGTAATTGTGACACTGATTTCAGTTTCATAATGAAAGCGTAAGTAACATGTTCTAACATTCTCAGATCTAATAGCTGATATTACTTGGTCATTGTAAAGTATTCAAAGAAAGCTTCAAAAAAATTCTTGTTAGAAAACCATAACTCAACTAATTCAAATTCCTAAATTGCCTCTACGAACAACATATACCACTAAAAATTGGCAAAATTGAAGAAAAAATTATGTCTTCCTCAAAAGGCCTAAAGTTTATAATTAAGTAAATAATCTTTAATATGATCGGAAAAAATAATCTAAAAGATTTAACAAAAGCAATTATTTTCTTTTTAGGAAATTATAATGGCCTGAAAGGAAGAAAAAATATGTGGATCCATAGAGACAACATATTGTTATCAACTTGAAATTTTAAACATTATTTCTTCATTTGCGGTTCGTGAATAAACATTATCATTTTGAGATTACGCTCATAAAGAAACAGAAAGTTGGAAATAAAAACTTACAAATCGCAACAGCCTGTATATAGTGGAAAATTGTGAAAAAGAATACATGTAATAATGACTTCCCTATCCAAATTTGTACTTTGCATAAGAATCTTGGTTACGCAATTAAACGTCGCAAATACGACTAATTTACCTCTCATTTACTTATTTTTCGCAACACCCTGTACGTTATATGACTAACAATAAAAAAGTGTAATAACATTTACATCCTAATAATATAAGAAGATTTACAATAGATATCATAAGTCTAATAACTAAATCATCATACTAATTCGTATTTGAGGTTAAAAACAGCCTGTATATTACAGCAAAATCGTAAATAAAAAAAATCCTTGTATAAAACAGGGCTGAAGTAAAATATTAAAAAAAATATATTAAAAAATCTTGCCTTCGGCATTGAACCACTTCGGCATTGAACCACGCCCCAGTAACGTAACGTATTCCATAAGTCCGTACGGCTGTGAATTTCCCCACTAAGCCACGGAGTCGCCTAGAGTTATATACGACTAATGGAATGAAATGTCAAATCTCGCTTAAATATTAGTTTAAAATTGACAAAATACCTTTTGCACTTATCTTCCTACAACTAATGTGACAAACTAACCTTACATTTGTAGAATCGTCGCTTAAATTGCCACAAAAAGCAATCTTATACCATATTGAACAGGGAATTGAAAAAAAAAAATTCATAAAGGTGTACCTAACCTAACCTTCATACTTCCAATTACCGATTACCGAGCAATTCTAATATAAGCAAAATTAAGTTTCCGGGTCCGCTTTATTGTTCATCTGCGTTCCCAGTACCATTTTAATTCAATAATTATCAAATGTACATTGTGTGTATGTTTGATTCTCCTGATAAAGAGACATTTGGATTGACAAATAGGCCATGTCACGTGTCGTTTCAGCAAACTTACCATATATTTATATATGTTATTATCCGCCTAAACGTCTTTTCGGTGCACACCGGACCGAAAAGGCTCCGCTGGCTCCCGCTGCTCGCTCTCGCTACTGTGATGTCTGTGATATGTCGACAAACGGTCTGGCTACCGACCGATTTGACAAATTTTCTGACGTTTCTCGAGGTACACCCAAAATTTCAATTTTAAAGATTTGAAGATTAATACGGCATGATATGCGATGAAGGGATTCACTTCCTGTGGTCCTACAGAATGTTTACTGCGAGATTTTGCTCCATCTGTGAAGATCACAAGTGACAAGAACACTACAACATAAAAACACAACTTCGAACAAAAGCATTTTATTGTTTTACTTATTTTGTACATTAATTGTATCGATTTGCAATAACAATCCTTAATCTGTAGGCTTATATTTTAAACATGATTTTTCAATGTTGTAAGGGTAGTACTTAACTCCGCATATTCGACTTTGTCTTTTACAGGCTGAACGTATTTTATCTCTTGTGCATTTATCCTTCAAAATAGCCAGACTTCTTACGAAAACCATAAATTTACCCGCTGAAAAGTAAAATGTTGTAAAAGTATGATGTTAGACAGTTAATTTTGTAAGTAGGCATGGTTTTAGAAATAATTCAGTAGTCGGTAGATAATACGATATATTATAAAGGGCTTACGTTGTTTGTAGATTACTTGGTATGATGCATAATCCGTGCTTAAGACGTAAACCATGCCAGCTGAATAAAATTAAAAATTAATTAAGAAAGTTTCTTTAACTAAAAGTTTCATTTTTAAGTATTTTTTTACTTACTTTCAGATTTATAAGTACCCGGCCTTATTTTGGTACCTGTATACTCTATTGGCGTCTCTGGTCTAAAACAGAACAAAGAACAATTTAAATCGAAAACCATATCTAAGACCGTTAATCAAATGTTGACCAATGACCATAGGGTTAACCATTATTCGGTTTTATCAAAAATGTAACGGAAGTCACAAATTGTTAACGTTTTCACCCAACTAAAGAGAAGATATTGCTTTAACACGTTTTGTGACAATATATCCAGTGGCGTGCAGTGCATTTGTACCTACATAACGTGTGCAGTGAACAAATATCAAAACTTCGAAAAATACAAAATATTTTGTTGATATTTGATGATATTTGCACTTTCTTGAGGCACTTTTTCGGTTAGAATTGAGTGGAATTCACAGATTTTAAATATATCTAATAGTTTTGTAGATATAATATAAAGTTGTGTTTTTTAAATGGAAACCATAGCTGGCTATGACTGAAATAAATAGAGCCTTTTTTCCCTTTTTCAACGATGTATAAGATGCCTGTCCAAACTATTCCAAAAGTAATGTTTTATTGAATAACATGAAATTAGTATATATCAGAGAAATTATAATTATTGTCTTCGAGATTTCTCCGAGTAGGCGTGGAGTAGCTCTATGTCACTAGTGGTTTGACACTACTAATCAGTGACTTAAGTATTGAATTTGCATTCTTTTGAATATCAATTTCAATTAAAAGTTACGAAATGCTGTATGAATCATATGAAAAATACGCAATGATCGAATGCTTTATTCAAAGTAATAACAATGCTGAAATTGCATCCGAAACATACTTCAATCGTCATCCAGAAAGAACACAACCTCACAAATTTGTTTTTGAGAGATTAAAAGAAAATCTCACCAATCACGGGTCATTTAGTATGCCAAGACCCAAACATTACCATATTGAAAATGGTGAAGAAGCTGCCACCAACACAGTTGCAGCCGCAGTTGCAAATCCCTCAACTTTTAAGTCGTGAAATAGGAACTGAATCTGGGGATCAAGACGTCGAGCTTTGAGAATCCTCAAGAACCATAAATTTAGGCCACACACAGAGAAAGGAATGCTCAATTCAAATAAAATTGCTTTGCATCAAAACAACGGTTGATTTCCATATCCACGAAATAACTATCCACGTCAACCAAGACAATATTTTCTCAGTATAAATGTGTTAAGTGCGTCGTTCGAGATAAAATTAGTTGCAACGAGTAAACTATTGACTTGCACCAAATAGTCATCAACTCGAAAGGACTATAATGTTGTTTTGAATGAAACTTTGTAGTATTATTTCAAATATTTCAACATTTGGACCAAACTAATATTGTTTTAATGCAACCATATGATGTCTTAAAGAGAGTAATAGAGCTATCGGAATAAGTAATAGGTTATTTTGCTTGGAAGAACCAATGTTTCAGAGAAACATTTGAAATTTTGGTTCAACACCTTTAGTGTTCTGAATAGAGTATTTTGTTCTCAAAGCAAGTAACTGTCATTTTAAACGAAGTGCGTTAAAAATTCAAAGTAAGTAATAGTAATTTACATTCAACATAATATATTGATTTGAAGTGAATGCTTTTGTTGTTTTGTTAAAACTATCTACCGCTGCTGCAAAGGTTACATAAAAAAATAAGTCTATCAAAACAAATGCAGAAAGAACTACACGATTATAATAGCACATTACTTTCTTAACCATATTTACTAGCAAGAATAATTCTTCTGGCTGACAAATCTAATCAAAACATAATATGTGGTATTACACCAAAGTTCGTTAAGCAATTATTTTGTAAGACATATATATGTTTTTTAGTCATGTAGCAAAGACAATGGGTAAAAAAAGTTCATATATACCAATACATTAATTTATTATAAAAATAAAAATACATTTCAAACAAGTAGGTGTCATACTGATATAAACCCAATTACTTGTTATAATAAATTTATAATTATAATATAATTTATATATAATTATATTATAATATAATTATAAATTTATAATTATTTAGTTATATAAAATACAAAAGAATGTCATCCTGATATTAGTACAGTTAAGAGCTAAGCAGTCAACAAGACTTGATGGGCCTTACTGCAACTGGCCATTATAAGACGGTTTCTCACCTTAGATGTTTCTAAATCTCCTCTTAGCTTCACCACTTCCCGGAAAACAATCCGATCTCCAATAGCCGGAATAAGTTCTTTTATCTCTTCTTCTGTAAGTTTTGTTATGTTTTGCACAGTTATTTTATGGTCTGCAAACATAGAATGCACGTAGTGTATTAACATTCGCATAAAAAGTAGATATACGCATATACTTACTGTCAAATATCGTTTTAAGATGATCTGATGAAATTGAAAAATCATCCACGCTGTCCATTATCACATGTAAAACTGCAGATACAATCAAGCGTATATCAAAGCGACACTACTTACCACTATAACCAATATATTTGCATGGAGTTAACGTTGTGAGGGTTGTGACGTTGTGAGTGAGACTGGAGAATGTAGTCCTCATATACTGCGTATCTAAAAACTGTCGCCGTTCTACGTCGCGTCAGTCTGGTGCCACAAACCGCGCAAACTCTTAACTTTTCCGCACAATGAAACCACCCGACATTTTAAACTAAGCATTTGGTTACTTGGTTCACACAAAACGTCTCTTGCACCAACCAACTAATTTTACTTGTTTTGAACACCATATTTTACATATATGATCTTGTTTCAATGCAATAGTTGTTTTCATTGGAATATCTTGAATTGTTCAATGCAACACACTATATTCTTAAAAGAACTCATAAGAACTTTTAAAATTATCCAATGTAGTTTTACTTGGAAACAAAATGTTGTCGCTTCAAAGGAGAAATTTGTGAGTTTTGATTCAAAAAGCTCATCTAAATTGAAAACTTTATTGATTTGTTCGGAGTAAATTTCGGCAAGACAACGAATGTCTTAAACATTTCTCTGTGTGCATATGCTTTAAGAAAAGAACATCATTTGCAACCAACAGACCCTCAGCAACGAATGGAGTTTTGCCAGTGGTACCGTGAAAATGTTCAGCAGAGCAGAATCCATTATTTTTTTAAAAAGTATTTGGACTGATCAAGCCTACGTCAGCAGTGCCGGAATTTTTAATAGACACAATGAGCACTATTGGTCTGATTACAATCCTCACCCGTCAACGTGCAAAAACAAGGACGTTTTGGTTTTAGTGTTTGGTGTGCCGTGCTTGGCGAGCGTATTTTAGCATACCATATTTACGAGGAACATCTTAATGGCGACCGTTACTACAATATTGTAAACTATCATATTGTGGATGAATTTGTGGACAATTTGCCACTAATGGAGAGGGGAACTGTATACTTCCAGCACGACTGTATACTTCCAGCACCTCACAAAATAACAAGGGTAAGAGAATTATTGAATATAAATTTCGAAAACCGTTGGATTGGAAACAACGGATCAGTGAGGTGGCCACCACGATCACCAGAACTTACATCTTTGGATTTTTTTCTTTGTGGGCACATTAAAAACAAATCATATAAAAGATCACATAACGACATTCAGGACCTAAGGCAGCATTTTGAAGAATGTATCAATGCCGTTCCTAATATTTTTATAAACAACGCTCTTCGAAATATTGCGACGAGATATAATTTATGCATCAATAAAAATGGACATCAATTTGAAAAATGGTTAAAGTAGTTTGTAGTAGATAATCTTATTTTTTATTTTTTTTATTTAGGTTATTATTATTATCTAATTATCTAATTATTTTACATCGAATAAAACAATATATCCTGCAATGTTTAACCTTTCAGTTATACCCTCGACATGCCGATATAAAGTGAAGATTGACCACCGGAAATTGTAGGATCACGGTTACATACTTTCATGATAGTTTCTTCAGCATACCACTTCCATATCACAATGTTCGACTTTTGGCATATTAATCAACCCGTAATTGATGAGATGTTCTTTTAATCCCAAAAACAAGTTTGTGCGGTCGTGCACTACCTGGATAACGACTGAATTATGTTTCGGATGTTATATCACAATTATTGTTATTACTTTGAATAAAGCATTTGATTATTGCGAATTTTGCATACTATTCAAACGGCATTCCGTAATTTTCAATTAAACTAAAAGAATGAAATTTTACTAATTTCACTAATTAGTAGTGTCATACGCACAGAATACGCCTACTCAAAGAAATCTCGTAGACAATAATCATAGTGTCTCTGATATACATATACTAATTACATGTTATTCAATAAAACGTTACTTTTTGAATATTTTGAACCAGCATCTTATATATCGTTGAAAAAAAGAAAAAATGCTCTATTTATTTCAGTCATAGCCAGTTATGGTTTCCATTTAAAAAAAGAACTTTATGTTATATCTACAAAACTATTAGAGAACAAAGATATCGGCAAGTATGAAAATAGCGAAAAATCGAGTTTTGTATTATAACTCGAAAACAAAAGACGATAGCTTATTTTGGACACAACAACCTTACTCATTTTTCGGTATCTCTTATAGTTACCGAGATCTCCTATAGTAATATCGAATTTGGCCAACCCTGTACACTGTACATACATAATATATAATTTTTTGGCTGAACTTCTTTAATATTTTTCTTTCTAGTTCTTAAATCTTAGGGTGTGCACTGCACGCTCTGCACGTGTGGACAGCACGCCACTAGATATATCATATAATTATTCAAAAGCTAACCACCGACCTTTTACCGGTCTTTCACACATAGTATGACGTCTATAAAATTCTTTGTATTTCAGAGCATATTCATTACTTATTTTTTCATTAGTGGTTTTGTGACCAGCTTTGTCCTGAATATAGATACTAACCCAGATAATGTGTAATTTGTGTTGCGAACGATAATTTTTCCAGGTTTCTTACGTGTGATATCATACGTTAAACAACAGCCGTCACATCTTAAATTTCCAGCAAAAACTATCCATTGTCCTTGTTGCTGAAATTGAAGAATAGTATGCAAGACAAAATAATTAAAAAACGAGCATTTACCCTGATCTCATTGAAATTCCTCATCGGTCTTAAAGACTTGCATGTGCGCTGACGCAAACCTGTCAAACCAGTGCTGAAAACTGTTGCAAACGCACTGAGAATCACAAATATCGCACATAGTGTGGCTTGCATTTTGCCACTGTGTGATTTTTCGGCTATTGGTTTCTATATATACCTAATTATGTTACTCTAAATATGCATATTAACTTGTGATAAGAATGTATGCATTTTATGATCCATATCGGCTGATAACAATGTCTGCGTATTAGCGTATAAACTAGAAACACTTTAAAAATATTTGTGACCTTACACTACCGTTGTGAAAAGAAATATTAAAAACAAAAATTAAGTTACTTGTGGTGTAAAAATATACAAATACAAACAATGTGTGTACGTTTTGTGTACATAGACTTTAGGGTTGCCACCATTCGAAAACTCGTCACAAGGATATCTTATATATAGTCAGTGGCGTAGCTACGGGGGGCGGCCTGCCCCGGGTGCCACCCGTTTTGGGGTGAAACCCGACCGTGAAAAAAACTCACACAAACCGTCACAATGTTTTGAACTATAAATCATTTAGGTTTACAGTTTACAGTTTTGCGAATTTTCATAGACGGCCGTACTTATGTGTACTATCGTGGCCATATATTATGTCCCCTCTTTTGACGTCCATTTTCTCGCAAATCAAGGGGCGAAAAAATTTGAAAAAAATTCTGATGCTGTTCTTGATTAATATGTTACCACACATAAACATTAGAAAGCTGTATAAGTTGGCGTTTTCCGATTTTTCCAAATTAAGAAGAATTGGCGCTGTTTTTGCCTCGTAAATTTCAGTCGTTTAACATTAGCAATTAATTACTACGGAAATAATCCATAGATTTGAATGAATTAAAAAGTAAAATCACCTACCGAATGCTAGCTTTCAATGTGCATTTTTGTAAAATCATTGGATTGGTGCTTGACTCACAAAAACCTATATTATGCAATGCCAGCAGTTCCTTTATTAGAAGACCTAGAATAATGAAACAAAGACTATAGGCTACCCACTAATTCATAGGTTTACAGTTTATTACATAATCATTGTTTATCTTGCATTTTCCCTACAAAAGATCGAGGTGAAGCATCTCATGATTGCTGCAGTTGACGCGGCGCTCTTCGGTCTTCGTGCGACCGAGGGAAGGGATCGACAGCGACGCTGCCAGTAGTGGCGGATCGCACGTGCATTAGTTACTATAGAACAACAGTGTTTATGGACACAATACATATAACGACACGGTGTTTACGCCTCGCCAAAGAAATTTTGATATCCGGCAAAAGATTACCGAATTAAAAAATAGTATCAAAATAAGTCAATAAGATAACAGAACCACGAACAGGCATTTGGAAGTCCCATGGGAATTCTTGGCAATTTAAATCGGGTTTCGGGATTAGCATTTAAAATTAATGAGGTGTCTACAAATTTACTATGCGAAATTTGTAAATGTTTTTTGATATTTTTAAGTATACGCTCAGAACTGACGTTTGTAATATACGTAATATATCAAGAGTTGTATTTATTTTATATTGTTTGTGCATGCATTTAAATATTTTTAATAAATAAGCTGTTGAAAATAAGCTGTTATAATAGTTTGAATATTTATATAACAAAAACAGGCACCACTAATCGGAAAATCTGTTAACTCGATATTATTAGATCTATCCGCTTCCATCAAAAACTTGTTTACAACCTCATTGTATAAAAACTGAAGAAAACATAAACGCCAATCGATAGGAGAGATTACTCTCGTACCGGGTCACATATAATCAAAATTATGCAAAAATTAAGAATTTAATCGTTCTTTTTGTGTATTGATAATAATTCTCTCCGACATGACAGCACCGCTAACGCCTCCCTTCCCCGCAGCACACCAAGGACCGTAGAGCGTCGGAATTCACGCGGAGTTTCAGCACGATCCTTTGTATGAAAAATGCAAGATAAACAATGATTATACAATAAACTTTAAACCTATGAATTATTGGGTAGCCTATTGGGAGAGTGCGTGCTGCAAGCGCCTCTCCCAGCTGTAGGCGAGTACTATGTCCACGAGGCGTAAATGGAGCAGTTCGCAACTATATGTTACAGTTATCTGTAGTGTTTTAGTGGTCCAATCAAACTTGTATTATTATATTGTTTTTGGAAAATAACTGTTAATAGTGAACTTCATTAACTTAATTTCATTGAACTTAATTTAATTTACAATATATTATAAAATATAATTATAAACAACTATTAGGTAAGGTTAAGTTTCATGTACAATTAGTTCAGGTTAAGTTATTTTTTTTATTAATAAACTAGCAAGGCTGTGCTGTAGGGTCCGAGATCTAGCTCATATTCGCACAGTCACTTTCAATTAGCCGGCAAAACACGTGCACAACACAAAATGAGGTTAGTTTATGTTTTGAGACTTTTAGGTTATATTGTAACTTTCTTTTTTTTTCAATTTTCAATTTGCATTTCGTTCTTTCTCCTATTATTTGTACATTTGTCAATACAGCACTTATAGTGTCCCCCCATTACGAAGTTATCGATGAACGATCTGTTGCTGTGAACCACAGAATTGTATACTTATGAGTTATGACAGCTAGGCATCAACATAATGCGCCGCAAACTACTGAACCTTGAAACTACTGCACATCTGTAGGCCGATATTTCTCCGCCACGGGCGCCTAAACCGATTTTCGTCTCCCTTCCACGGGGCTTGCACGGTGCCAATAGTCTATATTTCATTATTCTAGCTCTTCTAATAATGGAATTGCTGGCATTGTATAATATAGCCTTTTGTGGGTCAACCACTAATCGAATGATTTTACAAAACGTCATATTGAAAGCTAGCATCCCGCAGATGATTTTCCTTTTTAGTTCGTTGACATCGGCGGATTATTTCCGGAGTAATTAATTGTTAAAGTTAAACGAATGAAATTTACGCGGCAAAAACAGCGCCAGCTCTTCTTAATTTGGATCGTCCCTAGTTTTGCGAGGAAATCGACGCCAAAAGAAGGGACATAATATATGGCCACGATAGTACATAATATGGTTATGTTTAATTTGATTAAAATGAAGGCTTGTGTTGATCAATTATAAAACTAGAGACACTTCGTCTATATATTGAAGAAAAACGGAATCATATTGTAGAAGAGGCAATAGATATTGCAGTGAAAAAATCGGAGGACTACCTACGTCATTCCAATAGAACGACGAATTCGTCGTAAAAAACGAATAGCCGGTGAGTTGGCCACCGATGCAGGACTTACACAGAGAGCTTGAGAACTTGAAAAGGAATAAGTTGATCGATTCAGTATTGAACTCGAACTAGATCGAAGTCAATTTAAGATGTTTGTGTGGTTTCTATCGACTGTGGTATTATTTTGGATGGTTGACTAAAAATACGCTTGTCAGTAAAATGAGTCTCACGCCAGCCCTGATGAAGCCGGAAAACGGACCGACGAAACGTAGGCACATGTGCAATTCTTAAGAAGTAAAAGACCCATTTAACTGACAAACGTCTTTTATTCAACCATCCAATAAGATGTAGCTTTATTTTTCGAGGTTGTGCAGCAAAACACTTTTCTTTTGGCGAATACTGAAGATTTAAAATTATCTGTATACAAATTTGCTGGTTTGTATGATGAGGTATCAGAAACAACTCCTCTTAGAGATACCAACGTTGAGAAGACATTTAAAAGCGGTCAATGTTACTGTTTCTAATTGGGCGTCTCTAGAATGATCACACTAAAGTTATTTATGACAAATTGTATAGTTCCTTCGTGTGAAATGTGTTTTAGCAAATTAAAATTATTTAAACATTATTTGGGGGCAGCAAGGACCCAAACGAGACTTGACAGTCTTGGCATATTAACAATAGAACATTAGGTAACAAACATAAATTTTGAAAATTTAATTTCCGAGTTTGCGGCTGTTAAGGCTCCGACCTAAATCGACACGAAATATTTCGTTTCGACGTTTTTTTTTTTTTTGCTGGGAAAGGTCAGCCTGTCCTTCGCCTGGTGGTTTTCTAGTAACTTACTACAATTGGATGTTGCCTGCACTTGGCGAACTTTATTTGTTATTTGTATCAGTTTCAGTATTTCCGCCTCAAATTAATTTGAGTTTTAAAAATATTACGTGGTACTTTTATCAATTGAAAAGTTTTATTATACTGGTATTTATTTATTTCCTTTTATTTTATCTAGAGAATATTTGATATATTATTACATATACATTCATAAATTGATTTTACAATACATTTTTGGGTATATTTTATGGCTTAGGAATGTCATTAATTACTAAGCAAATATGTCATTAATTACTAATTACTTTGTTACTTAATATGTCAGTTTTTTCTCAAATGAGATCTCAATTTTTTCCGAATAATTTAGTAGATGGCTTATTTCGGAAGTCAATTAAATTCAAACTCAGTAGTCTCACATTAAAAACACATTCTAGAAAAACACAATTGATAATAATTGTCCAATATTGAGAACTCTGGGAATGGTAGATTTTTTTAATGGAATCAAGATAGGCTTTTTAGATAGATTCCTTTGTCTTGAATACCATTGGCTACAAAAAAGCTTCCTATCACGTAAGGTTTTCGAAAAAGTTGTGGCGTGTAAAAGATTTCGACTGTCAATTGTTGTGAATTTATGGCAACTGAACCCAATGCAATCTCAAAGTAGACATGAAGTATTGTACTTTTACCTGATATCCTGGAAGTTTGTTTATGGCTAGGTTTAGGACTTCGGCTGCTATAAATTCATACAAATTTCCATAATCACAATGTTTGATATTTTGTCTACATCATTTTCGAAAACCTTACGTGATAGGAAGCTTTTGAATCCGGATTGTCGGTCACCGCAGACATATTTCCCGAAGACATAGATAAATCAATACATATTTGTTATTTTTTTACAATTTTCAATTGCTTCAATTGTATGACAATAAAGCCACACATCTATTAAAATCATTGAATTGTGAAATACAATCCTATAACACATTCTTGAAAAAAATACCGACACATTTAAAAATACAGAGGTTTTCAGTAGAGCGTCGATAATTCCGAACCTCGGTAATCCGAACGTTCGCTAATCTGAACGCCCAAAACGAAATAATAATAATAGTTATTTATTATACAAGGGAAAAAGTATTAGATTTTAGCTCGAGGTTGTGTTGTCTACCAACGCGAAGCGGAGGGAGACAAAAAACAGAGCGCTGAAATCTAAAAATTTTTTCCGTGTATATAATACTGTTTTTTTCTGTAACGTGGAAAAATGACGAGTTTATATTGAAAAACATATTACTAGAATATGTTAAAGTTAATCGATGTGCCATTTGAATTTTTAAACTGGTAGGCTGTTGTACACAATTGCCTGCGTTGCTAAGGAAATGTCTACCTTTAGTTATGTGTATATACTATATACCTATATATGTAAGCTAGTAATAATAACGATAGTAGAATGACATATATTTATATTTACTTGTGACAAATATACAATACTTCCAACGTAACTATACCAACACATACTAAATAATTATATCATAACACGGCCATCCTGCAAATGTGCGCCCTCGCACAGAACACTTCACCTCTTCTCAGCCTATAATATTAGTAACCAGGTTTCCAAATATAAATATATATATTTTTTTATTATTAAACGTTAGTGACTGGTAAAATAAATAGTAACTATTAAGAGTTCTAAATAAAAGCAACTATTTAACGTTCAAAATAGCAGTGCAACTATTACAATACAGATTAGTACAATAGTCCACCATTTAAGGTTGAGAAAACAGGTTCAATTATTTAAGGTTCAGAATAGCGGTTCAACCATTTAAGGTTCAGAATAACAATTCAACCATTTAAGGTTCATAATAGCAGTTCAACCATTTAAGGTTCGGAATAACCAGCCAACCATTTAAGGTCCAGTACAACTGTTCAACCATTTAAGGTTCAGAATAACAGTTCAACCATTTAAGGTTCAGAATAACAGTTCAACCATTTAAGGTTCGGAATAACAATTCAACCATTTAAGGTTCATAATAGTAGTTCAACCATTTAAGGTTCGGAATAACAATTCAACCATTTAAGGTTCATAATAGTAGTTCAACCATTTAAGGTTCGGAATAACTAGCCAACCATTTAAGGTCCAGTATAACTGTTCAACCATTTAAGGTTCAGAATAACAGTTCAAACATTTAAGGTTCAGAATAACAGTTCAACCATTTAAGGTTCGGAATAACAATTCAACCATTTAAGGTTTTTTTTTTTTTTTTTCTGGTTCATAATAATAGTTCAACCATTTAAGGTTCGGAATAACAATTCAACCATTTAAGGTTCATAATAGTAGTTCAACCATTTAAGGTTCAGAATAACAGTTCAACCATTTAAGGTTCATAATAGTAGTTCAACCATTTAAGGTTCAGAATAACAGTTCAACCATTTAAGGTTCATAATAGTAGTTCAACCATTTAAGGTTCAGAATAACAATTCAACCATTTAAGGTTCATAATAGCAGTTCAACCATTTAAGGTTCGGAATAACAATTCAACCATTTAAGGTTCATAATAGTAGTTCAACCATTTAAGGTTCAGAATAAGAATTCAACCATTTAAGGTTCATAATAACAGTTCAACCATTGAAGGTTCAAAGTAACTAGCTAACTATTCAAGGTTTAACCAAGCAGTTCAACCAGTTAAGGTTCAAAATAATAGTTAAAGTAATAAAGGTTTCAAATAAATAGCCAACCATTGAAGGTTCGATTTAAATACCTTCAGGTCTGTCATGCTTCAGGCCATCTTCGCAACTGCTCATGTGCAGCTGTTTTGGTGACTTTTAAGCGTTTGTATGTATTTTTCAAAACATATCTATCATTGTCTAGGATTGAAACAACGTCATACGCCCCATCGAATAAGGTTTTGTTTTACCTTTCCTCCTGATACTTGAGTATTGGCTACAGCAACTTTATCACCCACTTGGAATCGTTTAGCTGCCAATCGTTTGAGATCAAATCGCACTTGTTGAGATTGTCTACCTCGGGCTACCGATTGTTTGCATCTAACTTAGGCTGCTGTACAACTTTCAGTAGACCCCTTTCGTGCGGTAACCGATCTCTCATTCCAAACATTACCATATTTGATGTACACCCTGGACTTGTATTTCGAGTTTCATTTAATACCGTTTGTATATGCGGTAAAACTGATGTCCAACTTGATTCTTTTTTATCAGTTACGCTTCTCGTCATGTTGAATAGAGTTCTCGTAACTCTTGCTACCTGTACAATTCCTGTCTAAGCTTATGCATTGCCTTATCACAAATGCGGTGTACTTCTTCGATTCTTCAACAACTGAAATTTGATGGAAACCAGCTTTCATGTCCAGAGTAGTGAAGTAGGTACTTACGTCCAGTTGGTCGTTAATACAAGGTAAACGATATTAATTTTGCGATAGTCCACGCAAAGCCTTAAAGAACGGTTGTCTTTTACTGGCACTTCTTGTAACAATTTTTGTTTAATTTTCTTAAGTTGTACACGCTCTGCATACGATAGTCGTCGTGGTCGAAAAGCAACTGGGATTTGGGCCTAAAGATTTATGTTCAGACGCCCTGTGGTTATCACGTCAGGAGAAGCATTACGAGTTTTTCGTATATTTTTTCTAACTCTGTTGTTGTCGCTCGTCCAATCCTGACATCTTAACATTTTGAACCATACGCACCAATGGTGTAACAATGGTGTAACAAACAAATATCAATACCATGATTGCCCCGAACAACTTCCAACGCACGGCGATTTATTGTTTCTCACCAAATTAAGGTAACAACCCCGAGAATCGTGCCGTTAGGAACAACACAAAATTCTATCTCCATTTTAATCTCCTGTAGACTTATAAGTTAGCACCATCTTTCGAATGTCGGAATGTTTTCGTTGGCTAGACCAGATAGAGAAAAAGTATGCGGTACCAACTTTCCATTTACTTTATAAACTATGTGCTCGTGTATTGATGATGGATCAGCACCGGAATCAACTAAATACAAAAAGTTTGGGACTGTTGCGATAGGCATAATTCGACAAATAAGAACATTTGAGAATGTTATCTTCGGCTTGCCATGTTTTTCCAGCATGACGATTTTGCATGCCCTATGCGTTTACAAAAGTCACATGTGACAATGTTTCCTGAACTGCTGCTGGATGTTGCTGTTGTTCAAGATGTTGCTTCCCCGGATATTGTTGCTGTTCCTTCTCCTCCTGACCCGATGGCTGGAAAATAACGAATCGAATCGATTCCTCATGTGCCCAGTTCTTCCACAGCTGAACCATTTTCCTGAATTTTTTTTTTTAGTTTCTTCAATTCTTGGACGTTTAACCATCGTTTTGGTGTTCCCTTTATTTCTACTTCTTATTCTCGTCGGTTCCAGATGCCGTACCAACATCATTAACTCTGTTTGGATTTCTGGTGTCTACCGGTCTACCGTCGATGCCCTTGTTAATTCCGTATCAGTTCCGATTTTTTTTTAACCGGTCTCTGTTCCATACCAAATAATGCAATTTACGTATTTGAAGCCAAATTTGCGCTGTTCTATCCCAACTTCTGATGTAAGCTAGTAATAATAACGATAGTAGAATGACATATATTTATATTTACTTGTGACAAATATACAATACTTCCAACGTAACTATACCAACACATACTAAATAATTATATCATAACATATATACCTATATATATATATATATATATATATATATATATATATACGGGAAAAACCCGGGGAAAGAAGTTTTCATAAAAATTGACTTTTTATTACCTGTCAACAGAGATAAAATGTCAAACTTTTTTCCCGTCACAGATAAAAATAAATCACTGAGAAACCGAGGGAAAAGCCATTTTGTCGATTCCTGGTTACAGAAAAATGTTGCTTTTGTTTTCTATTTTGTATCCAATACTCATATTTTCTACGAAATAAACGCTGCATTCTGCGAAATTTGACGCTCTGGTTTGGTCACATCCATATGCTGCAATGGAATTTGGTTTCGCGCGATTTTCGCAAAGCGATGCGAAAATCGCTCTGGTCTGAGTGTAACTTTAATGTGTTATTTCCATTACTGAAGATCGGAATGGAATGATATGCGGTGAAGGGATTCACTTCCTGTAGTCTGACAAAATTTTTACATCGTGATTTTGCTCCATACAACAAGAACACCACAAAATAAAAACACAACTTCGCCCATAAGAATGTTATTATTTTATTTATTGAAATACATTAATTGTATGGATTTGAAATAACAATCTTTAATCTCTAGGCTTTAAGTTTCGACATGCTTTTTCAATGTTGTAAGGGTAGTATTTGACTCTGCATATTTGACTCTGTCGTTTAAAGGCTGCAAGTATTTTATTTCTTGTGCATCTATCCTTCAAAACATCCAGACTTCTTACAAGTACCAAAAATTTACCCGCCAAAAATATTTGTGACTTTACATTAGTGAATATAAATAAACGTTGTTTTGTAAAAAAATATGAGATATAAATTGTACCCTTGTGAAAAGATATATAAAACACAAAAATTATGGAATTCTGGTGTAAAAATATAAAAATACAAACACAATCTGATGTGGCCAGCACATCACAGTGTCAAACGCTGATGATCTGACAATACTGTCAATAGAATCCAAATATCTGTCAAATCCTGGCAAACTAGTTGTAATGCAGATGTAAAAGTATTCACAACCAATAAAATGTCCACTTTTACTAGTAGATGCATACATTTTCTAACCAACTTTCGTGGAAGTATGCACAAATATACCACGCCGTAATCTAAATGTATACTTTTACTAGTAGAAGTGCACAACAAAAATAACCTCGAATTCTATTGGCGCTCACTCTGGTCAGCATAACCTGATATAATTCTTAGCAGAACAAAACAATTATGAACGACAGGAGGCGCAATACTAAGGAAACCATTGAAATAAATATGTTGAACAGCATTCTTAAAAGTATAGTAGGGTTTTCATGCAGTGCAGCTGAGGAGTTGTCCCCAGAAAACCAGTGAATATGTTTGGCAAAATAATAAAGCAGAATAATAATTCATAGCATACTGAAATGTTTATGTAATTCAAATTATCCACCATGTATTGTTAATCATGTATTGTAATAAATAAACTCATGGACAAGAAAATTCCGACATGTACCGGCTTTTGATAAATTTTCTGCACCCATGAATGAATAGCCACATGCTATTATAATTATGAACAAACGATTACCCCTTATTATACAGGGAGAACCAGATTCACGTTATATCAGTCACAAATGAATGCACAATAGACTAAATTTGCGTCTAATTAAATATCATTCAGAATTGTTTAACAACTTCTTTTTGCTGCTAATCATTACTGTCGAGATAACTTTACTATATGCAAACACACTACACAGTCATGGAGTACATGTTGTATTTCCATTACTTAAGATCACAACGGAACGTAGTCTGAAACAATGTTTACATCGTGATTTTGCTCCACACAACAAGAACACCACAAAATAAAAACACACCTTCGAATAAAAGAATCTTATTTTTTTATTTATTGTAATACAAAATTGTATGGATTTGCAATAACAATCTTTAATCTGTAGGCTTATAGTTTTGACACGCTTCTTCAATGTTGTAAGGGTAGTATTTGAGTCTGCATATTTGACTCTGTCGTTTAAAGGCTGCAAGTATTTTATTTCTTGTGCATCTATCCTTCAAAACATCCAGACTTCTTACCAATACGAAAAATTTACCCGCTGAAAAGTAAAATGTTGTAAAAGTATCATGTTAGACAGTAAATTAAAGTAATAGAGTTCAGTAAGTATGGTTTTAGAAATAATTCAGTAGTTAGTAGATAATACGATATATTATAAAGCACTTACGTTGTTTGTAGACTACGTGGTAATTTGTATAATCCGAGCTTAAGATGTAAACCAGGCCAGCTGAATAAAATTTAAAATAAATTAAAAAGTGTCATTGATTCTAGATTTTGAATCAATTTCTATTTAAAGCTCTACTTAAAGATAGTGCGAGGTCATGAGCTAAACTACATCAAAATTACCACAATGTACATAGTGTAGAAATGATTGCTATTTCACACTTCTGTTTGAAATGTCAATTTAAATCTGCACTTTATTGTTGAATTATTGGTAAAGAATCTTTAAGACCAGAGCTGATTTGTGATCATCTGGAGCGATGTTGGATAGACCGATAAAAGAATACAAGCCAATTAATTTTCATGATTTTTAAATATGGATCTGAACATGCGCAAATCCTCGCTGTATTCATTATTAAAAATTATATTTTAAATTATTAAAAGGTAATCAATTAAACTTACTTTGACATCTATAAGTACCAGGCCGTATTCTGGTACCTTTACGAAATACTGGCGTCCCTGGTCTAAAACATAACAAATAGCAATTTAAATTGAAAACCATTTCTAAGAGCGTTAACCACATGTATATACCCATGAACAAAAAGTTAACCATTAATCGGTTTTCTCAAAAGTGTGACGGAAGTTACAAATGGTTAACAATTTCTAGAAGAGAACAAGTACATCCAAGTAAAAAGAAAATATCACTTTTACACCTTTCGTGGGAATATAATTCAAAAACTACCTAACGACTTTTTATCGGTCTTTCACACATATGTATGTCTATAACATTCTTTGTTACCGGGGAATATTCAAAAAAAGAAAACAGTTTAAGTGTTGTTGGTTAGTTATTCAACTATATCGCTACAAAAAGGTTGGAAGAACGTTTTCTTTTTAACTTCGCCTGTACCTAAATAATATATAACAAAACATTTTATACAGTGTGTACAGAAAATAACAAATGAAATTCGTGGGGAACAAGAATTTAGGAAATAAAGTCAGGGAAATAAGGAATATAATGGGTCCATGTCCTCAGCCCCCCACAACCGAAATTTCAATATTTTCTTATGGCAAAGTTTTGTGCTTGTTTTGCCCTGTTTTGTGCCGCAAACCAAAAGCTTTGTGCTCCTTTCGTTTCGGAGTTATAAGCAATTTTCTGAAGGGGCTGTGGACATTCCAGCCGCCCTACTTTCGAATTTCGTTTTTTTTTCTAATGCCAAAGTTTTGTGCTAGTATTGTGCTGTTGTTGCCGTAAACTGGAAGTTTTGTGCTCCATTCGTTTCCGAACTATAAGCATTTCATTCATGATCGAATAGCTGCTCTAGGCGGTCGTGTTTTATTGTTTGTCGCAATGACCGACTTAAACTTTTGTGGTGTCTGCAAAAAAACAGTGAAAAGGTAGGAAGGTATAAAGTGTGCCTTGTGTTACGCAACGTTTCACGCATTAAAATGCGTATCAGTTGAAAAAAAATTGTGTGACTTTGTGACAAAAAATAAAAATTTTGTTTGGTTCTGTGACTTGTGCGCGAACAACAAGAAGGCCAGCTCGAAAGTTGTGTTGCTGGAGGTTTTTGATTTAGTGCATGCGTTGAAGCGTTCGCTTCAGAGCCAGAGTGAGATGGTTGAAAAACATGAGAATTCCCTGGATAGTCTGCGATCAACAATTCTGGAGATTGAGTCTACAGTAAAGGTTGGGAACAAGGAAATGATTGACGAAGTGCAGAAGGTGACTCAACGACACGATGATTCTTACGCTGGTAAGCTGAATGGAGTACTTAATAATAATGCAACTAATGGACCGGTGGTGATAATTAAGCCGAAAGATGCTAAGAAGAGTTGCGCTGATACAGCTAAGATCTTGAAAGGACAACTCAATCCAATAAACTCGGCTGTGTCCTCAATGAGAACTGTAGCCAAAGGTGGAGTAGTTGTGCAGTGCAAAAACGGTGAGCAAACAGAAAAGCTGAAGCTGGAAGCCATTGAAAAGCTGGGAGATGACTTTGATGTGAAAATCTCGAGTATGAAGCTGCCTAAGGTGAAACTGGTTGGCCTTACCGAGAACTTAAGCAACGAAAAGATAGTTCAGTACCTAAAATCTCAGAACGATTTCATAGGAAATGAAGCTACAATTAAGATATTGCATGTTGGCAAGAAGGCGAATTATGGCGACCATTATTGCAGAGGTTGACGGCAAGACTTTCGGCGAAATAATGAGAGAAGGTCGAGTCACTATCTATTGGGATACGTGTTGGGCGTTCGAGGCTATTGATTTGTTGAGATGCTACAACAGCTGTGGGTACAATCACATAGCCGATGACTGCAAAAGAGATCTTGTATGTCCTTTGTGTGCTGAGAAACATAAGGTTGCGATGTGCAAGGCTAAGTCAAGAAGCTGTGGAAACTGTAAGTATGCCAAAGATGCGTTGGGCCAGGAGATTTCCGACGGTTGCCATGCGGCTTGGTCGTCCGATTGCCCAATTTACATGAAAAAGGCAAAAGTGGAACGGCAAAAAATTGACTACGGAAAGCATTTTTTACAAGTGAGCCAGACTGCTCAATAAGCGGGCAGTCACAAGGGGAATCTGCTGACACTGCACGGCGTACTATTTCAAATGTTTTGTTTGTACACCTGAATGTTCGATCGCTTGTCAACAAACTTAATGAGGTCAAGGAATTTGTAATAGGTACTAATTGTGATATATTTGCAATTAGCGAAACTTGGCTAAGCGATACTATTACAAATGAGATGATAGCTATTACCGGCTTTAATATTCTACGGATGGATAGAGAAGCCAGGGGTGGAGGCGTTGCCATGTACATCAGATGTCCAATAAAATATTCGGTGATTGAAATTCCGGAGGAATCTAATTCTCAGATTGAACAATTATGGGTAAAAATTTATACCAAGAAAACATGTATGGCTGTTGGTGTTGTTTACCGACCGTTTCTTTACTTCTCGAGTTCGAGACACAAGCGATTAGCGGCGTCTTTGGCGGCACTTAAGAAGTTGGGGTGTGGTGCAGAAGGGTGATGCATGTGCCTTTCCGACGGAATTGCGCAACGCGGACGATTTTAGTGCTCATTTTATAAACAGTGTTCCGAGAGTGCATCTTGATCGGGAGTATATTGGCGAGTTTGAAAAATCACGGCACACAAGCGGTGGGGATTTTACCTATCGACCTGTGGAAGTCTCCAGTGTCGAGACTTTAATATCAAAGGCCAGATCAGCGTGTTGTGGTGTTGATGGAATCTCAGCAATGATGTTACAGCTTTCCAGCTCATTCTGCGTTGCGCCCTTGACCCACATCATCAACTACTCATTTGAGGTTGGCGTTTTTCCGTCCCTGTGGAAATCTGCCTACGTCAAGCCTATTCCAAAGAAAGCTTCGCCGTCAGCTCTGGGTGATTTCCGTCCAATTAGTCTTCTGTGTGCTGCGTCGAAGATCGCAGAATCCTTGCTACATGTGCAGTTCTTGCAGGAACACAACATACTACCCAAGCATCAATCGGGCTTTCGTAAATCGTATGGTACGAGGACGGCTTTGCTGCGTGTCCTTGATGATATTGTGTCAGACCGTCGGGGGTCATTAACTACTGCCTTGGTCCTGCTGGATATGTCTAAGGCTTTCGACAGTGTTGGCTTCGAGTGCGTGCTTGCAAAATTAAAACACTATGGCGTGGATGGACCGGTTTTGCATTGGTTCGACGAATATCTAAACGGGAGAACAATTAAGACTAAAATTGATAACTTTAATATCTCCGAGCCGTGGAGGGTTGAATCGGGTGTGCCTCAGGGGTCTGTGCTTGGGCCGCTTTTGTTTAACCTGTTAACGGCGGATCTACCGGATGTGATCGAGAAATGCAACTACCACATGTACGCGGATGACATTCAAATTTACGCACCGATAACTGCTGACAATGTCGATTTATGCATAAATACCATCAATGACGATCTTGCTAGGGTTTATTCCTGGGCAACGAGTAACTCCTTAATGCTAAATCCGGTAAAGTGTCAGGTACTCTTCATCGGGAGTGATGCGGGTCGAAAAACTGTCGGTCTATCGAATTTTAAAATCGCGTTGAACGGTGTCAGCCTTCCAATCGTCGAGGAAGCTCGGAATCTCGGTGTGATGTTCGACAGTAATCTCTCTTTTAATGGTCACGTTGATCGGTTGTGTCGGGGTGCTTACGCGAAGTTGAAGCTGCTCTACCAATTCAAAGCTATTCTACCAACTAAAGTGAAACTTATGATTACAGATTCCTTGGTGTTGTCTAGCCTGGACTACGCAGATGTTGTTTATGGGCCCTTCCTTACACAGGCCAGTAAGCGTCGACTGCAAAGTATCCAGTACAGCTGTATGTCGTTTGCCGTTGGTTGCCCCCGACGTCAGCATATGACCGGGGTATTTCGAGAGCATCGCTGTCTGCGAATGGGTGAGCGTCGCTTCCTCCACTATGTCGGCGTGGTGCGCTCGGCTGCTGTGGATCATCAACCGCCCTATCTGGCCGAGAAAACAGCTGCGGATTGAAGCACATGCCCGAGAGCTTCGTCGGGTTGCCACGACAGCGACGGTTCCAGAACACAGGGCAGCATCCTTCAGGAGGTCTTTCTCCTATCTCGCTGCCTTTGTTGTAAACAACACCCTCAGCACCATCGGCTTCCGGAGCCGAGAAACCACCATCGAACCTTTGAAGGAGGCGCTTCTATCGGGCGTCATTTTGTGCGACGATATTTTCTGAATATTTTTTAGATGTTTTTTAATTTTCTATGATATTATTTTTTTTTTGTACCGTATGTTTTCCTGTTTCTTTATTATTTCGTTTGGTAGTACTTTATATCACTTCGGTGTTGTGCTTACCTTTTGTATTTTTGATACAATAAAGTTATTTTATTTATTTATTTATTTTATTTATTATTTTTCTGAAAGGGGCCTGTGGACACGCCAGCCACCCCAATTTCGAATTTCGATTTTTTCTACTGCTTAAGTTTTGTGCTAGTTTTGTGCTGTTTTGTGCCGCAAACTAGTTTTAAGTTTTGTGCTTCTTTCGTTTCCGAGTTATAAGCATTTTTCTGAAGGGGGGCTGTGGACATGCCTAATCTAACTGCCAAATTCAAAATAATATCAAACTTTTTTCGATGCTAAAGTTTTGTGCTAGTTTTGTGTTGTTTTGTTCCGCAAACCAGAAGTTTTGTGTTCTTTTCGTTTTTGAGTTGTAAGAATTTTTCTACTAGGGAGCTACCCGGGGGAAAGTGGATAATGCATACATACGAGTTTAACGGCACTGTTTGTACAGGGCCGTCTTAAGATATTCGACGCCCGTGGGCTACTAAAATTAATGCGCCCCTCTTCATAAGAAAATACAAGATATAGATAGCGGTTGCGCATGCGTGATAGAAAAGTGTCCGAACTAGGAAATGCCAATTCATTACCATTATACTACACAAAAACATAATATTTAACAAAATTTGAAAAAAGGCTAAATGAAAAACAACGTTTATATTTAACAAAACCAAAGTTACTTATATATTTGCTGTCTTTGCATTTTTTCCAAGTTGGTATCACACGTATTTAAGTTATTAAATAGATCACTCTATATGAACAAAATACTCAAATTATTTAATTTGCTCTGCTCTAAAGAAGGTGGTAAATAATCTGATATACTTTTCAGTGCTACAAAAGATCTTTCGCCGCTGCAATGTATAGTGGCATAACTGAAAAATGCGCAGTGCGTAGTGCTGTGGTCACGTTAGGAAATGTAGACGCAATTATTGAGTCATCTATTATCCTGAGAAACTGCCAAAAGCGAAACATTTGATTAGGTATTGGTGCCATAAAATATAAAATAATCTTAGAAAAAACATAAATTAGCGGTTCCTTTGGAATAAATTGGCTTAATAAATTGCCAGCCTAGTTTGTACGAAAATAGTCCAAATACTCAAATTTTGCCAACATAGCTTTTGTGTTACATAATTCGATGAGCAAATTTCACATCGATTAAAGGATGCAATAAGTATCATAATGATTTATAGTATAAGTCTTTACATCCCTAATAAGTAAAGAGTGGTCTCCATCTGGTTCTATACAAATCTGAGCCGCTTTTTCTCTACTGTAAATGTTATTATTTTGGATTTAAGCCATTTGAGTATTATTAGGCCGACACTGTTCAACATCAACAAATTGTTCTTTTCATATTTATTGTATGTATATAGTGGGCGCGTAAAGTATGAAAATATGAAAAAAATCTAAATGATGTACTTTTACCTGAAATCCTGAATTGTTCACAATATATTTGAATCATTTACAGCGATTCTAACTAGTGTGCTGGTGGATCAATTCCTATTGTAAATCTATATATATATATATATTGTAAATTCATAATTCTTAAACTTTTTCTCGAAAATTTTCTAATATAAGGTTATAAAATTTGTATGCTACGATGAAGACAATTAACAGATCTATCATAATCAACAAGAAAAATATGGTGTTGCCATTTAGAAACAGTGTCTATGACGTCATAAGTACAAAACAATTGAGGAGGAAAATTAAATTTGTTACAAATGTTTCCAGTTTCCGAGATTTTGTCATGCTTCCATACTTTGCGCAGTCACTGAATAATTCTTAAGAAATAACAAAAATCAATACGTCAGTTCAATAAGAACAGTCCATAATTGAGTAATAACCTATTATCGTTTCCAAAAAATAACATTCATAACTAGCCCATATAAAATAAAAGCCCAACAAATTTAGAACACCAAAGTAGAAGATGCAGTTATCTTTATAAGCAATGATCAACGATGAAACTGTGATCAAGTAGATCAGCATCATATTATTTTTCATGATCTCATACATGTTTACTAGATGTTTCATATATCTATATATCTACTAGATATCTCAGGCATCCAATTTTCTATTTCATTTAGAACAGGTTATTTGTTTAATTTTGTGAAAAGATTTACAATAAAAATAACTAATAACAAAATAACTAATAATAAAAAATATAACACAAAAATTGCCGCCCCCAAAAAGTAGGCGCGCCAGGGCTATAGCCCATTTAGCCCTGTGGTTAGGGTGGCCCTGTGTTTGTGGCTATATAATTAAAAACTATTCAATAATTTTTTATCGGTGTTTCATTCTTTGTTCTTTGTACTTGAATAATTTGCACATGGAATTCCGATTAAATATTGTTAAATAGCTTTTAATTATAAAGTCTCAAAATTTAATATTATGCATTCTTATGCAAAATCGATTTTCAAAAGTGGGGGTGCTGGTAGGTCCACAACCCCCCTTCGGAAAAATGCTTATACCTCGGAAACGAATGGAGCACAAAACTTTTAGTTTGCGACACAAAACTGCACAAAACTAGCACAGAACTTTAGCATTAGAAAAAAATCGAAATTCGAAAGTAGGGGGCTGGCATGTCCACAGCCCACCTGCAGAAAATTCCTTATAACTCCGAAACGAAAATAGCATAAAACTTTTAGTTTGCGGCACAAAACAGCACAAACAACCACAAAGCTTTGACATAAGAAAATTTTGAAATTTTGAATGTGGAGGGGCTGAAGACATGGACCCTGATATAATTCATGTTCTCGTTCACAAGATGCAGATTGTGGTTCGCGTGCTTTTATTTTACTCCAACCATGGATATTAATAACGTAGAACGCAGGTTATATGAACTTATACGTTATGTTGTGATGCTAATGGTGATACACACAAAAATTTTACGGAGAGATTTTGATTAGTTGGTAGTTGGTCATACTCAAAAAGGAGTGTTTTTTACCCAAAATCCATTAATTGTATGCTAAGAATTGTTGATATACATCATATCGGAGTTAATTTTACTACATAGCAGGTAGTTGAAAATTTTTTTGTTTATATTCGAAATGGTGAACATTTTTACAGGCGGTTTGACATGAAAATTAACACCATGCAGGGTTTGCACTCTACGCAGTTCGGCCGGTTCTTGTGTTGTGCTCCTAATTTTCTGTGCTTTAATTGAGTGAGGTAGGTATTTGAATAGTTTTAATATATCTGACCGTGCATATTAAAAAGGGGTTAGTTAGTAAGTAAATTGTAGTTATCGAGATAAACGCGTTTAAAGTTTGTATGCTTGTTTTGCTTGCGTATCACGATATGACTCTTCCCCTCTCTTCGGTGGTATTCTACAGCAGATATGGTGGTGGGGTACCCTTTTCTTAATTTAAAACAACTCTACGTTTAGATTATTTAGATTGGTCTGTTTAAATTAACACATGCTTCCTTCCGCAAAAAAGAAATTACGGAAAACTAATAAATATCACTTTTATATAATCATAAGTTCTACCTAATTTTTTCTTTCAACCGATTTTAACAAATGAAGCGTTTGTTCTTCATGTCTCAAGACTCAAGTCGGTTTGAGTAGAGTACTCAAGAATGTTACTTTTATTCTTAAATCTTAATTAATAAATCTTAATTAATGGCTTTGTGGCCATCTTTGCCCTCAACAGATACTAACCCAGATAATGTGTGATTTGTTTGGCGAACGATAATAGTTCCAGGCTTCTTAAGTGTCAGATCGAACGTTAGACAACAGTCGTCACATCTTATATTTCCACCATAAACTATCCATGGTCCTTGATGCTGAAATAGAAGAATATTATGCAAGACAAAATAATTAAGAAAAGCCAACTATTTACCCTGATCTCATTTAAATTCCTCATCGGTCTTATAGACCAGCAGATGCGGTTACGCAAAAATGGAAAATCAGCGCTGAAAACGGTCGCACTGAATATCACAAATAACACAAATAATATTGCCTGCATTTTGGCACTGTGTGACTTTTTGCTATTGGTGTCTTTATATACCGAATTATGTCAGTCTAAATATGCATGTTACCTTAATGGTAAGAATGCATTTTATGATCCATATCGGATGATAAAAATGTCTGCGTATTAGCATAAGTTGAAATATTTTTAAAGTATTTGTGACCTTACATTAGTGAATATAAATAAATGTTGTTTTGTAAAACATATGAGAATGAAATTGTACCGTTGTGGAAAGATATATTAAAAACAAAAATTAAGTTGCATGTGGTGTAAAAATATACAAATACAAAAAATGTAGGTAGTACGTGCAATGGACATCGACATCAGGGTTGCCACTTTTCGAAAACAACACAAAATCTTTTGAGATATTTTTTACAACACATCTGATACCACTAAAAAACCGATGATCTTCAACTCGCCATATTTAATACTGAGCACCTCATAGGTACTTGTGTATAACACCTAGTCTGATGACTATCTAGCTATATTAATCTAACTTAAATTGCTAAGTATAAAAGGTAATATTAATTGTTCCCCATTGGGGTAACTTAAATTTAGTTTGGATGCTGGCGCTTTAGACTTCACACACTGCACGTTGCTCTGCTTTGTTCACTTATCACTCACATAAAACTGTGCTCTGCTTTTGTAACATCACTTCACCAATTCAAAAGGTTTAGTTCTTTTGAGTCTGCGCACACTGTCAGTATTGTCAATAAGCTGGATTGCCTCGACATTCGTGTGTTGAAGAAGCCTGCTTTCATGATTCTCGGCAAACTTTCCAATTTCACTGGTTACTAATTCCATCTTAAGATCCCTGTGGAGATTTTTGTTTCTTATATACCAAGGTGAGCCGACGTTGTTTCTTAGCACCTTATTTTGGAAGCATTGAATGATGGTGTTATTACTTGGCTTAGCGCAGCCCCACAGTTGGATACCATAGGTCCACACAGGTTTAAGTATCTGCCTGTATAGTAGGTATAGTAAGTCGACAAAGCCGGCTTCCTACCGATAAGCCAGTAAATTTTTTGTATCTTATGATAAGTTCTTCTCGTTTTTTTACATGTGTTTTCCAGCAGAGGTTGATGTCTCGAGTCATATCGAGGTATTTTGCTGTGTTCGAGTGGGGTAAGGTGGTGTTATTTATTTGAACTGGAACGTATCATATTCTGTTGTTGGTAAAATATATGTGAACGGATTTGGTTTCGTTCAATGTAATCAGCCATCGTTGCAGCCAATCACTAATATCGTTGACAGCATTCAGTAGTTTTAGTGTTGCTCCTTCAACATTTGTGTCTATTATAGCAGTGTCATCGCAAACGTGACAACGGTAACACCATCTGGTTGCGGAAGATCATGTGTGTATAGAAGGTATACAATTGGGCCACGTATACTACCTTGTGGTACTCCAGCTTTAATACATTTAAGAGTTGAGAACTCATTATCTTGCTTTATACGGAAGTATCAGCCAGAAACATAGGATTTTAATAGTTTACTCTAAGGGTAGTAGCCGATCCAGCTTATAGAGTAGACCTTCGTGCCAAACATTGTCAAAGGCTTATGCCACATCCAGGGATATAAAGGGGCATACCTTTAGCGAATATATGGGGGATATATTATATGGGTGTAATGTATAGGTGTAAAAATACATATAAAAAATACTACAGAAAATTAATACTAAAACACAAAAACATATTAGTGTCCAGGCCACATTAACATCCAACGCCTAATTCGTTAAAATCGAGTGTGGCCAAGATTTAACGCATTACCTGACCAGAAGGGCGGCAGATGATGACGCGTTAGTTAACGCATTAACCCGTTAAGGCTCGTACGCACACGGCTAGTAGTTTAGTACAGTAGCGAGTATCCACTTACTACTAAACGGTATAGTACCTAAAATGTGTCCGAACGATCTGCGAATTAGTACAATTCTGAGGTGAAGGTCGACCGGGATGCAACTACAATGTAGACGCGCGGCTATCCGCAGGGTAAAAGAAAACATGATTACCATTGCAATCATGTTACAATAGTCCCTGGATAGACCAAAAACCCAATTTACATAAAACGCTGTTGAGCATATTTTTCGAGGTCGCAGCCTCTCTTGCATCTGTTGTTTCAGTAATTCGTAACTATTATTATTATTTCGTAAATTAAGGAGTTAACGGTTCAAATGTAACCGGTAACACCGGCTTTCAGGCAGCACCAGTTTTACCTAGGCCAACTTAGTTCGGCCGAAGAGCGGTAAGCACAACTAGTTTATCCTAGGCCAAACTAGTTTAACGTGGTATGTAAAGGCATACTTCAGGTCAAACTGGTGTAGGCTAGGCCAAACGGATTTTAATTAACGGTTTTGAAGTGTACCATAATTTTTACGCGCGTTTTCTATAGTGCGTGTTCTCTGACGCGCGCGTTTTTTTCAGTATCGTGTTTTTTGAAGCTCGTGTTTTATGATGCGCGTGTATTATGACTCGCGAGTTATCTGAAGTACTCGACGGTGACATATTCAAGGAGAAATGTAATTTGTCGGGAAATTCCTAAAAAAGCGCGTGCTTTTTACGCGCGTTTTCTGTGTCGTTTGTTTTCTGACAAGCGTGTTTTATGAAACGTTCGATTTCCGACGCGCGTGTTTTTACGCGCGTTTTTTGACAGCCGTGTTCTTAAGCGCGTTTTGTGATGCGGGTCTTTTCTGACGATCGTGTTTCTCTGAAGTATAATGAAGGGTGTGTTTTTTACGCGCGTTTTTTGTGTGGCGTGTTTTCTGACAAGCGAGTTTTATGAAACGTTCGCTTTCCGACGCGCTTGTTTCTTACGCGCGGTTGTTGACAGCCGTGTTTTTTAAGCGTGTTTTCTGATGCGGGTGTTTTTGAGGTGATTTTATCAGAAAACTCGTGCTTGAGATATCGAAATTAAGTATGATCACAGGTAATTCACTCCTAAAAATGCATACTGTGTCCAAATCATCAATAAATCGGTAAAGGATTTTCCAAATTATGTATTTATTCGTGTTAAATGTGCAATTGGGACCACCTGCACCGTGGGCCGTGCTATACGCCACAACAGGTAACAAAAGGTACTCGACAAAAACAAACGTGTCCGCACCAGCGGCATAGTTGTTTACTGGTACGTGGTGGGGAGACCTACTTGACTATAGAATAATTTCTATCGTCTTGCCTAAATCGTTTTTCGAACCACTCGACTCAATTTTCATGGCCGCACACAGAAATTCACTAAATTACTCGCTACTGTACAAAGCTACTAGCCGTGTGCGTACGAGCCTATCTTCTTGCCTAAATCCTTTTACGAACCACTCGACTAAATTTTCATGTCCGCACACTGAAAATCACTAAATTACCAGCTACTGTACTAAACTACTAGCCGTGTGCGTACGAGCCTTTAGACGCTAGGCGTTAGTGTATCTCGGGCATAACAGGTAACAGGTATAGTAGTTACGTAGTTATATTAGTTGTATCAAAAAAGCGCTTTCTCTTTCGAAATTCAAAATTTCAAGTGCATGAATAAGTTGTCCCTATGGATTCACATATAGCACCAGAAAATGGCAATTGAAAAGTATTTAAATATAAAGTTTTGACCAACTTTTGTCAACATTAAAACACATCTTTTAAATCATAAGAGAAAGGTAATTTTTTTAAGTTCTATGTATTTAATCAAACTGCATCGATCTAATCGATCAATCATCATATGTTAATGTTAAATTTTCTCTATTTGAAAAAGAAAAATCACCTAAAATTTAATTAAAAAGAAATCGAATTTTTAAATAAAATTGTAAACTGCAGGCGTTCTGCGGGAGTCCTAAATATTTTACAATTGGACCATTTTTGTTGTGGTATTTGTGGGCAA
This sequence comes from Melinopterus prodromus, assembly GCA_964023965.1. Classification (NCBI taxonomy): domain Eukaryota; kingdom Metazoa; phylum Arthropoda; class Insecta; order Coleoptera; family Scarabaeidae; genus Melinopterus; species Melinopterus prodromus. The sequence goes on along the minus strand of OZ030396.1, from coordinate 37,412,787 downwards.
ATAGTGACAACCTTTTACCAACTTCAAATTTTGAAGTTTGACATTTTATCTCTGTTGAGAGATAATAAAATGTCCCTTTTTATGAAATTACTTTTTTCCACGGGCAAACTTTGACCTCGATGCGCGTCTACTAAACGTGATCCGATAGATCTCAAATTTTGGGGGTGATTTCAGTCATTGGGATAAATTTGTCTGGTACGTATTTTGAATATTAGAAGTTAAAAAATAAGGACACCCCTACCTAAAGTAGAACGTAGTTTTTACTTTAACATACGTAGTATGACAAAGCATCGCACAGTGGTAGATTTTGCACTTTTAGCTGATCAAAATTACTTTTGTTATAGGAATTTTCATTTCCGGTTGTACCGGAAGTACTCATAATAGCACTCAGTTTCAGATTTTCAAATCAAAACTTAGATCGTGTGTGGTATCATTGGATAGGTAAAACATCTTTCGTTGGAAAAAATTCTGACATTCATAGGGTTTACGAAATAAATCATATGACACCGGGTTACGGATAAAACTTATTTTTTGGACAGTGGACTGTCAAAAACTGATTTACAAACTGACTTAAATAACCCTTATCAGATGCATTGTCATTGACTATTGGTATAATATCATTTGCCTTCTCTACTAACTGATTATGGTTTCTTTCGAAAACCGTATGATTTATAAATAATGTTTTCAACCAAATGTTGTTTCTTATTAAAATTCTTATTAAAATAACCTTTGGATACGTCAGGTATTTTTCAGGTATTTTGTAAATTAGTTTCCTGAGCCTCCATGACATCGGCCTTTATCCCGTGTCTGTACGTTATCTAGATTTTCCAGGGAGGCCAACATAGCCCTAAAATAAATAATTTTGCACGGCTAGATTCGTATTATCGACCACTGTGCATCGTGCCGTAAAAAAAATCGACAGTTGCGCGCGTGTTTCTCCACCTCATGGAAATTCTTCATGTATTTGCGTGTTGAATTCGCGTTTCGCAAACGCTGACGTTCTGAATACTGTCAAAAGTATCAAAATATCTGACAAATCTTGGCTAACTAGTTTTAATGCAGACACGAGTTCGATTAAATAGAATTTGCTCATGCAGCTAAACTATTAATTTTACCAAAAAATTTCATAGGCATAAATTATTCAGAATTTCCACTACTTTAACTTATTTAACTATTTTGAGGAAATTGCAGAAATGGTTGCTAACTTGCAAAGTCGTTAGAAAATGCTTAGAGTAGCCACAAAAGATGGGTACATACCCATGTATCATTGTTTTGTACCTTGGACCCAAAAGGACATAGTTCCGCTAAAATTTCGAATTTTTTCTTTCGGACTGTTACAATACTTTGTCATACTACGTATGATAAAATAATTATTACAGTTTCAGGGAACATTCTTGAATCATAGTAACTATGGTACTAAAACAATATAACTAAAACATTGTTTATAAATTCACAAGTACACCACAAAATAAAAACACGACATTGACCTTGGAAAAATACTATAATTTTATTTATTGACAGACATTCACAAAATAACATCATTAATCTGTAGGCTTATATTTTTGGCATGCTTTCTCGATGTGGTAAGGGTGGTATTTTGTTCTGCATATTTCACTCTGCCGTTTAAATGCTGCAAATATTTTACGTCTTGTGCATTTATCTTTCAAATCCTGTAGACTTCTTATGTATACGACGAATCTACCAGCTGAAAAGTAATTCTGCTCAGTACGTTTGGCATTAGAAATAATACAGTTAGAAATTGGAAGAAAAGATAATATGATTCACTTACGCTGTGTGTATGCTACGAGGTATGTTGAATAATCCGTACTTAAAATGTGAACCGTGCCAACTGAAACACATAATAAAATGACGATATCTTACACTAAACGTAGCAGCATGGACGCACTAAAAAGAAATAAATTTTACTTACGATTTCCCAATTTATAAGAGCCTGGCGATATTCTATAAGTTTTGATGTCTACTGGTTTTTCAGGTCTATAACAGAAAAAGGAAAAATTGAAATTCAAACCCACTTGGAAGACCCGTAACGTCTTCGTAACAGTCGTAATGTCTCATAGAAGTAACAATTTTTGATCGGACTGGTGTGTTTGTTGTACATATATCGTCATAAAACGATGTAGGGATAATATTTTCTTTTCCTTCATATGTGCATATACCCAACATGTGTCTAAAGCAGTGGTTCTTAACCGGTGGTCCGCGGACCACTGGTGGTCCCTGAAAGTACCCGAAGTGGCCCGCGAAGCCAAAATGCACTTAATAAATAAATTAATGACAAAAACGACGAATTGATGACGTGAAGACAACGAATATTTATGAAATATATAGTTATTTTATTACTTGTGTAAACCAAACCTTGTTTTGTTTGTTATGTTACATGTAACTAAGGAAGCATGCTAAGTAGGTAGGTACTGTAAAATCCTGAAGATACTATACCAGGCCACAACCTTGCTTTAATTTAAGGATTTGATTACCAAATCTACCAGGTATTTTTATCTTATTGTGATTTACTTTATACCTAGTTTTCGATGCTTGTGAATTGTCATCGATTTTATTTATTTGTATTTAATTCATTGCCAGTTTCACAGCTGGCAGGGAATCCTGTTGGGTATAAGGTTGGGATTTAAATTTCTTACTGTTGGAGAATTATTTGGGTGTTCCGGTAATTTTGGCTAACCCTGTATATTTGACTAGTAATCGAGCGAAACATGGGTTATTTTATGATATTTTTTACTCGAGTGGATTGTCGGACTTGAATTAACCGAAAAAGAATAGCAGTTACTGAGGCCTAATTTTTAAAGTTAACATTGATTATTAACGATTAACGGATTAACGTTTTTCTGTCTTAGCTTTACCATTAACAGATTCAGATACTAACCCAGATAATGTATAATTTGTATGGCGAACGATAAAATATCCAGGTCTCTTGAGGATCAGATCATACGTTATACAGCAGCCGTCACATTTTACATTTCCACCATAGGCTATCCAATTTCCTTGATGCTGAAATAGAAAGAGACTATGCTAGCCAAAACAACTTTCAGAAAATTAAATATATACCCTGATCTCATTAAGATCCCACTTCGGTCTTATAGACTTGCATGTGCGGTCACGCAAACCTGGCAAACGAAGGCTGAAAACTGTTGCACATCCACTGAAAATCACCAATACACATAGTATGGCTTGCATGTTGGCACTGTATGACTTTTCGGACATTGATGGCTTTATATACCGAATTATGTTACTTTAAATATGTACCTATATTAAGTTAATACGTAAGAATATATGCATTTAATGAACCATATCGAGTGATAAAAATGTCTGCGAATTAGCATTAACTGAAATATTTAAAAAAATATTTTTGTGCTTGCATTCGTTATTATAGTTTGGTGTTATAAAAACAACAAAAATAATTATCCTACAAAAGAAGAATAATTTTATTATTTGAAAAATTAACATGTTCGCATTTTGCACACTACTGAAGTGAAACATGCTTGAAACTTGTTAAATACACCTGAAGTCGGTATTACTGGATTCATCACCTATGATGATGGTGATAACCTAGGATGTCCAAAGTATTACTTTATTTAAGCACAATCGAAAAAACAAATAATAAGATTGGTAGGAATCTAAGAACAATGCAAATGTTAGTTACCAAACAAATAACTGAAAAAAAGCTTCACAAACAAAAACGATTAATATGTGACAACTTCATTTACTTCTAGTGACAGATTTATTATTTTATTTTTTGATGAGATCATGGCAAAGTCTAAGATTTTTACTTTATCATACGCAATATGATAAACTGTTGTAATAATGCCGAAAAAAATTGAGATTTTAGCGGAAATAGGTTTTCGGGTCCCCTGACAGTAGGTAGTGTCAATAGTATCAAAAGATCTGTCAAATCCTGGCTAACTAGTTTTATTTTAATGCAGACACGACTGATCTCAATCAAATAGATTCTCATGCAGCTAAACTATTAATTTTATATATTGTATGATAAAGTCATGTGCCTGGCCATATCAGATTTTTTTTTATATAAAAAGCTGAGTGTAAAAGTTGTTGTAAAAGTCTCAGACACGAAGACGCTTACTATGTTGTAGAAATTAGTAATTGTGAGAAAAACACTTTTGATATTAAATATTTGAATACAATTTCAGTTTCAGGCGAGTGTATAAACATGCAAGTGATCAATCAAATATGGCGTCATAAAAATTACTAGGCTGCTATTGGTATGCTTGACCACAAAATGAAATTGAAGTTATAAATTTTTCAGGGCACGACTGGAAACATAGTAACTTTAGTACTAAAACTACATAACTAAAAATTGTTGACAATTACACAAATATACCAAAAATAAAAACACGACGTTGACCTTGAACGAATATTATAATTTTATTTATTGGTAGACATTAATTGTGGGTATTAACAAAACGCATCTTTAATCTACAGGCTTATATTTTCTGCACCCTTTCTCGACGTTGTAAGGGTAGTATTTGACTCCGCATAATTGACTCTGTCGTTTAAAGGCTGCAAGTATTTTATCTCTTGTACATTTATCTTTCAAATCGGCTAGACTTCTTATGTATACGCCGAATCTACCCGCTGAAAAATAAATTGTTTCAGTTAGTATATTAGAAACTATTTAGTTACAAATTGGAAGAAATGACGGTGTGATGCACTTACGTTTTATGACGGCTACGACGTATGTTGTGTAATCCGTGCTTAAGATGTCAATCGTTTCACCTGAAAGACAAAATATAAGAAATATGATTCGTTGATGTGTGTTCTCTGGATTCAAATAGTGTTCATTGGGAGCTTTGGAGCTAAAAGTTTTATATTCGTATTGTATATTATGTTTGTTGTTGAGATATGATCTAGATCAGGGGTTTTCAACCGATGGTACGCGTACCACTGGTGGTGCGCGAAGGACTTCCAGGTGGTACACAAAAGGTACCAAACTTTATGGGTAAAATCATATTTATTTTTATGATAATGTTTGACCCAAAAGTATAACGGCAAATTAAATACTAATCCATTATTAAATGGTCCCGTACACAGACGTATTTCTAAAATGGCAGATTGTGTAAAAGAAAGTGTAGTTAAAAAGGCAAAACAAATTAAATATTTTACGCTACAGTTCGATGAAAGTACCAACATAAGTTCTTTTGATCAATTATTGGTCTTTAACTGATTTGAGGTTGAGGAAATTGCAGAGGAATATTTATTTAAGGAACCTCTACCCGAAAGAAGATCTGGTGATAAATTTTAATAATTGTATGTTTAATAATTCCGTTTCATAGAAGAATTTTATTGGTGTCTGCACTGATGGAGCTCGGGCTTTAACAGAAAAGAATCGCGGCCCTCATAAAAAAAATTAAAACAGTAGCTCCAGAAGCTCAATTCACTCACTGCAAAATCCATCGGGATATTCTAGTAGCAAAATCCATACCAGACAGACCAAAAACAGTTACAGGATCAAGCAATAAAAAGAAAACATTGTCTCTTCGTACTTAAATCAGAAGTTCAAGTTTTCCATGCAGAAGCTAATTTCGACTTTAAATATTGTTTCTTTGATGAATTGTGGATAGTCCGGTCAGCATATTTAGCTGATATTTTTGGGAAATTGAATAATATAAATTTAGTTTTGCAGGGAGAAATGGTCGCTTGTTGTTATTGTTTATATTATTGTTTTATTATTGTAAAATTAACGCAACAATAAAAAGAAGTTAATAAAAATAAACGTAGTTTATTGTCAGCTTTAAAAGGTTTTCTGGAAAAAATCATTATCATAATAACCAAGTTTACCAGTTATTTTTCAGTAAACTATGATAATAAAAATTGGGTCAGAACTCCAAAAACTATGAGTATACCAGATAATTTCACTGCCAAAGAGGAACAACAATTGATAGAACTTCCTCAGACTGATAGAAAATTTTAAGAATAATACACACCAATGTTTAGATCCAGAGGAAAAATTATTTTAAGGAAATTGCAGATTAAGATATTAGGTTTTTATTGCCCTTTTGCACCACCAATTTATGTCAAATATAGTTGTCATCAATATTAATTTAAAGGACAAACATACGACAAAATTAATTATTGAGGCAAATTTGAGCGTGAAACTTTCATTGTGAATGAAATTGAAAAAAATCCCAGCCATTTACGGTTTTTTCCTGGTAAACTGTCGTTAATAAGTTACTATTTTGGTACAAAATAATATGTAGGTATGTACATTTAAAATCTGATATAAACTTTTTCATTTATGTACGTATTAATATGCATTTTTGTATAAAGGTTGGTGGTACAGAGAAATATTTTTTATGTGGTACACGGAAACTAAAAGGTTGAGAACCCCTGATCTCGATCAATATTGAAATTGTAAGAAAAAAACGAGAATCAATACAAACGAAAAACATTTACGTAATTGAACATGTTGCCGGTTGACTCCATAATTTGTCATTTGTTTTATTTATCATACTCTCCAAAAATTAATCAATGTTACTTACTTTCTCCAAATTTATAACATCCAGGCGCTATTCTTTTTTGAGGAATGTCTACAGTTTTCCCTGGTCTATAACAGAACAAAGAAGAATTTAAATTAAAATCCACTTATAAAACGGTTACCAATAAACATCGTTACCCGTTAATCCGCTTTGTCAAACATATAACGGTAAGTTAAGGGAAATATCTTTAGTTTTTATGGAACATTTTTGCTCGGAATGTAGATTTTGATTTATATCGTCATAAAAAAGTCGTAATGTAATTCATTTTCTTTTTTCACCGTCTGTACATATACTATGTGGGTATAGAAAATAGTATATTACAGAACAAGTGAAGAAACCACGTGTTTTCACTCACGAGTGCTGTATAGCGTGTTGTTCAATCATGCCATTAAATTTAAAGAAATAACATTATTAAAATTAGTTAATTTTGATATCTGTCGATGTAGGTGACAGTTGATGGCTGACTTTGTCATCCAGTTAATACAAACAAACTGCGTGTGTTAATTTTTTTATTACTGACGTTCATCATTTTTACCTACGCTTTTCTATGACAACCAACTTGAGTGAGGTAAAGAACTACTTGCTGCTCTCGTACCCCTGTTCGAAATTTACTACTTAAGTTGTAGGATTGAATAAAAATACATGATTGTGATTAAAAATATCAAGCTAACTATGTGTCGTTATCAAAAAGTAAAGTAAAGTCGTTGTATTATGATCAGAGAGTCGATGAATAAAGTCAATTTTATTATCCATGAGCGTACGCTTGGTTTTAACAGTGGGGTGGAACTATAGGCAAAACTGGGAGAGCTGAAGGTGATTCATCGCTTAAAATCGTATGAACCAAGATATGAACGTACCGCGTGAATTGGTTATTAGCTGTGTATATTAAGTTGCCTACTAGGTAGTTCGTTCAAGATTAATATTTAATTATTAAAAATGCTGTCATTTAGTGTGATAATTGTCCTATCTAATTTATATATCCATCATTAGCATGTTTAACAGAAGCAAAGTGAAAACATACCAACGAAAACATCTTGTTCACATCAAACGGTCGCGCTCGAATTGGAGGTTAGGTTGCTACCGCTGTCATTCGTTCTTATGGTTCTAAGAACAGACGTACTTTTTTGTCTTGCCCATTTAAATTATACAGCAGACGTATGAAAAGTATGCTATTTCGTTTTAACACGCGTCAATATTTAGAAATATTCTGTAACGTATGTCTAAAATAACAGCTGAAATCTATGAGTAATCTTCAGCTCTCCCAGTTTTGCCTTTGGCAGCGGTCAACGTGTTTCGCATTGTTACAAACATTAATATTCGGCTTGATAAATGAAATTTCAGGAGTGCTGCAAATGATTAATCGATTTATGCTGTTTTTTCCGCATACGTTTCAGATGATTCCTATAAAGTGACGTGTGTTAGAACGCAAGAGTCTTCTTTTTATACCTTTTATACCTGCTGTATAATTTTGAATGACTTCTAAGAAAAGACGTACTTTTTGGATTTCTAACTAATTCTGAACGTATATATTGTACGCAAAGTAGAAAATAGTATATAATACAAGTTTTATAAGACAAAAATGTGCGCAAGAGTTATTTTGGGCACGATGAGCGCAGCGAGGAGTGCTCAAATGGACCAAGTCCGCCAATACGTCTTATAAAACGAGTGTTATATACTATATTTTCTACTTTGCGACATTAAATTTACAGAAGTTTCGAAAATTGCGGTTGTCATCTTACAATCTAGAGTAGTTTCATATTCGTCAGTTGGTAGTTGTAGTAAAATTTACAAATAAGACTGCTGCGAGCCAATAGCGATTGAGATGTCAGCCTTATTTGACACTTGGCGCCAATATCATCAATCTTGGAAAACTAAAAGTTATCAAATGTTTGTGGCCTAGTGTTTTTATAACGACACCGAAACCGGTTTCGTTTTGAGTTTATAACGAACGCAAAGTAGAAAAAACATATAGTTAATGCGACCTAACAATCAAAGTTAACTAACTTTGTAAATTAACGATTAACAGATTAACTCTTTTGTGTCCAGCTTTGCCCTTAACAAATACTAACCCAGACAATGTGTAATTCGTATTGCGAGCGATAAAGAATCCAGGTTTCTTGAGTATAAGATCATACGTTATACAGCAGCCGTCACATCTTACATTTCCGCCATAGGCTATCCATGGCCCTTGATGCTGAAATACAAGAATATTATGCAAGACAAAATAAAAAAAAACAAGTATTTACCCTGATCTCATTCAAATTCTTCATCGGTTTTATAGCCTTGCATGTGCGGTCACCTTTGGGCGGTTTGCCTGGCAAACCAGCGCTGAAACCAATTGCACAGCCACTTATAATCACCAATACACATAGTATGGCCTGCATGTTGACACTGTATGACTTTTGGGATATTGATGTCTTTATATACCGAATTATGTTACATTAAATATGCAAATTAACTTAATAAAAAGTTATCAATGCAATTACAGAATCATTTCGGGTGATAAGAATGTCTGCGAATTAACATAAGTAGAAATATTTAAAAAATACTTGTAGGCTTTGTTCGTTAATATACATAGTTTGCTGTTATAAAAACAAAAACAAAATAATTATGTACAGAATAGTTATTTATGTACCTAGGGCATTACACAGATGTTTATGCCCCGAGGGTGGCCGTTTAAAAAGCTCAAGGCCCAATAGGCCCGAGAGCTTTTTAAGTCGCCCGAGGGTATAAACATCTAGTATATAATGCCCGAGGTGCATACAAACTTTATGTTCTACAATGGCGTTGTTCCTCCGTTTGAATAATATTAATAAATATTTTGACGTTACCAAGTGACATGCGTAACTCTAACTCCGGAGTTGAATAACAATACACACAATTCCGAGTTGAGTGACAATCAGGACCGGCCCTAGCGTTTTTGCCGCCGTATGCAAATCTCAATAGTGCCGCCGTCCTGATTGATTTATTAATTACTTTAATAACAAACCAACTGCAAATAATTGAAATAATTATTATCAATTAATAAATTCATGCATCATGAGTCCTTGCGTGTAATATCTTTTATTATATTTTGCAAGACGCGTTAGTAATGTAGCGAAAACAAACATCCTACACACTACGTACCAAGATATTATTTTCTTGTCGAAAGTAAAACGTATTAACAATTCTATAGCGCGAAAACTATTTCTTGCAGGCATAACAATGTATTTTTCACCGGTGCATTCGTGCGGCATTAATATGTTTACCTCAAATAGTTTGCCCAATATCGGTGTAGAAGGTATTTCTACGGCCACAGAACTACAAGTTTTTGTCGAGCCAGCCGATGCGTTCGAGACCTTGCAACGTGTTTGCAAGTCCAGATGTGCGATGTTACGAATCGGCATTAAATATTCATCTTTTCGGTACAAATATTAGACAGTGCATATCTCGCAGTGCAATTTGCTTAGATTAATAGGATAATAATACTCGAAAACAAAAGACGATAGCTAATTTTGGTTTTCACCATTGAGTTTCTCTCAAAAAAAGACGATCTTACACATTTTTCGATATCTCCTATAGTCACATCGAATTTGGCCCACCTGTACATACTTAATTAATTACATACTTACAAAATAGTAGCTCAATTGATTAATTACTTTTATAACAAACCAAATGCAAATCATTGAAATAATACTGGGTGCAGGGCCGGCCGTAGCGTTTTTGCCGCCGTTTTTGCCGCCAAAAGAGATTTATACAAAAATCATGATCCAGAAAAATACAGTCAGCACTCAGACAATATTTACGAAATTTATTTGTAATAAAAACACAACCTTTGGAGATTATACTAGTACAAACAATATTTTTAAAACAACAAAAAGTAAAGAATACTAGTACAATATACAAAGTTTAACCCTAAATTAAAATTAGCTGAATGAATGTTGAATGTTTACTGAATGAAGACATTATTATTGAAATTGATTATAAATTATCAGTGATTATCAGTGAAATTTGAACTACTTGCATCAAATATCTCCGAAAGTATTAAGCTTAGCAGAACAAAATGTACACCATATTAAAGATGAAAAGAATTACTTAAAAATATTGAAAGGTGTAGATTTGGGAGAATGTTAAAAAACGGGTTCTCAGAACCGAAATATTATGTCAATATCTACACTGTTAAGTCATCTGTCATCAGCAAACTTCTGTCGTTTTTGACAGAATAGATATTGACATAATATCTGCGTTCTTTACATTTACCCAAATCTAAATCTTTCAATATTTTAAGGAATTCTTTATTTATCATGTACCCAAATCTTCATCAAAATTTTATCTTTAATATGATGTATAATTTGTTCTACTAAGAGTAATATTTTCGGAGATATTGATGCAAGCTCATGGGGAATTTTTTAATCACTGATAGTTTTTAATTCATTTCATTAATAATATCATCAAAGACTCAACACATTTTAATATTATTTTTATAGGCGGGCAAATTATGTGTCTACCCAAATAAAAAATTAACTAGTTTACCATTTCGGCAGCAAATGCTAAACCGTTAAGATAGAGGATTCGCCAACTTTTAAAGCGGTTTCTATATCTTTGGATTGTGCCAGTAAATCATTTTTACTTATAACATTTTCTTTAAGTTTGTGGATATCGCATAAAAACTCAAAAGGATCGTTATATTTCTCTTTTGATTTTTGTATAGGATCACTACACTACAGTACACTTTCATATTATTTTTCCTAATTGATCCTAATTCTTTATAAAAACTAATGAGCTATTTTATTTAAGTATGTCTATTATTGGCTGCTATGCATCTTAAAATATACGAATGGCCTGCAGCCTGTCAATTCCGATTGTATTTGATTGTATTTTACTATTCCTTTATTTTCTAGATTCTAGATTAGGCAATATTTTAGAGCCCTTTTTATTGTAGTTCAGTTGGTTTTGCCGCCCCTAAACTTTACCGCCGTAGGCAGTTGCCTATCTTGCCTACCGCCTAGGGCCGGCCCTGGTGACAATACAGACAATTAATTGTCAAACTTATAACCTTAATCGCCAATAATTGACATTGATGACCTAAAATTTACAATTTGAATGACAAATATTTGACATATAACCATGACAACCCTTAACGCCCGCGCGGACGTTATAGTATATTATAATACAAGTTTTATAAGACAAAAATTGGCGCACGAGTTGTTTGGAACGAGTGCGCCAATACGTCTTATAAAACGAGTGTTATATACTATTTTTTCTACTTTGCGACATTAATTTTACATAAATGTCAAAAATTGCGGTTGTCATCTTACAATCTAGTGTAATTTTTTTCTTTAACTGTTGGTAGTTGTAGTAAAATTCACAAATACGACTGACGCGAGCTAATAGCGATTGAGATGTCAGCCTTATTTGACACTTGACGTCAATATCATCAATCTTGGAAAACTAAAAGTTACTGAAAGTTTGTGACCTAGTGTTTTCATAACGACACCGAAACCGGTTTCGTTATGAGTTCATAACGAACGCAAAGTAGAAAAAGAATCTTTTCCGTCGAACGTTTATTTATGAGTCAGTTTAGTGAATAGGAAATCGTTTATTAAACAACTCTATTAATGCACGATTTCTATTAATGCATGATTTGTTATTGCCAATCATGAGACGCAATGGCGTCGTTTGATTGGCCAATCGAACATATGTGAAATGAAACCTTTCAATCAAAACATACCGCTCTCTAGAACTGTCAGTGTCAAATTATAAATTGTCATATAACCTAAAAAGACATCGGCGAAGAAAAATCTAATGATCTCGACAATTAACAGTTAATCGCTCTTTTTAATATACTTGTTGGTTAAATAACTTAAATTGTTGGTTAAATAATAAGAAGGAGTTTTTGCCCCGGTACTTAAGATGTAAAATGTCACTTTATGATCATGTAGGACATAAATAAATATATAGGTATTTATTAACTGAAAAATCATACGGGTATTGTACAGAGTGATCTAAAATGACTGAGGACAGGTTGAATTTCCCGCCAATTTGAATAATTTTGATGTTGGCAATTGTTTCAAATGACAGCTGTTATTTTGGTCCAGTGGCGTAGGTGTTCCCTTCTTGCTAAGGGATTCATTCTCTGATTATAAGTAGGTATATTAAATTGAAACAATTAAGGGTTTGGAAATTTAGTTAGTCTTGGTAAAGACATTGTATATGAATAAAACGTTAGCAAGACAGCATATTTTAAATCTAAAATACATTTTCAAATATAATATCAAAATAATATAGCAAATAATAAAATTATCATATCTTATATTTTAAATCAAATAAAATAAATAATATAGTTGTATAACGAATTAAATCTCGAACAGATAAAATATTGTTGCAGAGGAACGTAAACCTTACTGACGAGACCACAATGGTATCTGACAGCAATCATAACCTGTATCCTGCACGCATGCCATCTTAGTAACACTAAATACGTTCAAAATTGTGGCGGAAAATTCAAACTGTCCTCAATCATTTTAGATCAACCGATCACACACCTCACTACTCAAGTAAAACTTGGCTACACAATCTACAGGCTAGTTATATGACTTCGTTAAAGTCCCAGGTACAACTTTATTTAAAGACCATCGAATAAATAGTAAAAATTTAAGAGAAATGATTAGGTAACCCTCCTTTGCGTGTTTGTCATACGTTCACTCTTTCTACGATAAGTGAAATTGGTTAAGATTGGAAAACATTAATTTAATTGTTGTTTGTGGCTTTGTATGTTGTTTTATGTTTTCCACGGGCCGCGCCTGGCAAAATGTAAGTTTTTACAACTGAATTTTTTGGAGTTTGTTTTGATTGCCAATTGTGTAGTTTATATCTCATTTCCTATAGCGCTTGAAGAAGTGCCCAGTAGGACACAAAACATGTAGCGATTGCTAAAATAAAACAAAAATAAGGAATCCAACCATTTTTTATTGTTTTAAAATATCTGTCAAATACCGGCAAACTACTTTTATTTTTATGCATATACGACCGATCTCGATCAAATAGAATCTCATTTTTATTAATTTTATAAATAGTGTGATAAAGTCGTGTACCTGGCTACATCAGATTTTTTAATATACTTGTTGCATGAATAAGTATTATCTACGATTCACTTATAATAAGTTTATAGCATACGTATCTGTGACTATATAATCCTTACCATGATCCACACCGATGTTTATTATGATAGTACTGTAGTAATTAGTAGTAATGACAGTTAGTTCGAATAATCACTTCATTATTTAAACGATCTATCATTATTATACGAAAGTAGTGTTAAAGTAGTGTATCAAAACCTACGTGGATGACAGTTATTTGACATTTCGCCTCGCCACCATTGACAAATGCATTTAGAATATTTGATATAAAATGAAATTTATGAGTCGTAGAGAAAACGTCGTATTCGACTTGTTCACAACGGATATAAATTGCTCGCATGTTTACATGCTCGCCTACGGCTCGCGTATAAATTTCATGCTCGTGATTTATATCCCTAATTATGTGCTCGTCAAATAATATACTAATTAATATTGCAATTATGAAAATTTTCAAAGATTATTTAGTTAACAGTTGACCGGCCTTGCTGTCCCTAGGAAGAATTTATTAGCCTACGCTACTGGCTAATATATGACTCAGGTTGTTGCACCAGAGGAGTAACACTTTTGACAACACATAACGAAGCCTTAAACCCAGTTCTACCTCTCCTAAAACGCGTTTTCAAATAAAAACGTTATTTAATGTTCAAAGTTTATGAAGATAGATAAGTTAATGAAGATAGATAAATAACGAGTTGGGCTGGATGAAAGATAATTTTTTGGAAAGATAAAAATAATTGGCCTATAGCTGGTGACTACGGATTGCCGTTGGTTGGGGACAGGCTGTCCACTTCTAGCAAAAAAAAAATCAAAACGAAATATTTCGGTTCAAAGTTGCGATGTTTTCACGGACCTTTACGAACTTTACCAAACAACTAACCGTAAAAACACTTCACAGAAAAACGATACACAATTTCATTTAAATCTAAACACAGAGAAGGTATTTTACTTGATGAGATCATAGCAAAGTTTAAGCTTTTTTTAAAGACAGAAAGCTGGGCTACCTTTATGAAGCGGAAACTTTGAGACATTTTTGTTGTAAAAGTGACAGACAGGAAAGCAGCAGTTTTCAGTAATGCAAAAATTACTAATTATGTAACAAAAAAAAACACTTTTGACATTAAATATTTGAGTAGAGTTTCAAAGATTAATAATAGCATATTATTTGAAAGAATATTATAATTTTTATTTATTAATAGACATTAAATCTGTGTCATAACAAAAGGATCTCTAATCTGAAGGCTTATATTTTCGACATTTCTCGATGTTGTACGGGTAGTATTTGAGTCCGAATAAAACAGATCGACTAAATACTAAGAACTAAAAGAATTCAGTTCCGAAAGTCAAAGCTGGGGTACCCCAGGGTGGTGTATTGGAACCAATTCTCTATCTACTATATACAAGTGACCTTCTACAGCTGTAAAATGCAACAGTCGCCTCATCCACAGATGACACGGCTCTATTAGAGCAGTGGGATCAACTATTGGAGAATCTACTAGGAATCTTCAACAAGCTAGTAATAAAATATATAAATGGACCAAAAAAAGGAAGACCAAATTCAACGAACTGAAATCTGTTCGCATTAACTTTACAAGCAAAAGAATCGAGGACATACCTCATGTCAAGATTAACGACGCCATAGTTCCATATGCGAACACTGCAAAGTATCTGGGTATGACTCTGGATACAAAACTAAGGTGGAAAGAACACGTTAAGAAGAAAAGAGTAGAGCTTGGCCTCAAATACAGAGAACTCTACTGGCTTCTGGGAAGAAACTCTCAGCTGTCAGTACAGAACAAACTACAAGTTTACAACCAAATACTAAAACCGATTTGGTTATACGGCATCCAGGTTTTGGGTTGCGCGAAAAACTCCAATATACAAGGTATCCAGACTTTCCAAAATAAAGTACTAAGGAATATGGTTAACGCTCCTTGGTACATACGCAATAGTGACCTGCATCGTGATCTTGGTGTCCTAAGTCATCACGTCAGCGTAGAGGCCCTGCAGCTACTGGACAACCAGAATCTAGTGAGAAGACTAAAAAGAACTAAACCCTTCGAACTACTGAATCAGTGAAATGTGTAAAAAGCAGAGCATAGTGAGTGAAGTGTTAGTGCTTCTTGTTTAGGACAAAGTTAATTTAGGACATCAGTGGATAGCCTATTAGAGACAAGTACATAGTTTTAAGAATTCAGATTTAAATTGATGGTTAATATTTTAGATTAGTTTCAATAGGTTTAGCACTTTATGCTAAAGATATTTTACTTGATAAGATCATAGCAAAGTTTAAGATTTTTGTAAAGACAAAAAGCTGGGCTAGCTGAATGAAGCCGAAACTTTAAGACATTGTTGTAAGAGTGACAGACAGGAAAGCTGCAAAAATAACTAATTAAGCAAAAAAAACACTTTTGACATTAAATATTTGAGTAGTTTCAAAGATTATTTGACGAGCAAATAATTTAAGTTCTAATTCATGAGTATTTGGCTTCGTTTTTCGTTTTTACATCGTTTTTTTGTCCTTTTATGAACACCACAAAATAAAAACACGACCATGACCTTGAAAAAATTTTATAATTTTATTTATTAATAGACATTAAATGTGTGTATTAACAAAAGCATCTCTAATCTGAAGCCTTATATTTTCGACATCCTTTCTCGATGTTGTACGGGTAGTATTTGAGTCCACATATCCCGCTCTGCATCTTAAAGGCTGCCAATACTTTATCTCTTGTGCGTTTATCTTTCAAAACGTCCAGACTTCTTATGTACAGGATGAATCTGCCCGCTAAAATATAAAGTCGAATAGCTTGGTAGACTGTTGCACAAAGGACGATTAACACTTAACCGCTAATTAACACGTATATGCTTATTAATTAATAGAAATCGCATTTGTTTAATCAGCGATTAAGAGTTAATCGGTGGTTAAGAGTTAATTAAGATTTACAAAAATGGGACGTGAATTCATTTACTTACGGTGTCTGTAAGCTACGAAGTATGATACGTAATCTGCATCCAAGATGGCAATGGTTCCTGCACACCCTATAGGAAATAGAAATAAAAACGTCAAGTTTTGTTGTTCCATAAAAATAAAATTGTTAATAGTATGTTATTTGACGAGCACATAACTAAGGATATAAATCGCGAATATGAAGTTTATACGCGAGTCGTAGGCGAGCGTGTAAACATGCGAGCGGTTTACATCCGTTGTGTGCGAGTCGAATACGACGTTTTATCTACGACTTATAAATTCCTGGGGGGTAGTAATTAAAACCAAATACTTGCGTTGTAGTAAAAGTCTACAATAGACGAATTCTAGGGATTTTAAAAAATATTTGTATTATCAATATGATTTCTAGTTCGGTTGTATCCACAGATATAATTTTAACGTTATTGTGATGCTGATCAAAACATATCTAATTATTTTACACAAAAAATTGTAGAAATTCTTCGTTATATATTTATTTCAATTAGATAAATGTTTGCCATGTATTTTTTTAAGAAAATTATGCCTGCCTGTTGCGGTAGACCTATTTTTTTAAATAAGTAACCGTAATTTTTGATAACTTATTTGACTTGAAAGAAACCTCAATTTACATTTCATCGTGAATTTTTTTACTTTATCATACACAGTATGTAAAGTATTGTAATCGTGACGAAAAAACTTTTTCGCTTTTAGATTTTAGCGGAAATAAGAGAAACTACTAAAGGTATCGGGACGAAACTTCATATTTAGAAGTTTCATTACCAAACTTAGAGCTGAAAAGCTTTTGGTTCAAAATGGTCCAAAGGGACTGGGGATTTACTCTTAGTTAGCATTTTTCGTCAAAATAGATAAATAATAAATTAAAGTAGAGGAAATTTTGTATAATTTATGTCTATAACATTTTTTGGTAGAGTTAATAGTTTAGCTGCAGGAGCAAATTCTATATGATCGAAATCGTGTCTGCATTAATAGTAGGTAGCCAGGATATTTTGAAACTTTTGACAGTATTCAGAACGTCAGCGGTTGCGAAACGTCAATTTAACAAGCAAATGTAGGGAATGCGATGAGGAGGAGAAACACGCGCGCACGTACGCTATGTAAAACAATATTGGAACATCTTGGTGTTCACAAAGTCAATGTGTATTTCAAGTGCGGATAGCAATTGTTACGTTTTCGCATATAAATGCAAGTAAGATTGTAAGACGGTATGTTAACCTTAAAACTTATTTGGAATATTGGGCATATTTCTTTATGATCTTTTGTAGTTAGAACTGAGAACGTGGTAATACCCGAAAGTATAGTATGCTAGAAGCCAATATAATATATTAATCATCAGAATCAACAATCTTTTTACTTTATCATACGTAGTATGACAAAGTATAGTAATCGTGGCGAAATTTTTTTTATTTAAGGGGAAATATGTCCTATTGGGTCACCAAAACATTTTTGAGCCGCTATATCTGGAATTTCATCGATTATGATTATGATTATGATTATGATTATGACTGACATTTTTTGGTAAAATAAATAGTTTAGCCGCATGAGCAAATTCTATTTCATCGAGATCGCCCGTACTGCATTAAAACACTATAGTATTAGAACTAGTGTCAAATTTAAATGTTTTGACATTACATACTGTAAATCTAATCAAAATATCTGTCTAGTTCTAGTAGTTTTATTTTAATGCAGACATGGTCGATCTCGATCAATTAGAATCTCATGCAGCTAAACTATTAATATATGGTATGATAAAGTCATGTGCCTGGCCACATCAGATTATTAATTTCGCTAAAAAAAACTTGTCTACACCTTAGTTGTATCTTTAATTAGCTTTCATTAATCTTTTAAATATTGGACATAGTAAATTTTAACTCTTTTCCTTACCATAAATACCAGAAATGAATATATTGTTCCCTCTACTGTAGTAACGTATTTATTCTAATTAGACAAAATATCGCCCCAGTGTAAGATTGCCTATTAAGAGAACACCTAAATGCAAAATTTTTGGTGGAGGTTGACGAAAGACTAATAAATATTTTAAGTTTCAAGGAGTTGGTAAACAAATGTTCTAATTCGCTGGCTTTGTATAACTCAACAAAATATGCCAAGTGGCCAGTTATGATCTAAAAAACAAAAATTCTTTTGTCAAATTCCATTACAGATTAAAAACAAAAATCCTCCATGTAAAGTTTAAAAAAAATTTACACAATATCGATGCAATTTTAGTTGGGTTTTAATCTATGACGAGATAACAATAAAATTAAGTCAAAAAATTGTTTGGTCACAGGTATAATATTACAACCGTAGATTTTCTTCAACTTAGAACTTAAGTTGCTAAATAGTACGAATAGTATACGAATACGAATAGTAGAATACTGTATGTATATTTGTACAGTTTTGTTTAATTAATTTTGATAATTTTACCAAACTGTTGCGCTTGGCTTTTCAGCCAATTGATCGCCACGTACAAATGGAACGTAAAGTTTATATTCATTCAGCCGACAGTATTGGAGTTTGGCAAAGTAACCAACTTTTTTTATTGTTAATTTCAAACTCATTATTATAACTTATTGTGGTCTGTAAGTACGTATAATGGGTAATTTTGTTTGGAAAACATTTTAACTACAATAATAAAAATGTTTGTACTGCTTTTTATAGAACGCTTTGAAAAGGAATGTTTGGACAAATTTTAAAATCTTTCTACATAGCTACACAGTTAAAAAACACCGCGGGACGCGGGACAGAATGTGAAAAAACGGGATTGTCTCGCCAAAAGCGGGACGTCTGGTCACCTTATGTATGGGGTGTCCATAAGGGTAAAATGGTCTCGGACATGTTGAATGCACTGGTGTCGTCGGCAAAAAGAATTAATTTTGTTGCATCGCAGCGGAGGATATGTCATTAACAAACATTAAAAAGAAAATGGACCCAATACTGAACCCTGGAGCACTCCATGTTCAATAACCCCACTGTTAGTTAATGACTACATTTTCGCCGCCATTCTTTTACAGTGCTTTTATGGAGGTATGTGCCATAAAAGAACCTCCCCATCAGGTGCGGAGTCATACCCTTCTCAACCCCCCCCCCCCCGCTCACCCCACTAAAGTGTTGCATAATTTCGTTCGTGATGTCATAATACTAATAGTATATATAAAAGTAATTTATTGTACATTACCATTTGCCAAATTATAATAGCCTGGACTTATCCGAGTAGTTTTAGTATCTACTGGTTTTTGTGGCCTGTAACAGAGCAAATCGCCGTGACATGCAAAGTGACATTATAACTATAAATCAAACTAAGTATACAAAATACATACCCAGCTAATGTGTAATTTGTGTTGCGAGCGATAAAATA
This sequence comes from Melinopterus prodromus, assembly GCA_964023965.1. Taxonomy (NCBI): domain Eukaryota; kingdom Metazoa; phylum Arthropoda; class Insecta; order Coleoptera; family Scarabaeidae; genus Melinopterus; species Melinopterus prodromus. The sequence goes on along the minus strand of OZ030396.1, from coordinate 37,392,807 downwards.
TCCAGGGCTTTTAAGTATCAAATCCCATGTAATGCAACAACCGTTGCATTTTATATTTCCACCAAAAACTATCCATTTTCCCTGATGCTGAAATAGAAGCAGAATATGTAAGACAAAGTAACGAAGAAGCATACTAATATGTACCCTAATCTCATTTAAATCTCTTTTTGGTCTTATAGACTTGCAAGTGCCGCCAGCCCTGACAACTGCTCCAAACCCACTGAAAATGAGAAATGTTGCAAGTAGTGTGGTCTGCATATTGAAACAGAATGTTTTTTTTTTTTTGCTCTTTGTAGCCTTTGTATACCGAATTATTTTTTAAATGCATTTGTTAAGCATATCGGGTGATAAGAATGTCTGCATATTAGCATGAAGTAAATATTATTGCATATTCCATTTAAAATTGCTTTTGTTAAAAGAAAAACCACTGGAGGGACAAAACTTAGTAATCCGGTAAAACAGGAGCACCAAAAATGGGTACTTACCTCAAATTGATGATTCACAATTATTTGCATTTGTTGAACTGCAAACGTTCCATGTATGACTACATTCATGATGGTTGGTCGATAATGCGAATCTAGCCGTTCAAAATTATTTTGGTGTTATATTCCAATTAAATCCAAAGTGACATATTTAAAACCAATCAGCTTGTTCCCTGGGAAATCTAGATAAAGTACACTTTAAGGGTGGATCTATCAATGCAAGGTTAAATCTTCTAGTTAAAAAACTGCTAGTTTACGTTAACTCCTAGTTACGAAAATGTTGGGTCCTTCAATGCAGTCTAAACTTCTAGTTAGGCGACAATAGGTTAAGACCCAGTTCTACCGCTCCCAAAACGCATTCTTGATTAGAGGTGTTATTTATTGTTAAAAGTTTATGAAATTTTCAGGGTAACTTCTTAGATACATAAGGACTTTGGCTGGGGGTAATTTTTTTCTTTTGCAAGTTAAACATTAATTTTCCTACTACATTTTTGTTTTTTTTCAAATATAAAACCCCCAGCCAAACTTACAATACAAAAATAGATTTTTTATTTAAATACAATTTTAACCCAAACATTATATTTGTTCCGCTAATCGATAAAAGCGATAATTTTCAAAAGTGTATTTACTTGCCTATATTGCGGCTGTGCTGTGTAGACAGCAGATGTGAGGAGTTTTAAGCACCGCCTATAACCACGCCACGCCCACTGCGATTTTTAGACTGTTTACAAGTGTACATTGACTGGCGGGACCAAGTTCTCGCATTTTAAATATTAATATGCCCTCAGCGAAACGGAGCGTTATTTTGTGAATCTGGACAGAATTATAGTATATTATTTGACGAGCACATAATTAAGGATATAAATCGCGAGCATGATGTTTCCGCGAGCGTGTAATCATGCGAGCGATTTATATCCGTTATGTCCGAGTCAAATACGACGTTTTATCTACGACTCCTAAATTCCCTTTTATGCAAAATACTTTAAATGTTTTTGTCAATGATGGCGAGGCGAACTGTCAAATAACTGTCATCCACGTAGGTTTTGACAGAGTTTGACACTAGCGTTGTATAATGATGACAGTTCGTTCAAATAATGAGGTCATTATTTGAACGAACTGTCATTATTATACAACGCTAGTGTCATTATAATCATTGGCGCGTATAATGATGGGGATTATATAGTCATAGATACTGTAGCGTTTTTCGTTCGTTAAGGTGTGAATTAAAACACTCGGTATATTAAAATAGTCAACCAATTTATTTAACACTATTACAGTCTTATTAAACACGAACACTAAAAACTAACTGTCACTTAAGGCTACTATAAACATTTATTTTCACTGTATTTATTTCGTACTATTTATATCGATCAATAATCGCGCCAACGCTCCGACTAACACTCTGAATAATACTGGCCAGAGAGCGACGGCTCGCTCTTATATACCCGTATCGATCCGTGCGGGAACGTTGTACGGTTGCCTACTAGAACGGTCGCGACTTGTGCTCGCCGTCCGGATAGATCTCTCTGGAAAGAGCTGCCCCGAGAACAACCCAGAACTTCTGGCGCCTTCGCGGCTGTTAAGATCGTCACACTGCCCCCCTCCTAAGCTCGTTTCGTCCCGAAATGATTCCAAAGATGGTGGATGTCGATATCGGCAGAAAGCTCCCTTCTTGCAGCAAGACCTCTTGTGGAAGTAACAGTCCACGGTTCTCTCCAGGGGACGACGTTGAGGGCTATAACAGCACACCAGAATTTGTACGCCCGTCAACCTGAAGAGTGCTTCCAACATGCTGCGAATCATCCTCCAATCCAAGCCATCGAGTCCGCATGCCAGCTTGGGGATTGCCAGGCTTCTCAGGTCCTCGGCTAGCAATTCTTCCTTTAGAGAACACAAAGTGTCCCAAACATCCCTATAGGTTGGCTTCTGACCGGACGTCTCTTTGGTAACCAAGTGGAAGATCTTTCTGCCGGTCGTTTCGTCGGTTGCCTTGAGTGCTTGTCCGACTCTGGGATTAGACCGACGCAGCTCTGGAATATTTCCAAACTTCCCGCGGAAAACCTTGGCTATCCCTTTAGACATTTGCAAGTCCTTAGCCACACAATGTGCCAGTGCGTACCCAGCTGGAGCAGTAAACAGGTCCCGCTGCACTTCACAGGTCACACCGAACCGACTCTTTTGACCATTAGAATGACGGGCCATGAATTCGTCGAATGTCAAATCCGGCTCTGGTTGGATTTGCCGCAGCTCCGCGTCGTCGTGGCCTCCGTAGTAAGGAGCCAGTCGGTTGAAGTGAATGACTCGAGCTTTACCCCGCGGTGGCTTTTGTATCCGGTAAAGCACGTCGTTGATAGCTTCCAGAACTTTGTATGGGCCATCCCAGGATGTTTGAAGTTTTGGCGACAGTCCCTTTCGCCTCTTAGGGTCGTAGAGCCAAACCATATCACCGGCATTGTACCTGTGGTCCTTGGCATTGACATCGTATGTGTCCTTCATCCGAGCACTGGCATCTTGAATTGAAATGCGAACTTGGCTATGAATGGCATCCATTCTTCTTCGCAGTTCACTGACGTAGTCCTCCCCGGCGACATCAGTTCCTGGCGGGCAACCAAACTTCAGATCGCATGGGAGACGGAGTTCTCTTCCCATAATTATCCGAGCCGGAGACTCTCCCGTGCTTTCGTGGACGGCCGATCGATAAGCCAGGAGGAACAAATGAAGAAAGCCATCCCAGTCTCTTTGATGGTCGGAGACTACTTTGGCCAAATACCGATTAATGGTTCTATTCATGCGCTCCACCATTCCATCTGACTGCGGATGTAACGCAGTAGTTCTTGTTTTCTTGATTCCGAGCGTCTTACAGATGTTCTGAAACAAACTGGATTCAAAATTTCGCCCTTGGTCCGAATGTAGCTCCAAAGGTACGCCAAATCGGCAAATCCATTCTTTCACCAAGGCGTCGGCAATTGTTGAGGCTTCCTGGTTTGGTAGAGCGTATGCCTCAACCCATTTGCTGAAGTAGTCCATCACGACCACGATGTACTTATTTCCTGCTTCGGATTCGGGAAACGGGCCGGCCACGTCAATAGCAATCCTTTCAAAGGGACTTCCCACGTTGTACTGGCGCATCAAAGCCTTCTGCTTTCTCTGCGGCCCATTACTTGCCGCACATACAACGCATTTTCTGCACCAGTCCCTTACGTCTTCCTTGCTATTGACCCAGTAAAATCTTTCCCTCACCCTTCCCAGCGTCTTTGTCACTCCGAGATGTCCTCCTGACACACCAGCATGGAGTTCTTCTAGCAATTCCGCAATCCGACATTTGGGCACAATTTGCCTTCTTTCCTCTTGGCCGTCGTGGAGTCCATCTTCCAGAATTAGGGAGTCCCATTGTGCCCAATACGACTTGATGTTAGGAGGATACTTGGCAACTTCTCCCCAGGTTGGCTTCTTCTCCTCTTTCATCCAGTTTAGGACTATCTTGATATCGGGATCTTCCTCTTGGTCTTTTATAAGATCTATTTTGCCAAGTATCGTCGACTATGGTGGTTCGTAACAAGTCAGCGTCTTTTTCCTCTGCCCGCTGGCAAGGCTTGCAGTCCCGTGGACAGGGTCTTCTTGATAGGGCATCTGCATTTCCATGGATTCTCCCTGCTCGGTGCTCGGTGTCGAAGTCAAACTCCTGTAGCCTCTCTATCCATCTTGCCACTTGTCCCTCTGGACTTTTAAACTGAAGGAGCCATTTTAAAGCTGCATGGTCTGTTCGTAGCAGGAACTTCCTTCCGTAGAGGTACTTGTAAAAGTGCTCCATCGCTTTCACAACAGCTAGCAACTCTCGGCGGGTGACGCAGTAGTTACGCTCTGGCTTGGACAACGTTTTACTAAAATAGCCTATGACTTTTTCTTCTTGCCCATCCTGAATTTGGGACAGCACGGCTCCTATGCCCACATTGCTAGCGTCGGTGTCCAGTACAAATTTTCCTTCAGGTAGGGGATAGCTCAAGATAGGTGCGCTTATCAGAGCCCCTTTTAGGTGATCGAAAGCTTCCTGACATTCCTGGGACCACTGGAATTTTCGTTCTCCTTCGGTGAGCCTGGTTAATGGTTTTGCGATGTTGGCAAATCCATTCACATAGCGTCGGTAGTATGTGCATAATCCCAAGAAGCTGCGCAGCTCATGTTTGTCATTGGGAACTGGCCAATCTTTGACAGTCTGGATCTTTGCCGTGTCAACCGCCACTCCTTGACGGGAAACAACGTGACCCAGGTACTGCACAGCTCTTTGAAATAGGTGACATTTCTTTGGGCTCAATTTCAGTGCTGAACCTCGTAGCCTCAGGAACACTTCTTCTAGGTTTCGCATGTGGTCTTCAAACGATTTTCCTACTACAATAATGTCGTCAAGATAGACCAGACATGTCTTCCAGGACAGTCCTCTTAAAATCGTTTCCATCAGTCGTTCGAAAGTAGCAGGAGCATTGCACAGTCCAAATGGCATCACATTAAATTGCCATAATCCAGCACCCACCGTGAAAGCTGTCTTTTCTCTATCTTCGGGGGCCAATTCAACTTGCCAGTACCCGCTCTTCAAATCCAGCGTGGAAAAGATCTTCGATCCGGCCAGGGTGTCCAAAGTGTCATCGATGCGAGGAAGAGGATAGCTGTCCTTTTTGGTCACATTATTAAGCAGCCGGTAGTCAACGCAGAATCTGGTCGAGCCGTCTTTCTACTTTACCAGTACCACCGGTGAAGACCATGGACTGCTGGATGGTTCTATGATTCCTTCCTCGACCATACTCTCAATAATCTTGTCAGCCTCCTCTCTCTTAGCCAGCGGTAGCCTTCTAGCTGTCTGCCGAATGGGACGAGCATTTTCCGTATTGATTTTATGCTGGATTATATTTGTCCTCCCTTTCTTCCCAGTATCAAAAATATCTCGATAGTTATGGACCAACGGTCTCAGCCTCCTTCTTTGGTCTGGCCTTAGACCGGTGCCTGACGACGATACCAGTACTTCTAATTCCTTTGGAATGGCTTCCCGGCTGGATTCCACGGCCGTAACCTGTCGTAGTATCGCTGACACTCCAGAGCAGTGTCCTAACTCCGTGCCCTCCTTTAATAACACAGGATAGTGATTGACGTTCATTATCCTCACAGGAATACTCCTGCCAGCCCGCACAAGGGCCTTTCCGACCGCTATTCCTCGACCAACAGCCTCGTCATGCATTACGGGTTCGAACATGACTATCTCACCATCTGTGGTCTTGCCATCAATGCAGCCGTCCAGAACAATCTCGCTCCGTTCTGGTATCAGTGTCTCCTCCGGGAGTAGCACCTGAACACTTAAATTCTTTTCTCGATGTAAAACAACTTCCTCGTCATCCACCCGCAGAACTCCCCGCCTAAAGCTTAACTCGAAGCCCTTGGTGTCCATTATGTCCGTCCCGATGATCACCTCATCCTCAATCTCAGCCACTATCACAGGATGGTCAAACGTGGCTTTCCCGATGGTAAACATGACATTTGTTTCACCATGCACTTTTGCTTGATCTCCCGTTGCTGTGCGTAGACGCCATTTTGATTGCCGAACCTTAGCTGCAGGTTTTATTATGTCCGGCCTTATGATTGTCTTCGTCGCACCTGTATCCAGCAGCACAGTGCGGAGGGTTCCATCCACGCACGCGTCGACGAAAACACTGTTGGCATGGTGTTGCAGTGAGGAGACCTGGGCGGTATTTGCTGGGGCTGGCTGAATACAGGTCGACGTTTGCCCCCTCGCATCGACCTTTTTTAGTTTTCCGGATTGGCGGAAGTGGGACTAACGCCTTCTGGACAGCGTCTTCTTATGTGGCCTGCCTTGCCACATTTCCAGCACTCCAAGTTCCGGTCCTGGCGGCTACGTTCTCTATTGATCTCCCTGACGATCCGTTTGACTGACTCTTCGAAGTCGTCCTCTCCTGGAATCACTTGTCGCACACGAGCTTGACCTTTGTTCGTGTTCTTTGCAGCTTCGAATTCAAGGGCCCGTGTTAGTGCATCAACTAGCTTAGGTTGATGTGCTAGTAGTAAGGCTTGCTTCATTTCACCATCACGGAGTCCGTCCAGGAATGCTTGAACCGCCAAACGTTCCATGATCTTTTCCTGGGCATCTGGATATGCCAGTCGAACCAGACGTGCAATATCTGCCTCAAATTCCTGTAAGGGCTCCCCTGACTTCTGGCACCGATTTTTCAACTGAGTGTGGTAGACATGTTCCAGGTGTGATTGGCCATAACGCGTCTCCAAGTGTCTCACCAGGTGGTCGTAGACTTCTTGCTCTTCCGGGGACATTCTTTGCAAGATAGCAGCAGCATCTCCTCTCAAAGCCAACGTAAGGGCGGTCGCCTTCTCCCTGGATGACCAACCGTTCGCTTTTGCAGCCGCTTCAAACTGACGCTGATAAACATTCCACGACGTTGAACCATCAAATTGCGGTGGTTTGAGGCGCATCAGCCCAACGGATTCCTGATTGCCACTAACTTTGCTCTTGTTGTCCATTGTTGAAGGTTGATAGGGCAACTCCTCGAAGGTTTTGACGTCCAACGTCGTGATTTTGTTCTGAACTTCCTGGATCTTGCCTTCCAAAATCAAAAGAATTCGCTCCTCCAGTGTAGAAGATTTTGTTAAAATTTCTTCGTGTAATTCCTTTTTTAGGTTGGCATTGTTTTCTAACATCTTTTTTTCCAACTTGGCAGAATTCTCTTCTAGCTTTTCCCCAAGCTGGCTTTTTAAACTGGTAATAAGTTCGGAATTTTCTAGCAATTTAGCCTCCAGGTCGGCGGAATTTTCTAGCAATTTAGCCTCTAGGTTGGCGGAATTTTCTAGCAATTTAGCCTCCAGGTCGGCGGAATTTTCCAACACTTTAGCCAGGTCGGCGGAATTTTCTAGCAATTTAGCCTCCAGGTCGGCGGAATTTTCTAGCAATTTAGCCTCCAGGTCGGTGGAATTTTCTAGCAATTTAGTCTCCAAACATTGCAGCATTTGGCCGATATCACTTGCACTAGCAAAAACAAAGTTGTCCGGGTCATTGCCTTCTTCAATTAATGCTTTACGAAGCCGCTCCTGCAAGTCCGCTTTCTTCCCCGTCGTATCGCAGTCCCTTTCCTCCAGCTCCTTTTTCAGCTCACTAACTTTTAAGTCCGCTAGTTTCGCCATTTTCACGCACACTAATTAGTCCGATTTATTTCACTTCACCAATGTAGCGTTTTTCGTTCGTTAAGGTGTGAATTAAAACACTCGGTATATTAAAATAGTCAACCAATTTATTTAACACTATTACAGTCTTATTAAACACGAACACTAAACACGAACACTAAAAACTAACTGTCACTTAAGGCTACTATAAACATTTATTTTCACTGTATTTATTTCGTACTATTTATATCGATCAATAATCGCGCCAACGCTCCGACTAACACTCTGAATAATACTGGCCAGAGAGCGACGGCTCGCTCTTATATACCCGTATCGACCCGTGCGGGAACGTTGTACGGTTGCCTACTAGAACGGTCGCGACTTGTGCTCGCCGTCCGGATAGATCTCTCTGGAAAGAGCTGCCCCGAGAACAACCCAGAACTTCTGGCGCCTTCGCGGCTGTTAACATCGTCACAATACGTATGCAATGAACTTATTATATGTGAGTCGTAGATAAAAGTGTTTATTTTCTACTATTATTCGGTTTGATTTTCCTTTTTTTTAGTAGTGCAATAAATGGTATTTCTATGTAGCTTTGCTTTGGTTTTAGTACTATCAAATCAGGCAATAGATCAGAGATAGCTAGTTATCCACAAAATAATAATTTTGAAACATTATGAAACATTAGTAGTAACCATAACTGACAGTGATCGGTTTAGTTTAACATTTTTAATTTTTAAATACCCGGAAATTTAAATCAACGTAAAAAATTTAACATTTTGAATTTTTATTTTAGAAGTTTGGGTGCTGTGGGATGTATATATGTAAATCGTTTGGGGTACTTTGGCCTATGTATGTACTACGTTTTTCTTTTCTTCGTGTGTCACTTTCGTGCGTTCGTTCGATATCTATCATGTTTATGGATGTATTGGGTCCTAATTGCTAGATTTTAATTAATTCCTTTTTAAATTGAAGTCCATAATTCAACGATGAATTAATACATTTTTTGTCAATTTACTATACTGTATGTACCTATGTCACCCTGTTGAAAAGATTAAATATTATAATAATAATAACATTAAGGAACATTAAGGCTGAAACGAAATCCTCTATTGTTGCGGCGCAAGATCAGGCAATTCGTACCAGATATCATGAACAGAAGATTATGAAAGTTGCTCATGATGGGAGCTGTAGATTGTGTCATCAGGCTCCGGAACATGTCTACCACTTATTGGCGGCTTGTCCAGTCTTAGCTGAGTCGCATTACATTGCTAGGCATGATAGGGTGGGAACATATATACATTATAATTTATGTTCCCAACTAGGTTTAGCAATGGATGTGTCTCGGTGGTATGACCACATCCCATCTCCTGTTGTGAGTAATGATCATATTACCATATTATGGAACATGCCTGTTGTCACTGATAGAATGCTTGATGCTAATAAGCCAGATATCGTGGTAAAGGATTTCCAGAGGAAGGTGTGCACGTTTATAGAAATCTCGGTACCTGCTGATGCGAATGTTGTAAGGAAGGAGCTTGAAAAACAACTTAAATATAAGGATCTCGCAATAGAAGTTGGACGTATGTGGGGAATGAAAGTGAACATTGTTACGGTGATTGTAGGTGCATTGGGAGCAGTTAGTCTAAATTATAGTAAACATGTTAAAGAGTTGCCGTGCAAAATTTCGCCCTGGGAAATTCAAGAAATTGCGGTTTTGGGAAGCGCAAATATTTTGAGGAGAGTTTTATCATAAAGAACCCTAAATTTGCTGCTTAATATTTCATCTTTACCTTCTTTGAATGTATATTGTCTATTAATAAATGTGTGTCTGTGTGTGTGTGTGTGTGTGTGAGTGTGTGTGTGTGTGTGTGTGAGTGTGTGTGTGTGTTTTTAATGACCTTTGCACAAGGCTGCAAGGGTTTTCTGCAGTTTTCCTTTGCTTTGCAAAGAAAAATGAAATTTTTCTTTGCAAAGCATAAATGGCCTTGTGTTTTTCAAAATTGGGTAGAGCTGCAGTGACACCCGCAAAGGGAGTACCCTAGGCTTCAGCGAAGCTCGGTACTACCAATTTGCCCTGATCCTCTTTATTACTTTTCAAAATTATTAGTGTAAGTTTAGTATTTATATGTTATATCTAAATTATATTATCTAGGTTTCAAATATTTAATGAGATGTATCAGAGATTTTCAATAAATAATAATAACTTTATTTTGTAGCATCCAGTATGTTGCGTTACAATCGTCTGTCATATATGTAATTAAGACCAAAAAAATTCCTGTCGCCATCAAAAGACATATACCAGCAACAAAACGAGTTTGTTGGGTCGGCTTGATACATAAAACATGCAATGTAAAAAAAACTGATTTACAATGTTTGTCACAAACAAACATCTAAACTATCACTCACTAAAAACTCGTCGATAGAATAAAAGGCCCTATCGATAAGCGCCGACTTCACTCTTTGTTTAAAACGTCCCAAGGGGAGCGTTTTCCACTCTGTCGGTAGTTTGTTGTAGAGCTTTACTCCCATGTATGCGGGTGTTGCTTGCGTGCAGTTTAGTCGGCGAAAAGGAATTGTTCCTGTGTGAGCGCGCCTTGTTGCGTGTTCGTGTATGTGGCTCTGGTTTCTGAAATTTTTTCCGGCATCTCTGTGTACGTGCAGTACTGCTGCTAGTATGTAGGCTGATGGGATTGTTATCAGTCGAAGTTGTTTGAAGTGTTCTCTACAAGATGTTCTGTAGGCTGACTCTGTCAATGCTCTTACAGCTTCTTTTTGTAGCCGAAAAATTTTTATTGTGTCACCGCTAGCTCCCCATACTAGAATTGCGTAGGTGGCCCTTGACATAAAATGAGCATGATACGTCGTTAGAGCTGCCGGGTAGTTAGAAATTTTTCTAATTCGCCTGACTGCATACACATCTGTTGCTAGTTTTTTTCTTAGTTGGTGAATATGTTGGCTCCATATTGTCACCGAGAAATACCCCCAGGAATTTAATTGTTTGGCCAGTTGAGGGACATTTTGTCGATATAACAAGTCTTTGCGTTTTGTTGGCGTTCAGTTTTAGACTATTACTTGCAAACCATTCGTTTGCCTCTGCCAGAGCTGTGTCGGTGCTGTTGAGTAGCTGAACTCTGTCTTTGTTTGAGGTAAGTATTGCTGTATCATCGGCAAACAAACTCACTTTTACTCGTCTTATATTGGTTGGTAAATCGTTGATGTACACGATAAATATTAGGGCTGCCAGAATAGATCCTTGTGCCACTCCTGATGTGACGTCTTGCAATTCAGACTGTTTGCCACCCCAGTCTACTAGCTGTTTTCTGTTCTCTAGGTACGACCTAAAGAGTTGTTGCGGTACTCCTCTTATTCCCAGATACTCCATCTTTTCCAGTAGAATGCCGTGGTCTACGCAGTCGAATGCTTTGCTCAAATCACAACATGCTACACAGGCCTCCTTCCTCTCATCCAGAGCGTTGGCTATCTTTTCTACCATCTCCGCGATGGCCGATGTCGTTGATCTCCCTGTACGGTAACCATGTTGTTCCGTGGATATAAGGTGGTTAATTTCAAGAAAATTTATTAGTCTTTCTTTTATTGCCGTTTCGAAGATTTTGGACATCACAGGCAAGATGGAAACAGGTCTGAAGTTGTCTGGAATTGTGCTGTTTCTTTCCTTTGGTATAGGTACAACTCTTGCTACTTTCAATTGTTCCGGAAATCCTCCCGAGAGAAAGCTCTTATTTATAAGGTCTGCTATGCTAACGGTTTCGAGATAATATCATCGATTGCCTTTACCAGTATTGTTGAGAAACCGTATACATCTGCTGTAGACTTGTTTTTCAAGTTTTTAATGATTGTGAGAACTTCTTGGGGTGTTACGGGTTTCATATAGAAAGATTTGCTGGTTCTGTGGCCGTTCTTCAAGAACTCTGACGGATGTTGCTGTGGGCCTGATGTTTGTGTTTTTATGTTTTTGGCTACCCCACAAAAGAACTCATTTAGGGTATCTGCGTCTGGTGAATTTTCTATGGTAGTCTTTTTGTTGTCCTTGTGGTAGCACTCATTGCTTATTATTTCCCATATTGCCTTTGACTTGTTACTACTCTGCTCCAAGTATTCACACGTTGCTTTCCTTTTTGCTTCCTGTACGCTTACCGTGTATTCTCTTCGATATTTGCGGTAAATATCCGTCGCTTCAACCGTTTGTCTTGTCTTTGCGATAGTCCACAGTGCATCCAGCATTGTTTTTTTCCTCTTCAGTTCTTCATTTTCCCATTTTCGAGCGTTGTGGTTGCTTCTCTCAGAAACGGATATTTTTGGGAAGGTCTCATTGAAAATTGCAACGAGGGCATCATGGAAGGCGGAGTAGTCGCTCGTGTGGTTTGCCCAGTTTACCTCTCGAAGTCTGTTCTTGAAGCAATTTATTGTTTTTGCGTTAATTATTCGTACCGTTTTTCTTTGGTTTTTCTCGTTGTTTTGTTTTTCCATTGTCAGACGCAATATTTGGCCAAAGTGGTCGGACAGATGTGGTTTAACTGTGCTGGTTTCGTGTACTTTGTCTCCTAAGTCGGTGAATATGTTATCGATGCAGCTATTTGTGTTTCTTCCTGCTCTTGATGGTTCTGAGAATAATGCTCCTACACCAAAGGATCTCAGACAGACCGTTATCTCCTCCCTCTTTTCTGATTCCTCGCTGAAATTGACATTGAAGTCTCTAGCCATTATTATTCCTAACTTTCCGTATTTGTTGTTTATGTTTACGAGAAAGTTTCTAATGCTTTGTATAAATGTTCTGAAACAACCTGCTGGTGAACGGTATACGCATATGATTACAATGTTGGTTTTTGTCAATCTCAGCGCGGCCAGCTCCACATCCTTCTCGGTACAGTAGTCATTCACACATATATTCTCTGCTTTTATTCCGCTTCGTACTGCTATTGCTACACCGCCGTGTTTGTAAGTTTGTCTACTATAGTCTGCAACAAAGTTAAAGTTGTCCAGCTTGATGTTTTTTATCAGTTCGTTCGTCATCCAGTGCTCGGTGAGGCAAACTATGTCCACTTTATTCTCGTTGAGGAATATTGTCAACAGTCAATAGCGAGCACGCTCTCTCTAAATTAAAATAGCATCAATATATTTTGTTTTACCGTCTGGCAGCCGCCAGCCAGCTGTATGCAGTCCGGGATGCATATGCGACCCTGATGAGTGAGAACACAGATTACATTGTAACTTGAGCGAAAGCGAAAGCGCCTTCGCGCGGCGACATACTGCCGGCGGAGTATTTCCCCTTCGAATGTACTCGCGTCAACTATGCTCCGCCTTTGCCTGCTTCCTCTAAACCCCCCAACCCCCCTTATCGTAAAACTGTGGCCTGGTTGACGTTGGTGGGGGATAGGCTGACCACTCCCAGCAAAAAAAAAAACATCGCAACCAAATATGTCGTTTCGAAGTTGCGATGTTTTTAAAACGGAGCCTTAAGGAGAGGTTAGCAAAGGAAAAGCAATGTCGCCAATCATACAAAAATAAGATCTTACTAATTTTCTAGTAATACATAGCGACATTGTCTTTGTTTACGAGTTTACATATTATTTTGTTTTCTGTAGATTTTTTTTGTCTATAGACTATTACGCACATGTGCTTGTATTATACCTCATTTGATAAGTTATATTATAGTTATATTATGTTTATTATAGTATATTATAATACACAAGTTTATATATACATAAGTTTTATAAGACAAAAATTGGCGCACGAGTTGTTTTGGGCACGACGAGCGTAGCGAGGAGTGCCCAAATGGAACGAGTGCGTCAATGCGTCTTATAAGACGAGTGTTATATACTATTTTTTCTACTTTGCGACATTAATTTTATATAAATGTCAAAAATTGCGGTTGTCATCTTACAATCTAGAGTAATATTTTTCTTCAACAGTTGGTAGTTGTAGTAAAATTCACAAATACGATTGATGCGAGCCAATAGCGATTGAGATGTCAGCCTTATTTGACACTTGACGTCAATTTCATCAATCTTGGAAAACTAAAAGTTACTAAAAGTTTGTCTTTGTGATCTAGTGTTTTCATAACGACACCGAAAGTGGTTTCGTTATGAGTTTATAACGAACGCGAAGTAGAAAATAATAATATACCTAACCGTGTATTTATATTGATCTAACCTTACGTGGCAAACCGCAATAAAAACAGGATAAAATCCGATATAGAAAAAAAATATATTTAATAAAATTTACCTTGGTACAAGAACAACCAATGTCATTTCTGCTAGTCTTGAGTATTTCTTTGAAAGCTTTCCTTAAAATCAGAACCAATTTTTGTCTTCCACGTTTTTCCTCGCAAAACTTTTACATATAGTAAATGAGCAAAAAAATTCAAATGGACTTAATAGCTTGTCTTTCTTTATTTATTAAAATGTTCCCGCCGTATGAAACAATAAGAAACGGCTGTAACTTCTTTAGCACTTGAAAAACCGTATCAGTTACTCAGAATAACGTATTTTGTTTCTTCCTTCATTATTTATTCAATTTGTTTTCATTTTACGTAGATTATTATTATAGATTTATATTTTATTATATTATAGATTTATATTGATTTATATTTATTTTTTGAATTTTTTATTTCAATTTATTTACTTATGAATAAAATAAAAGTCCAGAATGCTACTGATCCTTTATTGACGAAAACATGTGTTGACATTTGTGTTGACTCTTTCACGATTGATTTCGACCTATTGTTAGGGTCATCTACGGCCGAAGGGCATGCACATATAAGCTTTCATGATCGCATTTATTATAAATAAAAGTTATATGGATGCAACTTTCATACGAATTTTGATCCTTCCTTCATTTATTTTTTAAATTTATTTTTGTCATATATTTATATTTATTTTTTGAGTTTTTTTACTTACATTTAATGACACTTGTTTCTTTACATTTAATGACACTTGTTTCTTTCGTCATTTATTTATTTAATGTATTTGCATTATATATTTACATTTATTTTATAAAGTTTCACTTAATTGTATTTACTTTTATTGTTGTAATGGGTATTGATTGATTGTATTATTTCTTCGTTTTCACATTGTTTGTATTTTATTTTTTTTTCTTCTTTTTTCTTTTTGCTTAAATTAAGCAGACAAATGTTAACATAGCACAAGATACGTATTTATATTTTGAATTTTTTACTTACATTTACATATCTTATTAATTCTAAGGGGCATTCCTAAATTAAAATTCTTAAAATTCTAATGGGTGTTCATTCTTTGATTTCACATTTTTTTATATGTATTTTATTGTTTATTTTTTTATTTAGGGGGCAAATGTTTACAAAGTACGAGATAAATAATAAGGATACAAGTTTCAAACATATTTTGTTTCTTTCTTCATTTATTTATTTAATTTATTTTCATTATATATTTATATTTATATTTATTATTATTTTTATTTTTTTTTTATTTCTAACGGCTATTTGATTGTGTTATTTCTTCATTGCCTCATTGTTTGGTATGTATTTTTATTGTTTATTTTGCTTTATTTACGGAGACAAATGTTAACAAAGCATAAGATACGTATTATAAACTAATAATGATGCAACTTTCATACGAATTTTGTTCGTTCCTTCATTTATTTTTTTAATTTGTTTTCATTATATATTTATATTTTTGTTGGAAATTTTTCTTACATTTATATACCTTTATTGTTCTTAGGGGTATTGATTGTGTTTTTGCTTCGTTTTCACATTGTTTGATGTATACTTTAGTATTAATTTTTCTTAATTTTAAGTGACAAAAGTTTCCAAAGCACAAAATGTTTTGAATTTTTTATTTAAATTTATTCACTTTTATTGTTCTAATGAGTATTTAGATATGTTCTTTCGTTGGTTTACGTTGGATATGTATTTTATGGTTTATTTTTCCCTATTTAAGGGAACAAATGTTTACAAAGCACAAGGTAAAATAAAACTACTATGCTAACCCCATAAATAATGTTTTATTTATTGATACAAATGCATCGTGTAAGTAAATTGACAAATGGCTTTCCTAACCTTTGATTGGCTTACGAGTAGTTTTACCCGTAGGCTTACGAGTAGGTTTGGGCGTTGGCTTAGGCTTAGGCTTGTACCTTCTACAGGCTAATTCGACCATATAAGGGTAGTACTTGACTCCACATATTTTGCTCTGTCGATTAAAAGCTGCAATTACTTTAGTCCTTGTGCGTATATCTTTCAGAACGTCCAGACTTCTTATGTACACGACGAATCTACCAGCTAAAAGTTAGTTGTTTTAGTAAATATTGAATAAGTAAGAATTTTAAAGTAATAGACATGAAGTACTTACGTTGTCTGTATGCTACGAAGTATGATTCATAATCTGTGTCCAAGATGTAAATAGTGTCAACTGAAAACCGAAATAAAAATTAGCAAGAAAATTATCTTCTGCCTGGTCGAAGTTTGAATACATAGCACCACTGTCATAAAATTCGTTTTTTGCTCTATTCGATTTTGCTATTCACCCTTACGTTTTAAGAAATAAACTTGTATAGGATACACCATATATTTCACATCAGTACACAGTATTAATGCAAAAAAATGGCGTCCGTACTTGACCGTCTTTTTATTTCGTTTGACTACGCTTCGCTTTCAAGGTACATGATGGGCCATGAAATTGCCCCCCCCCCCCCCCGCCATGTTACATTTTTAATATGGGTGACCAATTTTATTAAAGTTTTCAACTATTTATTACATCATCGTTTGACCATGTTTTATCATTTTGTTACACCACCCTTTGCTTTCAAGATATATCCATATTTTAAATGGATCCAGCGTGAAGCTGACCTAAATTTTGTTAGACCACCCTACGGTTTCGAGATAAAGTGGCTTTAAAAATTGGGACTACCGTGACGCTAGCGCTCCATCATTTGACCATTTATTTCACCATAATGGACCATGTTGGATTCCATTAATAGATACTAATAAATCATACAATAACTAATACATGAGCGTGACTTACTTTTAATTCAATTAATGTGAATGACTTTGGACATGTTTATAATGGTAGTTATCCGTCTACCAAAAAGCGATTATCTCGATGTTGCTGATATTTTCAATGAAAACACCCGGATAACCAAATTGACGATTCAGCCATTTCTAGGATAATCAGAAAATTCAAGCAGACTGGGTCTGTTGAAAATCTCTTTAAGAAACACCACAAAAAATATATTGCCGAAAATAAGAAAGCGACTTCGCAAAATAGCAAAATAGAACGACTTCGGTTCGACAATTTGCTTCTCACACCCAATCAAGTAAATCAACAGCACATAATATGGTAAAACTGAACAAATATCACCTTTAAAAAACATACAAAATTTATAAGTACACTAAAGGAAAAACACTATGGCAGCAATACCATACCTATGACGTCAGACCTGATGCCATCTGTCATCTGGTTTGAGGGGGAAATGGAACAGGACAGATTGTTTTTTCTTTATGCTCTATGGATAGACGAGGCGATATTTAGGTACGTCAAATAGCACTTTTTTTTCACAAAATAGCCGTTGGTGGACACAAGAAAACCCGAATTTTACGGTAGAATGGCGATATTAGTACCATTTTACGACCAATGTGCTGTGCGGTATTTCGAATAATCAAACAAAGGCGGTAGTAGCAAGCGTGTTTAAAGACAAGATGAAGCTGAATATCGAACCGGATGCTGTTGATCGTTGTCATCGACTTGGACCAAATGCACGTAAGAATAGGACAATAATAGTTAAATTCACGCGATATGACTTTAAGAGGGCTGCGATGAATGGTAGGAGGGAGCTTAAGGGCACCAACATTGTGGTTACGGAGGATCTGACGAAACTACGACACGATGTTTTACAGAGAGTCAGGAAAGCATATGGGAAGACGGATACCTGGACAATCGACGGCATCATCTACCATAGAGATTCCAGTAACAAAAAGCTACGGTTTGAGTCGCTGGATGATGTGGATCGGATGGAGTCACGTTAGTCACTTTCTGGTTTTTTTTTGTGTGTGAGTGCGCTGGTTTCGTTTTTTTTTTGCTGCTCTTTGGGGATTTTGGGGTCAAATATTCACATAATCTGGTGGGTGGTTTTGTAATGTTGTTGCTCGGGAGTTTGCGTTGTGAACGCGGCGCGCGAAATTTTGTTTTCTTTTTGGAAACTTGTATGCTTTGTTATTTTTTTAAAATTTGTATACTTATAATTGATTATAATTGCAACAGTGTGTTGATTCTTTAGTTAAATATGCCTGATGGAGAGTTTGGGGTTTGCCACTTGAATATTAGATCGCTGCTGCCGGCATTTGATGGGTTTATCAATCTTATTCAGCCTCGTGGTCATAAATTCGACATCAAGTGAGACATGGCTTTCCAGTGATATAGACTCCGGCCTAATTGCAATGGAAAACTATACCTTGTTGCGATGTGACAGAAGCGGAAGGGGAGGGGGGGTTGCTGCATATATTCACCATGGTATTAACGCGGTTCCTATTGTTGTATCCAATGTAATTGAGCAATTGTGGTTTTCTTTTGTAGTTGATAGAAAAAAGTTTGCAGTGGGGGTTGTTTATAGGCCTCCATCGTTTGATAAAGATATGTTTTTAGATGAACTTGAAAATACCCTTATTGATGTGGTACCCACTGTTGATAGGATTCTTGTTATGGGTGATTTCAATATTGACCTGTTGGACACAGCCGCTGCCTCGGTAGAGGCACTGATGAACATTATGGAGACCATAGATCTGGTGCAGGTTGTCTCGGAACCGACTCGGACTACTCAGAATTCAGAGTCGCTGATTGATCTGATATTTGTGTCTGCTGGAGAGTTGGTGAGTGACGCGGGGGTAATTTGTTCTGGTGGGATTTCTGATCATGATCTGGTGTACTGCAAACTAAGTATTTCTCTTCCTGTTAGACGCCGAAAACGTATAAATATTCGTTCATTCAATCGCTTCAGGTATGACGAGTTTCTGTTTGACCTATTTTCAGTGCCTTTTTTTGACCAGTTCGACATTCCGTGTGTAGATGGGAAAGTTAAATTTTTAAGCGAGCATCTGTTGGGCATTTTTCAATTACATGCGCCTGTTAGAATGGTGGAGGTGACGAGACGGAACGCACCATGGATGACGGATAACATTAGGTACATGCAGAGCTTGCGAGATAAAGCATATAAAAGATATAAACTTGATAGGTCAGATGTTAAGTGGAATTATAATAAGCAAATGCGTAACTATGTGGGGGCGGCTATAATAAGAGAACGAAAGGCATACTTTGAGCATCATTTGGGAACCTCTAACGGGAATACTTGGACAGCACTGAAAAAGGCGGGAATTTACAATACCCCTTTGCGAGAAATACCTTTTGAGCTTTGCCTGCCGAACGAAATTAATCAGTTCTTTATTGATTCGGTGCCGGTTTCGGATTTTGACACTGACTTGTATGATTTTTACGTAAACGACTCATTAAATGATAAAATCTTTAGCTTCAGGGTTGTGTCTGACATTGAGATAGAGCGGGTTGTTGACTCAGTCGGGTCGAATGCGGTTGGTTGCGATGGTATTTGCATTAAAATGATACGGTTCAGCTGCCCTCATGTAGTTCCGCAAATTCGAGACGTGGTGAACACGGCCATTCTCACTGGCATGTACCCTGAGACTTGGAAAAGTGCACTAGTTGTCCCAGTTCCGAAGAAGGCTAGGGTGTGTTCTTTCTCTGACCTGAGACCAATAAGCATCTTACCTGTACTGTCTAAGGTCCTTGATAAAGTAATGTGGTCGCAGCTTAATCAGTACGTGGTATCAAATGATCTGCTTCCTGACACCCAATCAGGGTTTAGAGCCGGTTATAGCTGTTCTACTGCTTTACTAAATGTCGTGGATGATGTCCTTAGAGCCACCGATAACGGAAAGCTTACACTTTTGTGTTTGATCGACTATTCGAAGGCGTTCGATACTATTGACTGCAGGTTGCTTTCCGGAATTTTGAACTACATGGGTGTAGTCGGGACAGCAAACAATTTGCTAACGAGCTATGTTACGGGCAGAAGACAGGCTGTGAAGATCGACGGTGTCACTTCGGAGTTCCGGAGTGTGGCTTCCGGGTGTCCTCAGGGGTCGGTAATCTCTCCACTTTTGTATACCCTGTACACTGCCAGTTTTCAGAGAGCTCTGCGTCACACTAGTTCTCATTTTTATACCGACGACACTCAAATATACATATCGTTTTCCGAGAATGAGGTTGATGAGGCCTGTCATCGTTTGAGTGAGGATCTGCAGTCAATGATCAATGTATCACGCCGCCATGGTTTGCAGATTAACACTGCTAAGACTGAGCTGATTCTGTTTGGACCCACGAGGCTGAGGGCACGAGTGAGTAACCGTATTAAAGTCCAAACCTCTGACGGCAATTTGGAATTGAAGCGCGTTGTAAAAAGCTTCGGGGTTCTTGTAGATGAGTCTCTGTGCTTTCAGGACCATGTTAATAATTGCATAAAAAAGGCATATATGAATCTCAGGCTGATCTATGGTAGCAGAAAGTATGTGGACCGGAAGACAAAAAGAATTCTTTGCGAGTCAATAGTGCTATCTCATTTTAACTATGCCGATGTCTTGTACTCGCCGTTTCTTACTGTTAGGTATAGAGACAAAATCCAAAAAGTTCAAAACTCCTGTCTAAGGTTTATTTTTGGCATTAAGCGTCGAGACCATGTCACCCATAAGTTGCGGGAGGTATTGTGGCTAAATATGAAGGACCGGAGACTATCACATGCCGCGGTTCTGTATTATAAGATTATCGTCACTGGAAAGCCACCGTATCTGTCGCGTAGAGTTAGGACGAGATCGGACGTGCACTCTTTGAATATACGGTTCAAGGGGACTCTCACACCACCTCTTCATAAAACCGAACTATTTAAAAGAACCTTTCCTACCAAATTTCAAACATTTATAACAGCTATATTGCAAAGTGTGGAGAGTGCTCCTCCGTACGTCAGTTTCGTGTGAGGCTGAGGAGACTTTTGGTAGACTGGTAGGTTGCCGCTGTTTATGTTTGTTTGTTTTTTATTTCGTGTGGCGGATCTCGCTCTATACTTTCTCATCTCTTACTGTTGGACTATAGAAGAATCAATACTTTCGCTGATGCACAATGTATTAGAATATTGTTATTTTTATGGTAAGATGGAAGAACAATTACTATTAATTGAATCTCGCCATAGGATTGTTTCACCTTTGTTATTCGCATAGTTACTGCATTGTAATGTTATTTTCTGTATTTTTTGTATTTTTTTTTTGAGGTTGAAATAATAAAGATTATTATTAAATATCTCAGTACCCTTTTTGTTAAAATGTAAACGTAGGTTTATATCTTCAGTTCCTGAACAGCCTGTTAACACCTTTTTAAAACACCGTCAGGAACTTTTTAAACCAGAAATAAGGTTAGAAATTAATAAATTTTACTTCTAAGCAACATCTTCCAGTAAAGTTTATCGATAATAATGAAGTCATACCAGATACCATAGTCTCTTCCCTTTTGTTTAGTAGTTATTTTGGTTTATGAAGGTGATATTTGTTCAGTTTTTGTATGTTATGTGACTTTGATTTACTGCATTGGGTGTGAGAAGCAATTTGTCAAGCCGAAATCGTTCTATGCTCGATTACCGCTTGCAACACTGGTAAACTTGCTTCCTTATTTTCGGCAACATATTTTTAGTGGTGTTAAAGAGATTTTCAACAGACCCAGTCTGCTTGAATTTTCTGATTATCCTAGAAATGGTTGAATGGGTAATTTGGTTGTCCAGGTGTCTTTCATTAAAAATGTCGGCAACATCGACTAATCGCTTGCTGTAGATCAGTGATGTCAAACCTGCAGCCCGCGAGCCCTCGCTAAAATTGTATCACAATAGAAAACAATTTAAAAAATATAAAACTGATTTGTAGAATGTTTTAATTACTAAGTTTGCAATGAGCTTCGGAGACGGAATTGCCCAACAATACCTTTCTCCTTCGGAGCAGGGACACTAGTTATTACCTACTTATTAAGTAGCAGAGCAGTAACCATTTTTATTTGGGTATTTCCACATTATTGGGCTTACTATAAATAGAAGGTAAATAATTTAAATCATTATTAAAAATCGAAATTTTCTTAAAATATTTTCGTAAATAGTTTTGAGTATAGACAGGGTGTAAGAATGATGTTATGATTGTTGCCTGAACTTTGAAGTACCA
Source organism: Melinopterus prodromus (assembly GCA_964023965.1). Taxonomy (NCBI): domain Eukaryota; kingdom Metazoa; phylum Arthropoda; class Insecta; order Coleoptera; family Scarabaeidae; genus Melinopterus; species Melinopterus prodromus. The sequence goes on along the minus strand of OZ030396.1, from coordinate 37,370,898 downwards.
TATGGAGTTCCAGCTATAACAAACTGGCAATAACTGGAATGACTGCAATATTTTTGAATTTCAATTTTTTTCTTTATTATCTTTTCTTTTAAAGACCATACAACAAGAACAGTAGGTAATAATAAAATGGCACGATTTCAAAGTTGATTTTCTCTAGACCCGATAAACTGGTTTTGATGATTTTTTTATTCACATGTGAGTTGATTCCTCCGTTTTAAATATATACGGGGAGAAAGAATTAGTCGGTATACATTTTTTTTACAACAAAATATTAAAAATTGATTATTTTTAAATATTTTCGTTAATATCATTTGAATGGGGGTTTGAGATTAAAAGCGTATTGTAGTATTTGTTTTTAAACAAGTTTATAAGTCAAGTTTATAAGCTATTTTGTATAAATTCAAGGGAAAATGGTTATTACGTAAAGTCGAACGTAATGTAGTATCAACTAAAGAAGCGAACGATATTTAATTCAGGTGAAGATAAATTTTTGTAAAAAGAAACAATTCCCACCTAGATTTGAACCAGGAACTCTCCATTATCCTCACCTGTATTAATTATTTATCATTACTAAACCTAACCGAAACATAGTCGTCAGTAACGTAGGACCAAGTAAAGAAGCGAATGATAATTAATCCAGGAGAGGATAAATTTTTGGAAAAAAACTCCGCCTGGATTTGAACCAGGAACCCTCCATTATTCTCACCTGGATTTAATTATCATTCTCTTCTTTAGTTGATGTTATTTTCTATGATTTTCGTTAAATTGTAAAAAATTAACATTATTTTTTAATGTTCATGGTACTTTTCTCAGGGAATTCTAAATTTCAAAGGAAAAATGTTTGATAAAAAAATCCTTATTGAATTTTTATTTATTTTGTCCCAACTTGTGCGCACGCATAGATAAATGCAAAATATTGACGTGAGTCATCAAACATATCAAAAATTAACATACTGATGAAATTGATCTAACACGGCATTAGCAACATTATATAAAAACCATTAAAATGAAAAAATCAAATGAGGTAAAAACTGTTACTTTCTGAGTCCTTTTTGTATGCGGCCCGCCGAAGTTCAGATCAGATTGTGGCCCGTGCCCACAAATGAGTTTGACACCACTGCTGTAGATGGATAACTACTATTATAAACATATCCAAAGTCATTAATATTAATTGAATTAAAGGTAAGTCACGCTTGTGTATTAATTATTGTATGAACTACTATTATCTACAGGGTGAAATATCAACTGTGCATCAAGAAAACGAGTAATTTTGCGCTAGTTCTAAATAAACATTAGTTATATTATTATAACAAAATAATAAAAACTATAAAAAAGTTATTAAAATTTATAAAAAATAGGTTAATTGACTAATATATGTCATAAAAGTGAGAATTAAAAAAAAAAAACAAAAAAAGAGAGATTTCAAGATAGGTGGCTGGGACTTCATATTTGAATATGATTTACTTCTAAACAACGTTTTTAATAATGTAAATAAAGGTACTTTACTATTATCACAAATTCATATAATCTGAATCGCTTGGTATATGGTACCGAAATTGACATATTTGACTGTTGCTGTATTGGTTTCATACAAGCCGCCAACTTTTATAAAGAATAAAAATTTCAGAGAAAAGGATAATAAAATTTTTTTCCTTATGTTGCGGACTTTTCTTGGCACACTGTAAACAAAATTTTATAATTTTGGCCAATTTTTTACGAGTTTCGACCACTGTATCCAGTCATGCTTTTAGTGAGGTTATTATTTCACCTAGTAAGGTGACGTTTAAAATCACAATTCTCGTGTCGCTGCAGTATGTAAATATTGTGTTCCTTAATTCGCTCATGATGTCATCGACTTAAAATATTTACTGATACAAATTTATATGTTTCTTTAGTTATCTTATTACCATATGTACGAAAATATTATTTAGCATACTTTACCATTTTTCATCCTATAAACTCCTGGACTTATTATGGTGCCTGTAGTTTCGAATGTTTTCTTTGGCCTGTAACAGAACAAAACGCATTGAAATTACGACACATTACAAAGATTCAGATCAGGATTATCACAATTATTTGTTAATTTACAGCGTATGGTAACGGGAGAATCAACATGATCTTTTGGTGGTCTAAGTTGAAGACAATCTGTCGCAAGTTCCTTTAGAGACATACATTTTGTCAGGATAAAATAATCGAGTTTTCAATTATTTTTTTTTTTTTTTTGATGGACCGTTTGGTAAAGGGGCATTCCGGTTTTTCGTCTAACATTACCGCTTTTTTAGAATCTTTTATTGGCGAGACTATGCAATAAATCGAGTCCAAATTTGGCACAAATATTTGTTAGCTTAAGGTACCTACAAAAAAAAATGATGACACTGCGTGAAGATCCACGGGCACTGGTAGGCATGATTGGGCCACTCCAGGTTATCTGAAATAAAAATAAGCGGTCTACTTTATACATAAGTCGTTATCGTTTGATGAACCAGAAAATAAAAATATTTATATTTGAGGAAATGGTGACTTGTCAAAGTCAAAATATCGATTTTTCTCATAAACATTGACAATCTTTTCTCTATGAAAGGAAAAGTATAAAACATATTGCATTTCTGGTTCATCAAACGATAAACGGATGCTTACTTAACATCAAGTTCAAATTTGAAGTCAATCGGTTTCAGTTTTTGAAATATCATGCCAACCGTTCGCGAAAAAACGGTTTCGAGAAAAACAAGTTTAAATTTTCAAGTACAGTTTATAATGTGACATCGAGTACTTACAGTATTTTTCTGTTAATATGTTATACCAGGGCGATACTGTATTCCTTCCTCCACTTCGTAGAATATATTTTGACATATTTGGTCATTTCTACGCCTTGTTTAAGCTTGTTTTGCAGCCTCGAGTGACCTAACGGTCTCGACGACCTAACTAGACGCTGTTTTTCGCGCATATTTGCAAATATCATCGTTCCCGTGCCAATAACGATTCCTATTGTTGTCATAGTTTTAAGGACTGCAGAAAAGCCTTTTTTAATAAATTCCTGCTACTGTATAAGCCGCAATTTTGATAGGTTTTCAGCCACGGTACTTTATACATAAGTCGTTATCGTTTGATGAACCAGAAAATAAAAATATTTATATTTGAGGAAATGGTGACTTGTCAAAGTAAAAATATCGATTTTTCTCATAAAAATTGACAATCTTTTCTCTATGAAAGGAAAAGTATACAACATATTGCATTTCTGGTTCATCAAACGATAAACGGATGCTTACTTAACATCAAGTTTAAATTTGAAGTCAATCGGTTTCAGTTTTTGAAATATCATGCCAACCGTTCGCGAAAAAACGGTTTCGAGAAAAACTAGTTTAAACTTTCAAGTACAGTTTATAACGTGACATCCAGTACTTACAGTATTTTTCTGTTAATATGTTATACCAGGGCGATACTGTATTCCTTCCTCCACTTCGTAGAATATATTTTGACATATTTGGTCATTTCTACGCCTTGTTTAAGCTTGTTTTGCAGCCTCGAGTGACCTAACGGTCTCGACGACCTAACTAGACGCTGTTTTTCGCGCATATTTGCAAATATCATCGTTCCCGTGCCAATAACGATTCCTATTGTTGTCATAGTTTTAAGGACTGCAGAAAAGCCTTTTTTAATAAATTCCTGCTACTGTATAAGCCGCAATTTTGATAGGTTTTCAGCCACGGTACTTTATACATAAGTCGTTATCGTTTGATGAACCAGAAAATAAAAATATTTATATTTGAGGAAATGGTGACTTGTCAAAGTAAAAATATCGATTTTTCTCATAAAAATTGACAATCTTTTCTCTATGAAAGGAAAAGTATACAACATATTGCATTTCTGGTTCATCAAACGATAAACGGATGCTTACTTAACATCAAGTTTAAATTTGAAGTCAATCGGTTTCAGTTTTTGAAATATCATGCCAACCGTTCGCGAAAAAACGGTTTCGAGAAAAACTAGTTTAAACTTTCAAGTACAGTTTATAACGTGACATCCAGTACTTACAGTATTTTTCTGTTAATATGTTATACCAGGGCGATACTGTATTCCTTCCTCCACTTCGTAGAATATATTTTGACATATTTGGTCATTTCTACGCCTTGTTTAAGCTTGTTTTGCAGCCTCGAGTGACCTAACGGTCTCGACGACCTAACTAGACGCTGTTTTTCGCGCATATTTGCAAATATCATCGTTCCCGTGCCAATAACGATTCCTATTGTTGTCATAGTTTTAAGGACTGCAGAAAAGCCTTTTTTAATAAATTCCTGCTACTGTATAAGCCGCAATTTTGATAGGTTTTCAGCCACGGTACTTTATACATAAGTCGTTATCGTTTGATGAACCAGAAAATAAAAATATTTATATTTGAGGAAATGGTGACTTGTCAAAGTAAAAATATCGATTTTTCTCATAAAAATTGACAATCTTTTCTCTATGAAAGGAAAAGTATACAACATATTGCATTTCTGGTTCATCAAACGATAAACGGATGCTTACTTAACATCAAGTTTAAATTTGAAGTCAATCGGTTTCAGTTTTTGAAATATCATGCCAACCGTTCGCGAAAAAACGGTTTCGAGAAAAACTAGTTTAAACTCTCAAGTACAGTTTATAACGTGACATCCAGTACTTACAGTATTTTTCTGTTAATATGTTATACCAGGGCGATACTGTATTCCTTCCTCCACTTCGTAGAATATATTTTGACATATTTGGTCATTTCTACGCCTTGTTTAAGCTTGCTTTGCAGCCTCGAGTGACCTAACGGTCTCGACGACCTAACTAGACGCTGTTTTTCGCGCACATTTGCAAATATCTTCGTTCCCGTGCCAATAACGATTCCTATTGTTGTCATAGTTTTAAGGACTGCAGGAAAGCCTTTTTTATAAATTCCTGCTGCTGTATAAGCCGCAATTTTGATAGGTTTTCAGCCACGGTACTTTATACATAAGTCGTTATCGTTTGATGAACCAGAAAATCAAAATATTTATATTTGAGGAAATGGTGACTTGTCGAAGTCAAAATATCGATTTTTCTCATAAAAATTGACAATCTTTTCTCTATGAAAAGAAAAGTATAAAACGTATTGCATTTCTGGTTCATCAAACGATAAACGGATGCTTACTTAACATCAAGTTCAAATTTGAAGTCAATCGGTTTCAGTTTTTGAAATATCATGCTAACCGTTCGGGAAAAAACGGTTTCGAGAAAAACAAGTTTAAACTTTCAAGTACAGTTTATAACGTGACATCGAGTACTTACAGTATTTTTCTGTTCATATGTTATACCAGGGCGATACTGTATTCCTTCCTCCACTTCGTAGAATATATTTTGACATATTTGGTCATTTCTACGCCTTGTTTAAGCTTGTTTTGCAGCCTCGAGTGACCTAACGGTCTCGACGACCTAACTAGACGCTGTTTTTCGCGCATATTTGCAAATATCATCGTTCCCGTGCCAATAACGATTCCTATTGTTGTCATAGTTTTAAGGACTGCAGAAAAGCCTTTTTTAATAAATTCCTGCTACTGTATAAGCCGCAATTTTGATAGGTTTTCAGCCACGGTACTTTATACATAAGTCGTTATCGTTTGATGAACCAGAAAATAAAAATATTTATATTTGAGGAAATGGTGACTTGTCAAAGTAAAAATATCGATTTTTCTCATAAAAATTGACAATCTTTTCTCTATGAAAGGAAAAGTATACAACATATTGCATTTCTGGTTCATCAAACGATAAACGGATGCTTACTTAACATCAAGTTTAAATTTGAAGTCAATCGGTTTCAGTTTTTGAAATATCATGCCAACCGTTCGCGAAAAAACGGTTTCGAGAAAAACTAGTTTAAACTTTCAAGTACAGTTTATAACGTGACATCCAGTACTTACAGTATTTTTCTGTTAATATGTTATACCAGGGCGATACTGTATTCCTTCCTCCACTTCGTAGAATATATTTTGACATATTTGGTCATTTCTACGCCTTGTTTAAGCTTGCTTTGCAGCCTCGAGTGACCTAACGGTCTCGACGACCTAACTAGACGCTGTTTTTCGCGCACATTTGCAAATATCTTCGTTCCCGTGCCAATAACGATTCCTATTGTTGTCATAGTTTTAAGGACTGCAGGAAAGCCTTTTTTATAAATTCCTGCTGCTGTATAAGCCGCAATTTTGATAGGTTTTCAGCCACGGTACTTTATACATAAGTCGTTATCGTTTGATGAACCAGAAAATCAAAATATTTATATTTGAGGAAATGGTGACTTGTCGAAGTCAAAATATCGATTTTTCTCATAAAAATTGACAATCTTTTCTCTATGAAAAGAAAAGTATAAAACGTATTGCATTTCTGGTTCATCAAACGATAAACGGATGCTTACTTAACATCAAGTTCAAATTTGAAGTCAATCGGTTTCAGTTTTTGAAATATCATGCTAATCGTTCGGGAAAAAACGGTTTCGAGAAAAACAAGTTTAAACTTTCAAGTACAGTTTATAACGTGACATCGAGTACTTACAGTATTTTTCTGTTCATATGTTATACCAGGGCGATACTGTATTCCTTCCTCCACTTCGTAGAATATATTTTGACATATTTGGTCATTTCTACGCCTTGTTTAAGCTTGTTTTGCAGCCTCGAGTGACCTAACGGTCTCGACGACCTAACTAGACGCTGTTTTTCGCGCACATTTGCAAATATCTTCGTTCCCGTGCCAATAACGATTCCTATTGTTGTCATAGTTTTAAGGACTGCAGAAAAGCCTTTTTTTATAAATTCCTGCTACTGTATAAGCCGCAATTTTGATAGGTTTTCAGCCACGGTACTTTATACATAAGTCGTTATCGTTTGGTGAACCAGAAAATAAAAATATTTATATTTGAGGAAATGGTGACTTGTGGAAGTCAAAATATCGATTTTTCTCATAAAAATTGACAATCTTTCGTCTATGAAAGGAAAAGTATAAAACATATTGCATTTCTGGTTCATCAAACGCTAAACGGATGCTTACTTAACATCAAGTTCAAATTTGAAGTCAATCGGTTTCAGTTTTTGAAATATCATGCCAACCGTTCGCGAAAAAACTGTTTCGAGAAAAACAAGTTTAAACTTTCAAGTACAGTTTATAACGTGACATCGAGTACTTACAGTACTTTTCTGTTAATATGTTATACCAGGGCGATACTGTATTCCTTCCTCCACTTCGTAGAATATATTTTGACATATTTGGTCATTTCTACGCCTAGTTTAAGCTTGTTTTGCAGCCTCGAGTGACCTAACGGTCTCGACGACGCTGTTTTTAGCGCACATTTGCAAATATCTTCGTTCCGGTGCCAATAACGATTCCTATTGTTGTCATAGTTTTAAGGACTGCAGAAAAGCCTTTTTTATAAATTCCTGCTACTGTATAAGCCGCAATATTGATAGGTTTTCAGCCACGGTACTTTATACACAAGTCGTTATCGTTTGATGAACCAGAAAATAAAAATATTTATATTTGAGGAAATGGTGACTTGTCGAAGTCAAACTATCGATCTTTCTCATAAAAATTGACAATCTTTTCTCTATGAAAAGAAAAGTATAAAACATATTGCATTTCTGGTTCATCAAACGATAAACGGATGCTTACTTCACATCAAGTTCAAATTTGAAGTCAATCGGTTTCAGTTTTTGAAATATCATGCCAACCGTTCGCGAAAAAACGGTTTCGAGAAAAACAAGTTTAATCTTTCAAGTACAGTTTATAAGGTGACATCGAGTACTTACAGTATTTTTCTGTTAATATGTTATACCAGGGCGATAGTGTATTCCTTCCTCCACTTCGTAGAATATATTTTGACATATTTGCTCATTTCTACGCCTTGTTTAAGCTTGTTTTGCAGCCTCGAGTGACCTAACGGTCTCAACGACATAACTAGACCCTGTTTTTCGCGCACATTTGCAAATATCTTCGTTCCCGTGCCAATAACGATTCCTATTGTTGTCATAGTTTTAAGGACTGCAGAAAAGCCTTTTTTATAAATTCCTGGTACTGTATAAGCCGCAATTTTGATAGGTTTTCAGCCACGGTACTTTATACATAAGTCGTTATCGTTTGATGAACCACAAAATAAAAATATTTATATTTGAGGAAATTGTGACTTGCCGAAGTCAAAATATCGATTTTTCTCATAAAAATTGACAATCTTTTCTCTATGAAAAGAAAAGTACATATAAAACATATTGCATTTCTGGTTCATCAAACGATAAACGGGTGCTTACTTAACATCAAGTTCAAATTTGAAGTCAATCGGTATCAGTTTTTGAAATATCATGCCAACCGTTCGCGAAAAAACGGTTTCGAGAAAAGCAAGTTTAAACTTTCAAGTACAGTTAACGTGACATCGAGTACTTACAGTATTTTTCTGTTAATATGTTATACCAGGGCGATACTGTATTCCTTCCTCCACTTCGTAGAATAGATTTTGACAGATTTGCTCATTTCTACGCCTTGTTTAAGCTTGTTTTGCAGCCTCGAGTGACCTAACGGTCTCGACGACCTAACTAGACGCTGTTTTTCGCGCACATTTGCAAATATCTTCGTTCCTGTGCGAATAACGATTCCTATTGTTGTCATAGTTTTGAGGACTGCAGAAAAGCCTTTTTTTATAAATTCCTGCTACTGTATAAGCTGCAATATTGATAGGTTTTCAGCCACGGTACTTTATACACAAGTAGTTATCGTTTGATGAACGAGAAAATAAAAATATTTATATTTGAGGAAATGGTGACTTGTCGAAGTCAAAATATCGATTTTTCTCATAAAAATTGACAATCTTTTCTGTATGAAAAGAAAAGTATAAAACATATTGCATTTCTGGTTCATCAAACGATAAACGGATGCTTACTTCACATCAAGTTCAAATTTGAAGTCAATCGGTTTCAGTTTTTGAAATATGGTGTATTTGGTATTTGGTATTTGGTGTAATGGTGTATTTTCAATATTTTAAAAGCGTGTGAGAATTTACATATATTTGGTTATAATGCTGTGCAAAAATCGTCAACAGTGGCAAAGGTCAAATTGCAAAGTTTTACTCGTAGCTGTGTACGTTCTACAAACATTCAGATATAGTGATGAATCAGAACAAGCAAAATATTGGGAATTGATATGGCTTTATAGCAGAGTTCTTCAGAATCTGTCTCAAACTTAGACCACGAAACTATCATTTTGTTTCGCCTCGCATAGTAAGCGTCCAGAAACATGTAACCATTCGGCAAGTGATTATTTAGGTACTGTGAATACATTTTTCTTTTCGCCAATGTACGAGAAGCACCTATGCAACATTCCCCATTAATGGGGGTAAAATAATGCCTACTTAACAGGTAGTTCTCAGCTGGCCCAAGTAATCAAAGAACTACCAAAACGATACAATAGATTCAGACATCATAGAAAAATAAGACTGGAATAACTTGGAACTGATAAGATTTATTTAAAAGAGATAGATAATTAATTCTTTAGTTTTAATTAATTAATTATTGATTTGATATTGCTAATAATTTTAATTCTCATTAGAAATCTTACAATACGGGTGGTTAATTTATTGATATGCATTTGCATTTGTTCATTATCATTATCTGGTATATTTTCCATTTTGACTTTGGGTAAGTAATTTTTTTTCCTGACAAATTGTAGTAATGGGGACGCCCCAAAAAGAAAAAATACTATCGGATATTAAATTTAATATCAATGTAAACTATTTGTATTTTGAATATAAATTTATTGTGTTCAATATTTTGTAATCTTTTTTTTCATTAGTAAATAATGTATTCCATTCGTTACCTACTTCTCGGGTTGCATTGATGCACCGCACGTGTTTGGTGTCATAAATCAGACCCTGTCGTAAATAATACCTTCGGGTACACACACAAAACCCTTTGAGTCGCGTCGGTAGACCGAGATTGAATGGATCGACGCGAACGCGAATAAATAAAGCGGTTTATGGCGAGACACTCGACGAACGCGTGATTTTTATCCAACTATTCGACTTCAGGCAGTTCGAATGTTAGCGGATTTGGGGAAGACGTATTAGAATAAATACTTACCCGAGTAAGGTGTAGTTAGTATTGCGAGAAATAACAAATCCAGGCCTGGTAACGTCCAAATCATAAGTTATACAACAGCCATTGCATTTTATATTTCCACCATAAACAATCCATTCTCCTTCAAACTGAAATAAAAGTATATTATGCTAGACAAAGTAACAAAAAAAACAATATTAATAGGATATACCCTGGTCTCATTTAAGTCCAGTTTAGGCCTTATAGACTTGCAAGCGCGGTCAGGTAAATCGTCGCCGAAAACTGTTACAAATCCACTGAAAAGCACAAATACTACACATGGTATGACATGCATGTTGATATTGTGTAAGTAAGGATACTGCTGTTGAGGCATCTTTATATACCAAATTGTTTCAGTTAATATGCATAATTATCTGAATGCATAAATTATATGCAGTTATTGACAGTAGAGTATGACCAGCGTTAAACCTAAAGAAATTGGTATTTTATATTATGTGCATATATTAAGTATAGATAAGGTGACCAGACGTCCCGCTTTTGGTGGGACAGTCCAGCTTTTTCACATTTTTTCCCGAGTCCCGCAGTGTCGCGCTTTTTAGGAAGGCTTTAAATTTTTCGTACATATGTTGAGAGGCTGGTTCAGCCTAACTTCTGGACTGTTCTGGTGGTCCCCTATTAGTCCAATTATTCAAACTGTTCAATGATTTTGTGAGTTAATAATTGAATAATGATAACATCTTATAAGATGGCAACAATATGTATTAACTATTCTAGTGCGCTAAACGTCCATATTTATTACAGTACAAATTATTTGCGCAATGTATAAACTGAAACGTGCATTTATTTTAAGCATTTGATAACGTACTTGACCAATTCAAAAAACATTTGACCATTGCAAAAAATATTTGAGCAATGCAAAAAATGGCTTGAGCATTAAAAAAATAAATGTGCAATACATTTATAATATGTGCATCAGAATAAATAATTGAACATTTATATATTTCAATGTTCCTTCGATAATATATTTGTGCACTTAAATAAATAAATGTCGAATACAATCGTTACCTCTATAAAAATATAATGTGCATCCCAAAAAATAATTGTTAATTTAATAAAATATATGTTCAATAGTTTAAATAAATCAGCATTTGAAAATTTGGTAAGAGCATTCAATAATCTAAATTGTACCATGAGAAAATTATAATTCGCCCTGGAGAGATTATAGTGTGCATTAAGTTCTGCAACCCGTAGCGCATTTATGAGTATCATACAGCTTACACCTGTTGTTGCTCTATGGTTTTGGTGTCAGCAAAATAAAACTTTATAACTGATTAAGATTTTATTTTCGTTGAATAAATCAGTACATAGTGTAAATATAATTCTAGTTACAATCATAACCTCAAATATACCAAATCGCGCGTTTTTGAGGAAAGGCGATTTTAGTAATAGTTTAAACCCTTATAATATATATAAGAATATGTGTGTTGTATCATATCCATCCTACGTCTTGTTCTACTGCTTGTTGTTATACTTGTTTATTTTTTATTGTTTAAGAAACTGCCGTAATAAGACATATAATAAAAATTCTTTTTGCACACGTATTTAGTAGAATTAGATGCTGTACAATTTTGTCAACATTTATTTCCTTTTGGTTGCTATGATAATCAACATTGTTTAATAGTAGTACCTTTTCCGCTGTGTTTCAGTATATAAGTACCATTACGCCGTATGTTTCGTTTCAAATACGGTTATTCCGTGTACAATTTTACCTTGCTATCTAATAATTATTAGTTTTATAAAATGAAACATACATAACACGTGTGCGGGGTTTTTATACATACAAAACATACATACCAACCAAAAAACAATGTAATATTTTTACAATAAACAATTAATGAAAACGTTTGTTTTCTAATGGAAAAAAATTCTTTTCTAAATTACATAAAGATTGGTTGGGATTTCTTGTAAAATGTACTCTTAGCATTTTTTCAACGATTTGGCAAATTAGCCGCCATTTCAGTAATTTTGTCAAGATAGTTAGATAATAAATTAAACTATAGGAAATTTTGTATAATTTATGTATATAAAATGTTTTGCTAATATTCATAGTTTAACTGCATGAGCAAATTCTATTTGGTCGAGATCTTGTCTGCATTAAAACTAGTTAGCCAGGATTTGACAGATATTTTGATTCTTTTGACGGTATTGTCAGAACATCAGCGTTTGCGTTGCACGCGAATTCTAATAATTCTCTAATAATGAGGTCATTATTTGAACGAACTGTCATTATTATACAACACTAGTGTCATTATAATCATTAGAGCATATAATGATGGGGATTATATAGTCATAGACACGTACGCAATGAACTTATTATATGTGACTCGTAGATAAAAAATTTTATGTAACATATTCATATTTATTTAATGCACATTATTTCCTTTTTTAATGCATAAAGTATCTCTTTTAATGCACTTATCTATTTAAATAATACACGCTGAAATCGCACCCTATTTATTATACCCACGCTTAATTTTAAATAATTGCTGGTCAATGATAGACGCATAATTGGAGGACGGGTAATATCCTGATTTCAGGAATAACATTTCAATTATGTATTTTTGCGATTTGCCGCGGTAGTTCCACTTTACGTCAATGTACAATTTGAAAAAATCCAATAAACGAAAAGAAATTAAACCACACCTTTCAAGAATCGGCATCTCTATCTACCCATATCTACCATATACCAAAAGAAGTCTGTAACTCGATAAAATTCATATTCATATTTATTGGACAGATTTCTAGAGCTCTAACCTACAAATTAAATATAAACAACACCGCACAAAGAAGTTATCCAATCGAAATTAGGAGATTATATAAAAATTCTACTATTATATCAGACATCATTCAGGTTTGTGCCTAAAGAAGTATACGACATATTATTTTATTAAAAACTCCAATTGTGAGATTACCTAGCAGAATATAGGTATAAACAGTGCTGTTTTATCCATTCTAGTACCATAGAATTCACGCTCCACGTATGGTATGATGCAGAAGCTCATTACGGGTTTTGTAATTGGATTCAAATTACATTACGGAGACTGAGTACTATTTTGTTGATCGAAAAGGATGTTTTGACAAGAGATGTGAACACTAATTTTCATAATTTCCATAAACTGACAATAAAATAACCGAGGTATGCTGAAGATTACCGATTTTTATCAAGTTTCTTGGTAATATTACTGGAAGACATCTATATTATTGTATGCGAAATGTTGTATAATGGGACAGTCGATTTTTCAACCACTGACTCCAGATGTTTTTCTTCTCATGTGCAAAGTGTGTGCAGAATTTATGTTTAAGACAACAATCCGCAGATTCTATTGAAATTACCCCCGAAGAACTGAACAAGCATTATGACCCCCTGTTAAAAACATTTAATTGAAAATAATAATAATAAAATAATAGAACAATAAGTTAATTAATAAACTTCGCATAATAAACACATCCAAATTTGCAGATGTTTAATTACAAAAAATATAAACAAACAAGTGACAACTGATTATGTTATCAATTTTTGCAAAAGTTGACTGATTGAAATACGTTTACTATTCGAACGGAGATTATCGTCCTTTAGCATAACTCCAAGCATCGAATGGCTACTAGATCTTTTAAATACCTACAATTTGTAGTATGATTTTTGCAAAATATATAAACATTTTTCTGTCGCAAGTGTTTGAAATACGTTTGCTATTCGAATGGACATTATCGCCATTTAAGGGGTGTTATCCATGGGGCAAAACTCCAAACGTCAAAAGGCTACTAGGTCTATTAAATGCCTGCAACTTGAGGTATGATAGAAACTTTTGCAACAAGTTTTGCAAATGTTATAGACATGTTTTTTAGCAACGGTTTCAAATAACATTTTTCTGGAACAACCGATTGAAATACGTTTGCTATTCAAACTGACATTATCGCCAGTTGTGCATGGGGCAACAAAAAACTTGTTGCATAGAAACTTATGTAACAATTTTACCAAAGTTATAAACATTTTTCTGTCGCAACTGTTTGAAATACGTTTGCTGTTCGAACGGACATTATCCCCATTTAGAGCTAGTTGTTCATGACGCCTCTACGTCTTTTAAATACCTACAATTTGGGGTATGATAGAAATTTATGCTACAATTTTTGCAAAAGTTATAAACGGTTGGCTTTTTATACCACAATCGGAACGGTCGCTCCGGTTTCCGTTAACCCAATTTTTTAGAGTTTGCAACTCTTAACCCTACCCGTGGCCGGTTTTCGTTTTGCACCCCCGTGGCAATATTTCTGCGGGCACCGATGGTCTGGTACAATCCATAGTGCTACAAATTCCGACCAAAATGGGAAATAAGGAAGAAAATAAACTTTGAAATTCTTAAGAAAGTTTGGTATACCGTTCATTTTCAAGAGAAGTGTATTTCCAAGTACATACTTAATTTAATAAATACAATCTAAACTGAGACCAAAAGATATTGCTGGTTGTTCTTATTTAATTTCTAGTATGTAAATACCTATGGTATAGGGTAACCCTCGGTGGGTGGTTCTAGGGGTCTACACCGAAGAGTTAGTGCATCCCACAGTCTTGAATTACTCCAAGTACTCGTGTCGTAAACCTTCCGCAATCCACGCTAGACGAGTAACCGCCCGGAACGCTAACGGGTTATCCGTATCCATCGAGATTAGAGAGGTTACCCTTTTATCGGAGGATGGGTGCACCGTCGAGCACGCTTACGTTGAGAACTCTACCACATGTCATCTTTCTCAGCGGCTTCTCATTACCCACATACGTGGGATAAGGTAGCTCCACATCGAGAAGGGTATAGACGTCATGTGGGCTATAGCGTCTATCCACACTTGCCTTAATCCCTATTCGGATATCCTAGATATCAGATCGTTACGTCCGGTCCTCATGATGGCACAACTTCCTAAGGCCCCGTTTGATGAGTCACCGGCGAGCACCAGATGCCTGGTATCCCTCCCTCACAACTATTACTGCCTTGGTAGCCGTTACTGACTAGGCCAACCAGAAACCTGGAATTTGTTGGACTTGAAACAAGACAGTTTTACTGTGGCGAATTGTGTGCCAGCCAATTGAAACTTAATATTGCGCATAAGAAAGCAGCAAACATTACAACTCAAAGAGACATCATAGCAGCACATGTTTTAGTGCCAACCTAATATTCATCAATAATAATTTAGTTTTTTTCCAAACATATTTCACATTTACGAGGCCAGCTCAGAGTAATGATTTTTAAGGGAATTTTTGTCGTGATCTCTTTAAATAATTTTAATATTTAATTAATTAATATAAAACACTTAAATAATTAATTTGAATCGAATGATTTTTTGTTTGAGGCTTCCCAACACCGTATTCAAGCGTTGAGTTTCGTTTTTGAGGGGATATTTTAGCTTCGGCCCGGCTGAAGATAATTTTCTTACTAGTTTTCGCTCACAAGATAGTATCTTCCGTTTCCTGTATTTTGCTCACTTGAGTCGCTTTTATTCTGAATTATACGACAGCTGGACAGCAACATAAAAGGAAAAGAAAAAAAAAACACCCTTAATTTATTCGTTTTAACCCTTTATTAATTCCAAGTTTATAATGAGTTTTTTTTTGTTTATCCAATGAATTTTTTCACGACAGCAAAAACTGTGTTTAGGAGATACCCTTCGGTACAAATCTGCAGGCTTGTTTTACGTTATAAGTAGTATACGTAAGTCCACACAACTTTGCTTGCTCATTAAAGATTTTTAATAGCTTCCTTCTGGTACATGGGTCATCCATAGCATCCGCGCTCCTCAAGTACAACCCAAACTCGTCAGCTGAAATACAAAGATAAGTAAATCTATCTATATCTATATACAGGGTGTAACTAATATCAGAGGATAAATATTGGGACATGTTCCTCACAAAAGTTTGAATAAAATACATATATACAAAGCGATGGTACCAATTTGGGAATGGTATAACTTATATTAATTAAAATAAATTGTTGTAAAAACAAAAACAAATAAAGAAAAAATCAAACTATCCAAAAAGCAGGGTGACGAAGGTTTGCATAAAACTGTTTTTAGATGTGTTAAATACTGAAATCTTCTTTATATAAATTACAACTTACGTGATTTATACGCCACAACATATGTATGATAGTCGCCGTGCTGGAAATACTTAACACCTGTAAGAAAAATAATAAATAATTGCTGCTAGTTGCTGTATTTAGCGATTTTCAATTCATACCGGGTGACTATAATGATTGAAGCAAATTTAGTGGATTGGTGAGAAACTCAGCACAACTCTTATTTAGTGTTTTAGGCTACTGCTTTAGAAGTTTGGTGATATTGGAACAAAGACTGATAATGGTAACTTCATTATATTTGAAGTTTATTTGAAAATGAGATATGCCAATATTTTAAGATATGTCGCTAACCTAACAAACAAGATTTAAAAACAACTATTTATAGTCATAAAAATAAAATTATAAACCCCTAACCACAACAAGTATTTTAGAAACCTAAATACGTATTTCAGCAACTATGTTGCCATCTTCAGTAGAACCTAAAAAGAGGAAAAAAGAGATTAGCACTTCATAGTATCTTTACTGGATATTGTCCAAGCAAATCACGTGACTTCCACTAGTGATTTGCTTGGACAATATCCAGTAAAGATACTATAAAGTGCTAATCTCTCTTTTCCTCTTTTTAGGTTCTACTGAAGATGGCAACATAGTTGCTGAAATACGTATTTAGGTCTCTAAAATACTTGTTGTGGTTAGGGGTTTATAATTTTATTATTAAGTTCGCCACAGTCTCCAAAATATTGTCATATTTATAGTCACCTGGTATAAAAATTGAGTTAAATATGGAAATTATGTTTTGTCATACCAGGAGCACCAAAATCGTATATCGCGTTACTTTTCTTGTTTCCAATCAATGTAGCTTCTCCTTTCAAACCTCTAGAATACAAAAAAAAACGGTAAGCTTAAAGTTTAAATTAAAATCGTTTTAAATAAAAAAAAAAAAAAAAAACTTGAGACTATTAACTTGAGAAATATGCATGGTATGACAAAAGTGTCTTAAGGGTCGGTGTGAAACGAAAAAACGTGTTTTTAAGAAGTTGGTAGTATACTACCAACTGCACTATCCCCGTTGACCTTGAAACGATTTATTCTCAAATCTTTTGCATTCACGTAATGAAACAAAAACGAACAAAGATCACAATAGACAAAACCTATCTAAACTGTTAATACAGAACCAATTTGTAGTGACAATTTGCACGACGAGATGGCGCCACGAGTCAATAAGCACGATTACAGTACATTATTTATGTGACTAATGTACAAGACGCGTTAATTACAATTTATTTTAGTATGGTTGTATTCGGTTTAGGAGACCATATGGGTGTTCAAATCTCTATTTTATCTTCATTGTATCTATTTTATGCGGTTATTTGATACTTAAAAATCATCAATATGTTTAAATTTTCTATGATATTATTTTTTTTGTAGCGTAATTTTTTCTGTTTCTTTATTATTTCGTTTGGTAGTACTTTATATCACTTCGGTGTTGTGCTTACCCTTTGTATTTTTGATACAATAAAGTTATTTTATTATTTATTTATTTATAATATATAGAGATAATTGAAATGAGATATTCATTAACAATCTTGCCAGATATTAGATATTAATTTAATTGTGTCTTACGAACGCGTTGTACATTTTTATTGTACATGATTTCTGTGTGGTAAGCATAATCGATTGTCGATCCTTAAATAAACTTTGGGTGCGATTTAAGCGTGCATTATTTAAATAGATAAGTGCATTCAAATAGATACTTTGTGCATTAAAAAAAGAAATAATGTGCATTAAATACATATGAATATGTTACATAAAATATTTTATAATGAGCAATATTTAATTCATTTTGTGCCCTAGAATGGCTGACTTGTGCATTAAAATAATACATACTGAGCATTAAATAAATATGAATATGTTACATACAAAATTTAATAATAAGCAATATTTAATTCATATTGTGCCCTAGAATGGCTGACTTGTGCATTAAAATAATACATACTGAGCATTAAATAAATATCAATATGTTACATAAAAAATATTATAATGAGAAATATTTTCGTCTGTCATGTGTCCCTAAAATTGGTAAAAATTAACTTAAATCATTAACAATCAGGAGGAAAAATATCGAAACTACCTTTGTTTTTGCATTACTAAATTTAACGTCTCCATACCTACATAGCGATATTAAATATAATATTTTCATTTGTAGGTTCTCTCTCTATTATCGGATTCATAAAATGAAAGATAGATAAACCGTGGTGTCATCGAACATAACCCAAAAAAAATATAAGTTGAATTAAAACAAAATCTGATGTGGCCAGCACATTACCTACTTTATCATACTATACAGCAGTGCTTCGTCATGGCAATCTCGACGCATCTGCGTGTCGAATTCGCGTGCAACGCAAACGCTGATGTTCTGACAATACCGTCAAAAGAATCAAAATATCTGTCAAATCCTGGCTAACTAGTTTTAATGCTGACAAGATCTTGACCAAATAGAATTTGCTCATACAGTTAAACTATGAATATTAGCAAAACATTTTATATACAAGTTATACAAAATTTCCTATAGTTTAATTTATTATCTAACAATCTTTAGAAAATTACTGAAATAGCGGCTAATTTGCAAAATCGTTGAAAAAATGCTAAGAGTAAACATCCATTTTACAAGAAATCTCAACCAATCTTTATGTAAATTAGAAAATAATTTTTAACCATTAGAAAACAAACGTTTTCATTAATTGTTTATTATAAAAATATTACATTGTTTTTGGGTTGTTATGCATGTTTTGTATGTATGAAAACACCGCACAGGTGTTATCTATGTTTCATTTTATAAAACTAATAATTGTTAGATAGCAAGTTAAAATTGTACACGGAATAACCGTATTTGAAACTAAACATGCGGCGTAATGGTACTTATCTACTGAAATACAGCGGAAAACGTACTACTATTAAACAATGTTGATTATCAATTATCATAGCAACCAAAGGGAAAAAAATTGACAATTGTACAGCATCTAATTCTACTAAATAAGTGTGCAAAAAGAATTTTTATTATATGTCGTATTACGATAGTTTCTTAAACAATAAAAAATAAACAAGTATAACGGCAAGCGGTAGAACAAGACGTAGGATACATATGATACAACACACATATTCTTATACATATTATAAGGGTTTAAACTATTACTAAAATCGCCTTTCCTCAAACGCGCGCGATTTGGTATATTTGAGGTTATGATTGTAACTAGAATTATATTTACACTATGAACTGATTTATTCAAAGAAAATAAAACAGTTCACTTCCCTGTCAAATCAATTTTTATGACTCAGTTATAAAGTTTTATTTAGCTGACACCAAAACCACAGAGCAACGACAGGCCTAAGCTGTACGATACACATAAATCCGCTGCGGGTTGCAGAACTTTTATTTTTTTATTTATTTTTTTAAATGCTCAAGGCATTTTTTGCATTGCTCAAATATTTTTTGTATTGGTCAAATGTTTTTTGTATTGGTCAAATATTTTATCAAATGCTTACAATAAATGCACGTTTCATTTTATATATTGCGCAAATAATTTGTACTACTTTTAGGACACAAACGGGGAAATAAGATATCGATAGCAGTTTCATTGCAGATGGCGCTGCATTTGATAAATGAAGTTGGGTATTCTCATTTAAAAAGTGAAGTTAACCTCATTTTCACCGATTGCAGCGCCATCTGCAATGAAACTGATATCGCCATCTCATTTCCCTGTTTGCGTCCTACAAGTTTATTTAAGACACTTTTGTCGTACCATACATATTTTGCGAGATGTTTAGGAGTCTAAAGTTAAAACGACCACCCGGTATATTGGCAATGAATACATACGTAATGGGAAGAAATGTATAACAAATTATTAAGTTGTTCATTTTGATCTATACGAATAAAGAACACCTGTTCTTTTACTACGTTTCTTTCTTACATTATTCACAATTTACAAGAATAGCGCTCAATGATGAAAATGATAAGTATTTTTCTTAGTTTATTACATTCATTTTCAGTAATTACAGTTTATTTTTATCTGGGCACAAAACTTTTTGTTTTTAACTTCGTTCAAAAGTTACAGACGCTTAAAATATTAACAAATTTTTTTGTACTTTGGTCAAAAATGATCAGGGGACTCAAAAAGACCTATTTCCTGTTTCTACCTTCTCTTGTAGAATTTATTACA
This sequence comes from Melinopterus prodromus, assembly GCA_964023965.1. Classification (NCBI taxonomy): domain Eukaryota; kingdom Metazoa; phylum Arthropoda; class Insecta; order Coleoptera; family Scarabaeidae; genus Melinopterus; species Melinopterus prodromus. The sequence continues at coordinate 37,350,477 of OZ030396.1, read as the reverse complement.
CCGATACTACCGACGAGTTCTTCTAGAAACACGATCTTCCAAACTGGCATGCGCGATTACTTTTGAATCGTTTAACGGATCGAGTTATTCTTTTAAATTGTATTATATTAAAATGAAATATGACAGCTGCAAGGTTGTCTTAAATTATTTATAAATTATTATGTTGGTTAGAGTTTAACACAGAGATTCCAAATTTCTGTGCCGAAACAATGTGAAAAAGCGTTATGGGTCTGCGAACTATTCGAGATTATAGGCAAACACAGTTGGATAATTTACTCCCATGTATTGAACTTGTCACCAAAAATGTATTAACATCTATTTATTCGATAATCCTGTATATAAAACGTGGTTTTACTTACGGGCCTGTAGTTGTATAGTTTCTTTGGATGACCTTAATTTGACCTATCTTGGGTTGTGTTACATCATAGGTAATACAACAGTTACGGCATTTCAAATTGCCGCCATAGGTTACCCAATGTCCCACGATCTGAAATACAAAGTGACCGTAAATTTAAGTTGATCAAAAGTAAGGACTTGGTAACATACCCTATGTTCTTGGAAATTCTTCATGAGTCTTATCTCTTTGCAGGTACTATCACCAAGACCGAAGACTGTTCCAAGCACACTAGAAATCAAGAATGTCACATTCAATAGGCCCTGCATTTTGTAGCTTTTTGCACTCGAGTGGTACTGTTAAGGTCCTGTAACCTTATATACCCAAAAATCGGTAAATAATATGTATAATCGAACGAATATCAAATTTATGTATCTTGCAAAAAAACTGTCTGCATATTACCATACATAATTCAAAAAATTTAAAATGTGCACTGTTATTTTTAAACAATGAACAGGATGTTAAATACAAATTAACCTAACTTTGCTAGGCATAAAAGGACTTTAAATATACTGTTAATGTATGTGATATACTACAGCAAGTATGACTGAAATCTTATACTTTAAAAAACAATGCACTAAAACAGTTCTGAACCTTTTAGGTTCCGTGTACCACATAAAAAATATTCAAATTTGTCCGTACCACCAATCTTTATACAAAAATGCATATTAATACATATATAAATGAAAAAAGTTTATATCAGATTTAAAATATACATACCTACATATTATTTTGTACCAAAATAATAACTATTTAACGACAGTTTACTTTGGAAAAATAAAAAAGTTCTAAAAAGACAATCTAACTGTAAAGAATTATATAACAAAACTTTATTCTTCCTCTGGATCTAAACATTGGTGTGTATTAATCTTAAAATTTTCTATCAGTGTGAGGAAGTTTCTATCAATTGTTGTTTCTCATTGGCAGTGAAGTTATCTGGTATACTCATAGTTTTTGGAGTTCTGATCCAATTTTCATTGTCATAGTTTTCTGGAAAATAACTGTTAAACTTGGTTATTATGATAATGATTTTTCCAAAAAAGCCTTCTAATGCTGACAATAAACTACATTTACTTTTTTAATTTCTTTTTATTGTTGCGTTAATTTTCCAATAATAAAATATTAATATAAACAATATCAATAAACGACCATTTCTCCCTGCAAAACTAAATTTATATTATTCAACTTTCCAAAAATATCAGCTAAATATGCTGACCGGACTATCCACAATTTACCAAAGAAACAATATTTGAAGTCGAAGTTAGCTTCTGCATGGAAAACTTGAACTTCAGATTTAAGTACGAAGAGACAATGTTATCTATTTACTGCTTGATCCAAAACTGTTTTTAGTCTGTCTGGTATAGATTTTGCTACTAGAAAATCCCGATGGATTTTGCAGTGAGTGAATTGAGCTTCTGGAGCTACTGTTTTAATTTTTTATGAGAGCCGCGATTCTTTTCTGTTAAAGCCCGAGCTCCATCAGTACAGACACCAATACATTTCTTCCATGGAATGGAATTGCTAAACATACAATTATTAAAATTTATCACCAGATCTTCTTTCGAGCAGAGGTTCCCAAAATAAATATTCCTTTGCAATTTCCTCTTCAACCTCAAATCAGTTAACGACTAATTAATTGATCAAAATAACATACGTCGGTACTTTCGTCTAACTGTAGCGTAAAATATTTACTGTTTTGCCTTTTTTAACTACACTTACTTTTACACAATCTGCCAGTTTAGTAATACGTCTGTGTACGGCACCATTTAATAATGGAATATTATTTAATTTTGCCGTTATGAATTTGGGTCAAACATTATCATCAAAATAAATATGATTTTACCCATAAAGTTTGGTACGTTGCGTGTACTACCTGAAAGTCCTTCGCGTACCACCGGTTGAGAACCCCTGCACTAAAAGGTAGATAAAAAACTATATATTTTTTGGTAACTGTGCATCTAAAACATTACCGTTGTTTTTTATCAAATTTAGTTCTTCCGAACTAGTTCACAAAAAGGAACTAGTGCTAAGAACTAGTTCTGAAGAACTACTTTAATCCAGAGACGTACTACTTCGATGAACTCGTTGCGAACGAAACTTGGATCTAGTTTGTACAGAATCGGTGTCTGCTCTCCCACTGTGTCTTTTTACTGCCGATAAAAAAAATGAGATTTTAGCGGAAATAGGTCTTTATGGGTCCCCTGAACATTTTTGACCAAGGTACAAAAAAATTTCTGTGTGTGTGTGTGTGTGTGTGTGTGTGTGTGTGTGTGTGTGTGTGTGCGTGTGTGTGTGTGTGTGTGTGTATGTGTATGTGTGTGTGTGTGTGTGTGTGTGTGCGTGTGTGTGTGTGTGTGTGTATGTGTGTGTGTGTGTGTGTGTGTGTGTGTGTGTGTGTGTGTGTGTGTGTGTGTGTGTGTGTGTGTGTGTGTGTGCGTGCGTGCGTGCGTGCGTGCGTGCGTGCGTGCGTGCGTTTGTGTGTCTGTGTGTGTGTGTGTGTGTGCGCGTGCGCGGGGGCGTGCGCGTGCGCGTGGGCGTGCGCGTGCGCGTGCGTGTGCGTGTGTGTGTGCGTGTATGTGTGTGTGTGTGTGTGTGTGTGTGTGTGTGTGTGTGTGTGTGTGTGTGTGTGTGTGTGTGTGTGTGTGTGTGTGTGTGTGTGTGTGTGTGTGTGTGTGTGTGTGTGTGTAAATGATTTTTGTGGCGACGATTCCGGAGAAACTACTAAAGGTATCGGGACGAAACTTCATATTTAGAAGTTTCATGACTAAACTTAGAGCTGAAAAGCTTTTGGTTCAAAAGGTTCCAAAGGAACTGGCTGTTTCCTCTAAGCATTTTTCAAGGATTTTGCAAATGAGCTGCCTTTTCTGTAATTTCGTCAAAATAGTTAAATAATAAATTAAAGTAGAGGAAATTTTCAATAATTTATGCCCATGATATTTTTTGGTAAAATTAATAGTTTAGCTGCAAGAGCTAATTCTATTTAATCGATATCGGTCGCATCTGCATTGATATGAAACTACATAGTAGCCTGGATTTGACAAATATTTTTACTTTATCATACGCAGTATGCTAACAACGGTTAAGAATAGCAGCCTATAACATTTACATAACTTGGGCAACATGTTTTCGTTTCATAGTTTTTTTTACTTTATCATACGCAGTAAGATAAAGTATTGTAATCATGCCGAAAAAAAAAATTGAGATTTTAGCGGAAATAGGTCTTTTTGGGTCCCCTGAACATTTTTGACCAAGGTACAAAAAAATGTCTGTGTGTGTGTGTGTGTGTGTGTGTGTGTGTGTGTGTGTGCGTGTGTAAACGATTTTTGTGACGACGATTCCGGAAAAACTACTAAAGGTATCGGGACGAAAGTTTATATTTAGAAGTTTTATGACCAAACTTAGAGCTGAAAAGCTTTTGGTTCAAAAGGGTCCAAAGGAACTGGTAGTTTATTCTAAGCCTTTTTCAAGGATTTTGCAGATGAGCCGCCATTTCTGTAATTTCGTCAAAATAGTTAAATAATAAATTAAAGCAGAGGAAATTTTGAATAATTTATGCCTATGACATTTTTTGGTAAAATTAATAGTTTAGCTGCAAGAGCAAATTCTATTTGATAGAGATCGGTCGCATCTGCATGGATATTAAACTACATAGTAGCCAGGATTTTGACAAATATTTTTTTGTGCTGTCACCACAGAAATGTCTATGGCTGTCACCACGCTGTCACACTCGGAGACCCGCTATGGAACGTCATCTACAGTGTCATGAACGAATATAAGTCTGTCAGAATTTGAATTAGCTTTTTAAACTTGACATTTCGTAGAAGTGGTATCAACCTAACATTTTCTATACCGAAATATAACCATTCTTTAATTTTTTTAAAAATACGTATTTCTCAAAAAGCAACACAAATAACGTTGATGTCACTGCTGTCGAAAACTACCTAGCGCGACTCGCTCACGTGCGACGACGACGCTTCGTCATCGGTGACGCGCCGCATCACCTCCATATCACCTCTCGTTGTGCTATTCCGTACTTTCGGCACTTGTGAGTTAAGCAACTATTATTCTGATGGCAGTAGGTAGCGTGCTTTGACAATACCTTCGATTAATACTATTGACTATCAAAATGCAGACACAATTTATCTCAGTCAAATAGATTCTCATACAGCTAAACTATTAATTTTATATATTGTATGATAAAGTCATGTGCCTGGCCACATCAGATTTTTTATATTTTAGCGCACATTAAAAACATAATTACATTGAGTGAAAGGATAAGATTCTTCTTAACTTTCTGAAGGACATATCTCACAAAACTGTCTAGTTATGACAAAATTTCATTAGCTTTTCTTTTTATAAAGGTAACGCCCCAAATACAGGCATATTAAAGATTTTTTGTTACATTTCAAACTGTAGAATTGATATTTATTTGGTGATTTGGTTTTTGGTTGACAACTGGCTGAATAAATTACTGTTAAAGTATTGTAATTTGTAATCATGCCGAAAAAAAAATTGATATTTTAGCGGAAATAGGTCTTTTTGGGTCCCCTGAACATTTTTGACCAAGGTACAAAAAAATGTCTGTGTGTGTGTGTGTGTGTGTGTGTGTGTGTGTGTGTGTGTGTGTGTGTGTGTGTGTGTGTGTGTGTGTGTGTGTGTGTGTGTGTGTGTGTGTGTGTGTGTGTGTGTGTGTGTGTGTGCGTGCGTGCGTGTGTGTGTAAACGATTTTTGTGGCGATGATTCCGGAAAAACTACTAAAGGTATCGGGACGAAAGTTCATAATTAGAAGTTTCATGACCTAACTTAGAGCTGAAAAGCTTTTGGTTAAAAAGGGTCCAAAGGAACTGGTAGTTTATTCTAAGCCTTTTTCAAGGATTTTGCAAATTTCTCTATTTCTCTAATTTCGTCAAAATAGTTAAATAATAAATTAAAGTAGAGGAAATTCTGAATAATTTATGCCCATGTAATATTTTGGTAAAATTAATAGTTTAGCTTTTTAGGTTATTCTAAGCCTTTTTGAAGGATTTTGGAAATGAGCCGCCATTTCTGTAATTTCGACAAAATAGTTCATTAGTAAATTAAAGTAGAGGAAATTTCGAATAATTTATGCCTATGAAATTTTTTGGTAAAATTAATAGTTTAGCTTCAAGAGCAAATTCTATTTGATCGAGATCGGTCGCATCTGCATTGATATGAAATTACATAGTAGCCAGGATTTTGACAAATATTTTTTTGTGTTGTCACATTCGAAAACAGCTGATCTCATCAGAGGTTGGAGAACCACTATGGAACGTTGCCGCTGTAGTGCGGCAAATTTTAAAATACAAATTTCAAATAAAGTAAGATCACCATTTGGTTATTTGTTGATAAGAAATATCAACCCGTCTTTATATCTAATTCCAAAAACGATACATTGAGAAAATTATAAATAAAGTATAGCGATGAGTGTAGTTTTATTTTAGTATTTTGGTAGGATGTGTCATGAACAAATATAAATCTGTCAGAATTTTAATTACCTTTTTAAGGTGCGTTTTCATTAGTGATAATGGCAGTGGTAGCAGACGCCGTTATAGTATTTCCAATAGAAAATTGATAGTGACTCATGTTTATGCACATGCAAACTAATATGTGTCATTATCACGATATGTAAGAAACACTATAATTTCGTATTCTACCACCGCCATTAGCTACCATTACCTACTAATCGGAATGCACCTTTAAACTTGACGTTTCGTTAAAGTGGTACCAACCTAGCATTTACTATACAGTAATCATTTATTTTTTTTAAATACGTATTTCTTAAAAAGCAACACAATAAACGTTGATGTCGCTCCTGCCAAAAACTAGATAGCCGACTCGCTCATATGCGACGGCGACACTCCGCCTTCGGTGACGCGCCGCATCACCGCTCGTCGCGCTGATTTCATCAGAGGTTGAAGAACCGCTCAGAACCGCTATGGAACGTTGCCGCTCTAGTGCGGCTGTGCGGCAAAGTACAAAATGCAAAATTCAAATAAAATAAGATCACCAATTTGATTGTTTGTTGATAAGAAATATCAACTCGTTGTTATATCTAATTGTAAAAACTATATATTGAGAAAATTGTAAATAAAGTATAGCGATGAGTGTAGTTATATTTTAGTAGGGTGATACGGATGTGACATCTACAGTGTCATGAACGAATATAAATCTGTCAGAATTTGAATTAGCTTTTTAAACTTGACGTTTCGTAGAAGCGGTATCAACCTAACATTTCCTATACAGAAATATAACCATTTTTGATTTTTTTTAAATACGTATTCCTCAAATAGCAACACAAAAACGTTGATGTCACTCCTGCCGAAAACTACATAGCGCGACTCGCTCACATGCGACGGCGACGCTCGCCATCGGTGACGCGCTGCATCACCGCTCGTCTGATGCTGATGCTTTGACAATACCTACTATTGATACTATTGAGTATCAAAATATCTGTCAAATCCTGGCTAACTAATTTAATTTTAATGCAGACACGATATCTTAATCAAATAGATTCTCATGCAGCTAAACTATTAATTTTATAGCTTGTATGATAAAGTCATGTGCCTGGCCACATCAGATTTTTTTTTCGGCATGATTACAATACTTTATAATACTGCGTATGATAAAGTAAAAAATACATTCTAAACTGAGACAAAAAAAAATATTGCCGGTTGTTCTTGTTTAATTTCTAGTATGTAAATGCCTATGGTATAGGGTAGTCCTCGGTGGGTGGTTCCAGTGGTCTACACCGAAGAGTTAGTGCATCCCACAGTCATGAATTAGTCCAAGTACTCGTGTCGGAAACCTTCCGGAATCCACGTTTGACGAGTAACCGCCCGGAACGCTAACGCGTTATCCGTACCCATCGAGATTAGAAAGGTTACCCTTTCATCGGAGGATGGGTGCACCGTCGAGCATGCTTACGCTGAGAACTCTACCACATGCCATCTCTCTCAGCGGCTGCTCATTACCCACATACGTGGGATAGGGTAGCTCCACATCGAGAAGGGTATAGAAGTCATGTGGGCTATAGCGTCTTTCCACACTTGCCTTAATTTCTATTCGGATATACTCGATATCAGATCGTTAAGTCCTCATGATGACACAACTTCCTAAGGCCCCGTTTGATGAGTCACCGGCGAGCACCAGATGCCTGGCATCCCTCCGTCAGAACTATTACTGCCTTGGTCGCCGTTACTGACTAGGTCAACCACAAACCTGGAATTGGTTGGACTTGAAACAAGACAGTTTTACTGTGGCGAATTGTGTGCCAGCCAATTGAAATTAAATATTCGGCATAAGAAAGCAGCAAACATTACAACTCAGGGAGATATCATAACAGCACATGTTTCAGTACCAACCTAATATTCATCAACAATAATTTAGTTTTTTTCCAAACTTATTTCTCATTTACGAGGCCAGCTCAGAGTAATGATTTTTGAGGGAATATTTGACGTGATCTCTTTAAATAATTTTAATATTAAATTAATTAATATTACACACTTAAATAATTAATTTGAATCGAATGATTTTTTGTTTAAGGCTTCCCAACACCGCATTCAAACGTTGAGTTTCCTTTTTGAGGGGGTATTTTAACTTCGGCCCGGCTGAAGATAATTTTCTTACTAGCTTTTGCTCACGAGATAGTATCTTCCGTTTTCTGTATTTTGCTCGCTTGAGTCGCTTTTATTCTGAATTATACGACAGCTGGACAGCAATATAAAAAATTTATTCGTTTTAACCCTTTATTAATTCCAAGTTTATAATGAATTTTTTTTATCCTATGAATTCTTCCACGACAGCAAATACTGTGTTTAAGAGATACCTTTCGGCACAAATCTGCAGGCGTGTTTTACGTTATAAGTAGTATACGTAAGTCCACACAGCTTTGCTTGCTCATTAAAGATTTTTAAGAGCTTCCTTCTGGTACATGGGTCGTCCATAGCATCCGCACTTCTTAAGTACAATCCAAACTCGTCAGCTGAAATACAAAGATAAGTAAATCTTTCTATATCTCAATACATAAAGTGTAACTAATATCAGATAATAAATATTGGAACGTGTGCACCAGAAAAGTGTGAATAATATACATATATACAAAGTGTTGGTACCAATTTGGGATTGGAATAACTCATATCAATTAAAATAAATTCCTGTAAAAACAAAAACAAATAAAGAAAAATTCAAACTATCCAAAAAGCCGGGTGACGAAGGCTTGCCTAAAACTGTTTTTAGATGTCTTAAATACTTAAATCGTCTTTATATAAATTACAACTTACGTGTTTTATACGCCACAAGATATGTATGATAGTCGCCGTGCATGAAATGCTTAACACCTGTAAGAGAAATAATAAATAATTGCTGGTAGCTGCTGTATTTAGCGATTTTTAATTCCTACCGGGTGACTATAATGATTGATAGCAAATTTCGTAGATTGGTGAGAAACTGACCTCAACTCTTATTTAATGTTTTAGGTTACTGCTTTAGAAGTTTGGTAATATTGGAACAAAGCCTGATAGTGGTAACTTCATTATATTTGAAGTTTATTTGAAACTGAGATATGCCAATATTTTAAGATATGTCGCTAACCTAACAAACAAGATTTACAAACAACAATTTATAGTCACGTGGTATAAAAATTTAGTTAAATATGGAAATTATGTTTTGTCATACCAGGAGCACCAAAATCGTATATTGCGTTACTTTTCTTGTTTCCAATCTTAGTAGCTTCTCCTTTCAAACCTCTGGAATACAACACACGGTAAGCATAAAGTTTATAAACATTTTATAAAATGTTGGAACCCAAGGCCAGACTCATTAGAACTATACCGGGTGATTCAATTTCGAGCTTCACCATGGGCATCTCGCTTATTAGTGGAGATAGAGCCTATGTTTAAATTTGGCAAAGTTTCGTATTTTTGTGCTAATTAATTATCTGAAAAGAAATTTAAGCTATCATTTTTCATTTTGAAGATATCCACAAAAAACTGAAATGTTAAGATATCGTTTTTAATTTTTTATTCAAACCAAATGTAGCTAGACATTTGAAACACAAACATTCTACAGATACTTTTTAACAAGGAATGTAGTGTCATTTCTTAATTTGAAATAACATTAAAGATGGCGGCGTAACCATGGACAACTTTTGTTTTTCTCGTCGTGTTTTTTCTCATTTCCGCAATACATAACATGTTACAATTCTTTTTTAAAATAATGGTGTATAATCAAAAAGCCTTCAGGTACCCAACTGGAGCTTGGGTACAGACCGCGGCAGTCGTTGCCAAGCAACGCCAACAAAATGAACTTGGATCAAGCGGCGCCCTCAGTGTTAGGTTTGCCATTTAACCAAATAAACCTTAATTGTGGTTGATTGTGGATGTAAAATGCCGTTTACCAATAACGAAAAGCGTGATATAGTTAAGAGTTTAATTGAATTTAGTTTTTTCTCATTTTCGAAATGTATAACATGTAGGATTTATTTTTTAACACAATGGTTTAATAATAACAAAAAACGTTGTCATTTTTTTTGTTGTTTGTCGTGCTTGTCAAGTATTTAAACCAGCTGCAGCTTGGTTACAGACCGCCGGCGCCGGACTGACCACGGTACTCTTGGATTAAAAACATTCAGATTGTAAAAGAAGAAAGTTTATACAACAAGATTATATTTTAAGTAAATGTTCAAATTGGCCGCTATTTTCTTGAAGGCATAAAAGCGTGCTGGCTTTTCTACATGTTGTTATGCTCTTCTAACTGTTCTTCCCGGAAAAGCATTGACCGCAATTGTTATTCGATCCCGCAGGTCGTCGATATTTCTGCGAGCCTCGTGATAAATTTCGTCGTTCACAGTTCCCCAAAGAAAATAGTCCAGAGGACTTAAATCAGGGGATCCACCACTCCACCATTACCAATCCAGCGATTTGGAAATTGTCGATTTAAATAATTTCGTACAATGGCAGAGTTTGACTTGTGTGGGGATTGTACGGTTTCAATTTCTTTGTTTGTAATCATCTGCAAACACGTATTTGCGGCAATTCCAAATTAAGGGCTACTTCCCGCTTAGAAATCCGAGGATCGTCATTTATCTAAAAAACCAGTAGTTGAAGCAATGCAAATTATGGTAATTTAACGTTGACCATTTCTAAAATACGTCTTTCATCAGTTTCAACATTTCCATGAAGATTATAAGAATTGCAGGGTTTACTAAACGATCCATGGTCCGCTAAATTTCCGTCCAATGTTAGGAATATTGTACGATGCGACATTTCTAAGAGAACAATAATAAACCCTTATTATATCACGCTTTTCGTTATTGGTAAACGGCATTTTACATCCACAATCAACCACAATTAAGGTTTATTTGGGTAAATGGCAAACCTAACGCTGAGGGCGCCGCTTGATCCAAGTGCATTTTGTTGGCGTTGCTTGGCAATCGACTCCGGCGGTCTGTAACCAAGCTCCAGTTGGGTACCTGAAGGCTTTTTAATTTTACACCATTATTTAAAAAAAAAGAATGCTAACATGTTATACATTTCGGAAATGAGTAAAAACACGACTATCGGAAAATGCCAAAATTCAACATGGCGTCCATAAGAGAAATAAAAGTTGGCCATGGTTACGCAGCCATCTTTGAAGTTATTTCAAATTAAAAAATGACACTGCATTCCTTGTTAAGAAGTATCTGTAGAATATTTTTGTTTCAAATGTCTAGCTACATTTGGTTTTGAATAAAAAATTAAAAAGGATATCTTCACATTTCAGTTTTTTGCGGATATCTTCAAACTGAAAAATGATAGCTTAAATTTCTTTTCAGATAATTGATTAACACAAAAATACGAAACTTTGCCAAGTTTAAATATAGGCTCTATCTCCACTAATAAGCGAGATCCCCATGGTGAGGCTCGAAATTGAATCACCCGGTCTACCGGGTGGTCGTTTTACCTTAAAAAAAAAAACCTGTGACTCCTAAATATCTCGAGAAATATGCATGGTACGACAAAAGTGATTTAAATAAACTTTTAGCGCGCAAAGGGGAAAATAAGATGGCGGTATCAGTTTCATTGCAGATGTATTAACATCTATGTATTCGATAACCCTGTATATAAAACGTGGTTTTACTTACGGGCCTGTAGTTGTATAGTTTCTTTGGATGGCCTTAATTTGACCTGGCTTGGGTTGTGTTAAGTCATAGGTAATACAACAGTTACGGCATTTCAAATTGCCGCCATAGGTTACCCAATGTCCCATGATCTGAAATACAACGTAAATTTAAGTTGATCAAAAGTAAGGACTTGGTAACATACCCTATGTTCTTGGAAATTCTTCATGAGTCTTATCTCTTTGCAGGTACTATCACCAAGGCCGAAGACTGTTCCAAGCACAGTAGAAATCAAGAATGTCACACACAATAGGCCCTGCATTTTGTAGCTTTTTGCACTCGGGTGGTATGGTTAAGTATGGGTAACCTTATATACCCAAAAATCGGTAAAAACTATGTATAATCGAACGAATATCAAATTTATGTATCTTGCGAAAAACTGTCTGCATATTACCATACATAATGCAAAAATTTAAAATGTGCACTGTTATTTTTAAACAATGAACCGGACGTTTAAATACAAAATAACCTAACTTTGCTAGGCATAAAAGTCATTTAAATTTACTGTATGTGATATACTACAGCAAGCATGCTGCAAAACTGAATTTTGGCAATCATGACTGAAATCTTATACTTTAAAAAACGATACACTAAAACAAGGGTTCTCAACCTTTTAAATTCCGTGTACCACATAAAAAATATTCAGATTTCTCCGTACCACCAACCTTTATACAAAAATGCATATTAATATGTATATAAATGAAAAAAGTTTTTATCAGATTTTAAATATACATACCTACATATTATTTTGTACCAAAATAATAACTTTTTAACGACAGTTTACTTTGGAAAAAATAAAAAAGTACTATAAAAACAATAGTCTAACAATAAACAATTATATAAAAAAACTTCATTTTGTATACTAAAGCAAAGTAGAAACATTACTTACATTGAACTAATATAAAATAATTTAAATATTGATGCGACTGGGAATGTTTTGCTAAACGCATTTTGTTAAAAGTTTCATGCTCAGTGAAAGTTAGTTTCAAGTTCAAATTTGCCTCAATAATTAATTTTGTCCTATGTTTGTCCTTTAAATTAATATTGATGACAACTATATTTGACATAAATTGGCGGTGAAAAAAAGGCATTAATATAATCAGCAATTTCTTTTGGTGTGCCAACATTGGTGTGTATTAATCTTAAAATTTTCTAACAGTCTGAGGAAGTTTCTATCAATTTTTGGTCAAATTTTCGTTGTTATAGTTTTCTGGAAAATAACTGTTAAACTTGGTTATTATGATAATGATTATTTCAAGAAAGCCTTCTAATGCTGACAATAAACTACATTTATTTTTATTAACTTTCTTTTTATTGTTGCGTTAATTTTACAATAATAAAATATTAATATAAACAATAACAGTAAACGACCTTTTCTCCCTACAAAACTAAATTTATATTATTCAACATTCCAAAAATATCAGCTAAATATGCTGACCGGACTATCCACAATTCATCAAAGAAACAATATTTAAAGTCGAAGTTAGCTTCTGCATGGAAAACTTGAACTTCAGATTTAAGTACGAAGAGACAATGTTATATTTTTCCTGCTTGATCCAAAACTGTTTTTTGTTTGTCTGGTATAGATTTTGCTACTAGAAAATCCCGATGGATTTTGCAGTGAGTGAATTGAGCTTCTGGTGCTACGTTGTAGTTTTTTTTAAGAGGGCCGCGATTCTTTTCTGTTAAAGCCCGAGCTCCATCAGTGCAGAGACCAATAAATTTCTTCCATGGAATGGAATTGTTAAACATACAATTATTATAATTTATCACCAGATCTTCTTTCGGGCGGAGGTTCCCAAAATAAATATTCCTTTGCAATTTGCTCTTCAACCTCAAATCAGTTAAAGACTAATTAATTGATCAAAATAACATATGTCGGTACTTTCATCTAACTGTAGCGTAAAATATTTACACTTTTGCCTTTTTAACTACACTTTCTTTTACACAATCTGCCAGTTTAGTATTACGTCTGTGTACGGCACCATTTAATAATGAAATAGTATTTAATTTTGCCGTTATAATTGTGGGTCAAACATTATCATCAAAATAAAAATGATTTTACCCATATAGTTTGGTATGTTGCGTCTACCACCTGAAAGTCCTTCGCGTACCACCGGTTGAGAACCCCTGCACTAAAAGGTAGATAAAACACTATATATTTTTTTGGTGATTGTGCATCTAAAATATTACCGTTGTTTTTTATAAAATTTAGTTCTTCCGAACTAGTTCACAAAGAGGAACTAGTGCTAAGAACTAGTTCTGAAGAACTACTTTAATTCAGAGACGTACTACTTCGGTGAACGTGTCTTTCTGTCTTCTAGCGCATGCATATCTCGTTGCGAACCAAACTTGGATCTAGTTTGGACAGAATCGGTGTCTTGCTCTCCCACTGTGTCTTTTTTTAACAGCAAGGGGCACTTCAGTCAGTTAATCGAAAAATCGCAGGTCTTGTTCGAACAAGTTCTCTTTCGAAGAAGCTCTTTTTATTTTAAAGAACTAGTTCTTTTGTGTTAAGCCGGGAGCCATTCTCTCAGACTAGTTTGCTCACGAACTACCTACCTCTACTACACAGGAGTGTCTGGACTTCCCCGCCTATGGACTTAATGTTTATGCAACCCTCTATAGCGCTCAACATAACTGAACCGCACAGTACAACTCCCGATCTGTTAGAAAACATGGCAGTGATAAGTTAGCGTTCGGTCATTTGTTGGATTTTAAACGCAGTGTGATTATTTTTACTTTATCATACGCAGTATGTAAAGTATTGTAATCGTGCCGAAAAATATTTTTGAGATTTTAGCGGAAATAGGTCTTTATGGGTCCCCTGAACATTTTTGACCAAGGTACAAAAAAATGTCTGTGTGTGTGTGTGTATGTGTGTGTGTGTGTGTGTGTGTGTGTGTGTGTGTACCCAATTTTTGTTAATTCATTTCCGGAGAAACTACTAAAGGTATCGGCACGGAACTTCATATTTAGAAATTTCATGACCAAACTTAGAGTGAAAAGCTTTTGGTTCAAAAGGGTCCAAAGGAACTGGGTGTTTAATCTAAGCCTTTTTCAAGGATTTTAGAAATGAGCCGCCATTTCTGTAATTTCGTCAAAATAGTTAAATAATAAATTAAAGCAGAGGAAATTTTGAATAATTTATGCCTATGACATTTTTTGGTAAAATTAATAGTTTAGCTGCAAGAGCAAATTCTATTTGATCGAGGTCGGTCGCATATGCATTGATTTAATACTATATAGTGACCCAGGATTTGCAAATTTTTCAGTCTAATGACAGTACCGGTAGTGTCAAATGCTGACAGTACCGGTAGTGTCAAATGCTGATGTTTGGACATTATCTCACAATTAATGTTGACCGTAGTTAATAGTATCGAAAGATCTCATATTGTGATACCGTGTACAGTCCTTGCCTGATGGCGTCGGATAGGCAGCGTGTTGAGCGTGTCCAAAATCCATGTGTTCTGTTTGTTTTTGGTTTGACGAAGTATGATCATGCATCGAATGGGCTGGGCGACTTGGGGTGGTTGAACATGGATAACACTAGGGTGTTGCACGCAGCATTGTATCATAAGTTGCTATCCACTAGGATCCCACAATACCTCATGCGGAAGATATGCTGTCGAACGTATGTCCATAACCTTAATTTAAGATTCGGGGGTTTGTTTGCTCCACCTGCCCATCGCACTGAGCTGTATAAACGGTCATTCTCTTACCAGGTCAGTCACATATACAATGGTCTCAGGAAAGATATGAAAAATTTATCGTTAAACAGCTTTGGGGGAAAGGTGAAGCGTTGGCTGTTTGCTCAACAGGGACTTTAGGCATCGAGCGCACATTGGAGGCTTTTTAATTTTTATTTTTTATGGGCATGTGTTTTGTTTAGTTGGTCTTGCTGCAATTACGAAGTAATTAGACTCTAGAGTAATTTTGTTGTTCGTTTTTGTTTTGATAAGTTCTCGGAATTATTTTTATATTATTGCTACAATTATGGTTTGCGTAAGTGGAAGAGTAAGGCAATTTGGAAACAAGTGTGCTGAACTGCGCCCTAAATATAAATAATATTTTGTTGCAATTAATATTGTCTTATTTTAATAAAGGAATTATTTATTTATTTAATTATTTATTTATCTGTTACATCCTGGCTAACTAGTTTTATTTTAATGCAGACACGACTTAGATATCAATCAAATAGATTCTCATGCAACTAAACTATTAATTTTATATATTGTATGATAAAGTCATGTGCCTGGCCACATCAGATTTTTTAATAATAAAAGAATTGATCCGGTTATGACTGAACAAAAGTGTATTAACATTTTTAACTCAGCAACCACAAACGAACCCAACAACGGTTCTGGCAAATACATTTACGTAGGCAAATAGTGTTTAAAATATAAACGAAGACTAAAAAGAGTGGTAAGTAAAATAAAAAGCAACCAAAACCTATTAGTAAACACCGTTTATTAATTCATAGTTTATAATACATATGTTTTTGGTGTCCATGTCCATACATGGTCCATACATTCTTGACGATGACCAAGACTGTATTTAATCGGTAACTTTTATCATGTATCTGCAGTTTCGTTTTATGTTATAAGTATAATGCTTTACTCCACATATCTTGCTCTGCTCCTCTAAGATTTTCATTAACCTCCTTCTAGTACTTGGATCGTCCAAAATATCAATATTTCTTACGTACAACCCAAAATCGCCAGCTGAAATGCAAGCAATAATAAATACAACTATATCTATATACAGGGAGTTATATAGGGAATAATTTCAAAAACTACTGAACTCACTTTTACATTATTGTTGTTTTTGGCAGAAATCACATGAGTAGTGTAAAAATTACAATAGTCACGTTACAATGGTGTGTAATAATAATTGGCCATCCCCTTTCTGACTCATTGAAAAAGGGTGCGATTTAAACGTGCAATATTTAAATAGATATGTGCAATAGAATAAATACTTTGAGCAATAAGATAATAAATATTGCGCATTAAATAATATAAACATGTTACATACAAAATTACATATTGTGCGCTAGCAAGGATAACTTGTGCATTAAAATAATACATATTGTACATTCCGTAAATATGAATACGTTACATAAAAAATATTATAATGAGCAATATTTTATTCATTTTTTGCCCTAATTAATAATAATTACCAAGTACCAAGGCCGATAGGCCCGTGAGCTTTTTAAGTCGCCTGAGGGTACAACCATCAAGTAATGCCCTAGGTGCATACAAAATTTTATGTCGTACAATAGTTTAATTCCTCCGTTTGAATAACATTAATAAATATTTTGACGTTATCAAGTGACCTCTACGAAGTTGAATAACAATTCAAACAATTCGGAGTTGAGTTACAGACAATTAATTGTCAAACTTATAACCTTAATCGCCAATAATTGACATTGCCGAGTGACAGTACAGACAATTAGTTGTCAAACTTATAACCTTAATCGCCAATACTTGTCATTGATGACTTAAAATTTACTATTTGAATGATAACTATTTGATATATTTGACAGATAACCATGGCAACCCTTAATGCCCGCGCGGGCGTTAAGAAGCTGTTTTTGCCCCGGTCTCTAAGATGTAAAATATCTCTTTATGATCATGTAGGATATAAAATAGATAACTTGTGCGTTATAATAATAAATATTGAGCACTAGATCTACTGCGATCCAAAATTAACGCTGAATTTTGGTCAAAAATTTGGTCAACCAGAGTGGTATGGAGAGAAGGTAATAAAGTATTTCTCTTTAATTTTATGCACTGCTTTTAACTATGTATAAATAAATAACAGCCAGAAACGTGGCTGAAAATTGGCTCATGTTGCGATTAAATGCATTTTTTTAATGCCTAACGAAAGTTGAAGTTAATTCATTCTTTTGTGTCTTTTATAATTGTCGTTATTTAAAATTATTCCTCATTCATATTTACGAAACATGAAAAACACACCTTCAGTAGGATAGTCCAACATGTCTCTCTCAATTATTTATCGTTTAAATAAACAAATAATATAAAGAGTATATAATTTTTGCTAAGTGCGTTTAATAGTATATTATTTGACGAGCACATAATTAAGGATATAAATCGAGAGCAAGAAGTTTATTCGCGAGCCGTAGGGGAGCGTGTAATCATGCAAGCGATTTATATCCGTTATGTGCGAGTCAAATACGACGTTTTATCTACGACTCATAAATTCCATTTAATGCAAAATTGTTTAAATGTATTTGTCAATGATGGCGAGGCGAACTGTTACATAACTGTCATCCACGTAGGTTTTGACAGACTTTGACACTAGCGCTGTATAATGATGACAGTTCGTTCAAATAATGACGTCATTATTTGAACGAAGTGTCATTATTATACAACGCTAGTGTCATTATTATCATTGGCGCGTATAATGATAGGGATTATATAGTCATAGATACGTATGCAATGAACTTATTATATGTGAGTCGTAGATAAAAACATTTAAAACTATAAAGAGCACGTGTGCCATGTGTGAAAACACGAGGACATTTGACACACTGCGGTAAGCTAACAAGAGGGATGGCTGAAAACTGGTGTAATGTAGGCAACTTAGGATACAAAAATTTCTAAATTATTGTGAAGTGCACATGAATAAAGGTTTTTGTTGAAAGTCTAATTGATCATTTAATAAGGTGATATTGTGGTTTCTTCTATGCTTTTCTATTTCAAGTTGTTCCAATAAATCTAATTTGTAGTTGTTATTACATTTGTGAAGTGATAAAGGTTCATTGTATTTTATACAATGCTGAAATTTTATGATGATAGATATTAGAAGAAGTTTTATATTTATGTTCTGCCATCCGTTTTGCCAAGTTCCTTCCGGTTTGACCAACTTAAACAGCATCACAATTAGAGCACTCGACTGAGTATACTCCAGACTCATCCATAACTGATTTACGGGTTTAGAAATTTGATAGTAACTTGTAGGTGGTATTACTGCTTTTAAAAGCAGGATAAATGTTGAATTTCGGTAAGATTTTGTTAAGTTTCACATTGACATTGTTGTAAGTGAGTTGTTTGTATATTTTCCCAAGTATTTTTACAAAAATGTAAAGTGGGTCAGAAGTGCTCAAAATTTGTTGTTAAAGACGATATGTTGAATAGGAAAAGAATTGCTTGATGCAAGGTTATAAATGTAGTTCAATTCACCGATGTTGGAGTGGTAATTGAGTGGATGCGTTAAGCAACGATTGAAGAGAAAACGAAAAGTGGCCATGCGCTGGGAAAAAGGATGAGATGAGTTATATGGGATTATGGTAGGAACTGCAGTGGGCTTTCTGTATATATTGTATTAAATGATATTGTTATGATTTGTTAAGGATACATCTAAAAAGTTTAAAGTTTTATTGTTTTCGAGCTAAGAGCAAGAGTAAATTTAAGTTTGTTGTGAAGGTTGTTAATAAAAGCCAAGAAGCTATTCCGGCTCAGTTCGTCACCCCTCCATACGCAAAAGACATCGTCGACATATCTGACCCACTTCACAATGCGTTACTTATATGAGTTTTTGTTATTGAGAATATGTTCTTTCTCTGTGTGATCAAGGATAATATCTGAAAGTATAGAGAAGGTAGGGCCATTCCCATTGGCAAACCGTCTGCAAGCTTGTAAAACTTGTCATTAAAACTACAAAAAATTTGTTTGACAGTATGTTCCAAGATTATGTTAAATTACAATCATTGGCACGTGGAATGATGGAGATTATATAGTCATAGATACGTGTGCAATGAACTTATTATATGTGAGTCGTAGATAAATTAGTTAAATAATTATCGTCGCCTTTCTAAAAATTATAACTTACGCTGTATATATCCCACAACATATGTGTTATAATCGCTGGCTATCATATAGATTGTAACTGCAAGAAAAATAATAATTATCGACAAGTAACATACAGATATCACTCTTTGTATACACATTCGGTAACAAATGACGTACAAAAAGTCATCAGCAATATAGTGGCTGCATTGCGAATTATTCAGTTTCTAAGAATCGGACAACAACTAGCGTTTTTAGAAAATTTCTAGATACTTTAATTCTCTACAAGAAAATATACCACAATGCTGATTTAAGTACGAGTTGTTGTTTTGGCGTCAATAATAACTACATACAGGGTTATTGGTTAGTAAACATATTCCTTTATATACATTATAGTAGAGGTCATGTAGACATGGCCGATCTCGATCAGATAGAATCTCCATGCAGCTAAACTATTAATTTCATCTATGGTGTGTTAAAGTCATGTGCCTGGCCACATCAGATTTTTTTTTTGTTGCTTAGTGAAAAATGTCCAGGGTTCCCAAAAGGACATATATTACCGCTAAAATCAATGTTTTGTTGAAGGATTTCAATACTTTGTCATAATACGTAGATAACTAAAAATCTTCTACAAATGAAGAACGGGCCAGATGCAGGGAATTATTTAAGAAATTCAAAACCAAGCAACGGGTTCATGCCATTATAGCGAAAAAGAATTATACATTTGCTAGGCATTGGGTCGTAAAAACTACTCTGTTTCAATAGCTATTCATCAAGGTATAAATCTCCAGAAAACACCTTCTAATTTCCGAGGAAGAGATAATAATACTTGGGCGAGTAAGTATAGTCTCCTACAGTTAACTTGATCGAACGACACACAAAACAGAATGCTGTTCCTTGTGTTCCAAATCCTAACATTCTCAAATGTTATTTTGGCAATTCTTCAATATCCCACACGACAGCAAAGTGTGCGCCTACACACGTGTTCTTATCAAAACTATTACTATGACACAATTGTTTCCCTTTCCCTGTCCAGTCATAGTTTTCAACTTCATCACGATCTAATCGCTCATAAAACTTTTAAAATGGTTATCTATTCAATTGCTGAATATGCTGACATACTATGTATTTAAGGGTACTGTGATGGAAGTGCTGCTGAGCTCAAAGAGTATACCAAAGAGTTTACCAAAGCAGTTTTCAGTTTTCGGTCAGTTTTCTGCCTTGTGTTTCTGGGGTTACGTACTATCGTTGCCATATATTATGTCTCTTTTTTGACGTAGATTTTCTCGCAAATATAGGGGCAAAAGATTTTAAATTAGTTTGTTGTCCTTGATTCATATGATAAAATTCATAAAAATTAGAAATCTGTATATGTTGGCATTTACTCGATTTTTCCAAATTAAGAATTGGCGCTGTTTTTGCCGCGTAAATTTCATTCGTTTAACTTTAGCAATTAATTGCTCCGGAAATAATCCATAGATTTCAACGATGTAAACGTTAAATCACCTGCGGAACGGTAGCTTTTAATGTGCACTTTTATAAAATGATCGGATTAGTGGTTGACCCACAACAAACTATATTATGCAATGCCAGCAATTGCGTTATTAGAAGAGCTAGGATGAAGTATTGATCATAGGCTACCTAATGAAACATTTTTATAGACATAAAACTTATGTAGTGTCCAATAGATGTCATGATAATAGTAGTTAGACAGCAACCCGTACTGTTACTATCGTTTGAAATGACGAATTAAATCTATCTCCTGCTACAGGGCTCAGTAGTTCAGCGGTAGAGCAATGCCCCGGCAAGGCAGAAGGCCCCGGTTCGAATCCGGGCTGAGACCGTATCCTTCTAATTAATTTTAAAAAAAATTACTTCTCACTTGGATTCTATTTACGTCATATTCCTTATATAGTATATTTAGACCGATTAAACCAGTTTCCTACTTTCCACTAGCAAGATTTGCGATAAACTTGACATACCATGAACTAATTTCCACCAGAGTCCAATAGATGTCATGATAATAGTAGTTAGACAGCAACCCGTACTGTTACTATCGTTTGAAATGCCGAATTAAATCTATCTCCTGCTACAGGGCTCAGTAGTACAGCGGTAGAGCAATGCCCCGGCAAGGCAGAAGGCCCCGGTTCGAATCCGGGCTGAGACCGTATCCTTTTAATTAATTTAAAAAAAATTACTTCTCACTTGGATTCTATTTACGTCATATTCCTTATATAGTATATTTAGACCGATTAAACCAGTTTCCTACTTTCCACTAGCAAGATTTGCGATAAACTTGACATACCATGAACCAATTTCCACCAGTGTCCAATAGATGTTAGACAGTTAGACAGCAACCCGTACTGTTACTATCGTTTGAAATGACGAATTAAATCTATCTCCTGCTACTGGGCTCAATAGTTCAGCGGTAGAGCAATGCCCCGGCAAGGCAGAAGGCCCCGGTTCGAATCCGGGCTGAGACCGAATCCTTTTAATTAATTAAAATAAAATACTTCTCACTTGGATTCTATTTACGTCATATTCCTTATATAGTATATTTAAACCGATTAAACCAGTTTCCTGATATATTATACAGCTTTCTAATTTTTACGAGTTGTAGCATATTAATCAACGACACTTTTCAGGCTGATACAGTCGGGAGACCCAATGTCGATGAAGACGGTAGTATTTAGCCCAATATTCATTTGTAGATGATCCTTCTTAGGAAATTTTTATTGATCAACAATTATTATTAATCCTTACACAATTGAAACAGAAAAGCAATTTTGGATATTAATTGAAGGCACGAGAATCAAAACAGAATAAGAACTTATGGTTTCCTATGCTGGCTAAACACTTTTCATTCTGCGCCCTTCAATTATATTTGGGGTGTCCGGTTATGAAAACTGTTAAAATTTTGATCATGCATTTGGGATGAAATAACTTACAAATGACCTGTACTATAGCGTGTTTAAAGAAATACGTTTACTCACCAATAACTTAATTTAAATTATATTATTACTATATTATATTCCTTGCCTTACTCGTCTCATGTATTTGAAAACAGTATAGAGCATCACATTTTATTACCAAAAAACAATAACATGTGGGGAAATCATTTACTACGTATGTCCTTCAGAACATTAAGAAGTGTCCTATGTATACCTACCTTACAAATAGATCTCAACTAAAAAAAACTCTCCAAAAAAAAAGGTGGATTTATTCATTTATGTGAACGGTCTAACTACAAAAAGCCAGCTCATACTCAATGATTATTTCTTTTAATTCTTTACGGTCCGGTTGTCGTCCGACCAATAAAAAGCGAGATATTGTTAAAAAACATCTTTGACCGTGAACAAACTGCGACGCAGTCACGATATCAATGGGGACTTTTCGCCATTTATTTGTAATGTCCAGACAAACGTGTATGCAAAAGTTCTGCTGGGTTTAATATTTAATTACGTTACTAATTCATACAGGATGACTACGAAATTGAGTACCTAGGAAATTTAGTGTCGGTAAATTGGTAAATTTGGTGTCCGTAAAAAATATAACTGGAGCTTTATTTTACTTGAAGTTTATGTAACATATTTGAATATAACATAACAATATTAAGTCATTGTTGCTCACCAAACAAAAAGAAAACTAAGCAAACTATGTAGTCACCCGGTATGAGTTAAATAGAGAAAATTGTGTTTGTCATACCAGGATCCATCCTGTATACCGAGTTACGTATCTTAATGGAGAACCCTACTTCTTGTTGAAAACCTCTGAAAAAAAGTTTAATAATTTTCGAAGAGATCAGAATTGTAGTGCACGACGTATGACGTATTTTGCTTAAAATGATATTACAGCCTGCTTTCAATTAGTATTAATTTTATTGTTTACAAGCAGGGGTCCGGCGCCGGCGTACTCGTGGCCATATATTATGCCCCCTCTTTTGACGTCGATGTTCTCGCAAATCTAGGAGCGAAAAATTTTTAAAAAATTCTGATGCTCTCCTTGGCTAACTTGCTACAACTCGTAAAAATTAGAAAGTTGTATATGTTGACATCCAGATTTTTCCAAAAAAAGAAGAATTGGCACGGTTTTTGCCCCGTCAGTGTCATTCGTTTAACTTTAGCAAATAATTACTCCGGAAATAATCCATAGATAATTCAACGATTTAAAAAGTAAAATCACCTGCGAAATGTTAGCTTTCTATGTGCATTTTGTACAATGATTGGAGTAGTGGTTGACCCACAAAAACCTATATTATTGCAATGCCAGCAATTCCGTTATTATAAGAGCTAGAATAATGAAATGTAGACTATAGGCTACCCAATAATTCATAGGTTTAAAATAATTATTGTTTATCTTGCATTTTCCATTTAAAATATAATGCTGAAACGCCGCGTGAGTTCCAACGCTCTACGGTCTTTGGTGTGGTGCGGGAAAGGGAGTCGGTGCTGTCGATAGCGCGGACAGCTGATTATCAATACACAAAAAGAACGATAACTTGTCAAGGTCGTAATTTTAACTAACAGAATTAAATTCTTTATTTTTGCAGAATTTTTATTACAATATGTGACCCGGTACGAGACAAATGCTCTGACTGCCATCTCTCGTTTCGATAGTATTGACTTCTGTGTTTGACGTGTCGTAACTCGAAAACTAATCAACACAAAAAATTGAAATAAAGTGTATCATACTCCTCAATCATTTCTACATAAGTTGTATTTCTTCAGTTTTTATACAATAAGGTTGTAAAAAATTATTTGATGGAACCGGATATATCATGCATATAATCTTTATTTACTTCGTCACATGTCCCTTGAATTTAATAGCATTCCGAATATTTGTTAATTTTCAAGACCGAAATAAACATGAACATGCGCTGAGCGGGCAGTGACTCCATCTGACTCAATTTTTGTGAACTTGAAGAATATGCAGTTTTTCCGATTAGCTGTGAATACTAAATTAAGTTTGCTTGATAAACTGAAAAAAATTCAACAATTTATTTCTTAGTAATATTTAAATACAGGCACAAATAATATAATCGTCGTGTCGTTATATTGTGTCCGTAAACCCTGCCGTAAACACTGTTCTTCGGGTAACTAATGCATCGTGCGATCCCCCTCTACCGGCAGCGTCGCTGTCAATCGCTTCCCCCGCACCGTGATTTATTAGGTACCGTATGATCGATACTTCATCTTCCTAGCTCTTCTAATTACGGAATTGCTGGCACTGCATAAAATAGTTATTTGTGGGTCAACCACTAATCCGATCATTTTACAAAAGTGCACATTAAAAGCTACCATTCCGCAGGTGATATTACTTTTTAATTTGTTGAAATCTATGGATTATTTCCGGAGTAATTAGTTGCTAAAGTTAAACGAATGAAATTTACTGGGCAAAAACAGCGCCAATTCTTCTTAATTTTGAAAAATCGGGTAAACGCCAACATATACACTACAGCTTTCCAATTTTTATGAGTTGTATCATATGAATCAAGGACAGAGCCAGAATTTTTTAAATTTTTTTTGCTCCTAGATTTGCGAGAAAATCGACGTCAAAAGAGGGGACATAATGTGTGGCCACGATAGTATATTCCATACGTGTGAAAGATTCGGACAAATGAGGTGGGGCTAGAGATGTTAAATTACCGCGGTAATTACGGAGTCCATGTTAATCTTATGGGGCAGTATAACGGTAAATTACGTTGTTATATTACCCATAAGAGTAACAAGGGCTCCGTAAATTATCGCGGTAACGGTTAATGCTTAACGCGTAATGTTCAAATTACTGCGTAAAATCGAGTGTGACAACGATTTAACGCATTCACTGGCCAATCAAAAGGCCGGAGAATTTTTCCCACTGCACAAATATCAGATACTTTTATTACTCTTCGTATAGTATGTACTAATTTTCTTCTCGACTTAAATCACGTAAACAACAATGTGAAGAAAGACTATTTATATACATTATTTGTAATAGTATCGTATTACTTTTTTATTTCGTTTTGTCTAAAAATATATAGGTGTTTGAAAAAGATGATTTAAGAAAAACGTGTCATTTGGTATTTAATAGAACTTTAGAGCCTAATAATATGCAATAACAATGACCATTGGTTATTTGGTTGATATTTGTTGACCATTTAATAAATAAAGCGTCATCAATAAAAAATTTTAAATTTAGTCTCAGCGGCAGTTGCATTTTCAAGTCAATAAACTGAGCATAATATACTCATTTTTATGCATGTCCCCCATTGTTTTATTGATAATATATAGTTGCAATAAAATAAAGTTTCCAAAATACAAATTTATTATTATTGCAAAAAAGCACGTAGAACTCATTATTATAAAAAATACATAAACACGCAATTTATATTGTATTTATCATCATCTATATTATTGTTATTATATTACATGTAATCAAAAGACCATTTTTATACCAAATTTATTAAGTTTTTTAACATCGACTTATTATTTTCTATTGTTTTAATGTCGAAAAAAATACCATTTTATCAAAATGCCAATGTTATATCAAATCCTATAAATTTGTTTTTAACAGTCATTCACTATTGATTTATTCACTATAATTTTGATAAGATTTGGAAAATATGTCTTTATTTTTGTACTGAAGACAAATTAGGATGAAGTAAGTTCATATGAAGTAAAAATTTAAAAACCAATCGTGTAAAATGAACTTTGAATGCATTGCGTTATTTACTGCACAAATTTGTAAGTCCGCCAAGTCCTTCAAAGAGTTCACCCGTGCAAGTCCGCCTATTTTTTTATATCATACTCTATAATAATCAAGACTTAGCGTTCCGCGCGTCAAGTCCGAGGTAATTTTTGGTCACAGTTAGGCAGAACAGGTGATTTTCGTTACAGTTCTTCGGAACAGGTTATGGTTTTTCTCACAGTTCATCGGAACAGGCTGTGACGGTTTGAAGTCGGGAGTTGGATGGAAGGGGAGAGCGCACAATGCATCCGCACACGATGGGTAGTCATACGGTTTAGGGGTGCCGGTGCTGCGGTCAACTCTTTTCGCTAGGGAACCTGAACAGACAAACTGACCACGTTACCGAATGATTTAAGAGTATATTGATCTTGATATTTATTTACTCTTATGAATAAGTATCATCCGTTGGTAATTGGTATTAACTTTTATAATAAATATTTACTAAAAGACCCTTATTATACTTCGACATTTACTGTGGTGAGGGTAAATTATTGCGTCAACATTTGTAATACCTTTAACGAGGCGTGGCAGATATAGACTTATATGTATTTGAGCAATATTGAAAACTGAATCGTTTTAGTTAGGTCCGCCTGTCTGTCCGTCTGTCCGTCTGTGTACACGATGTATACAAGCTTATCGCTTAAAACGTAAGAACAAGTTCGTGAATAGGCAAACTTTATTTTAACTTCAGCATGGCTGAAGATAATTTTCTTACTACTTTTAGTTTTACTTACGGATGTGTAGATGTGTAATTTCTGTTAGTCATCTTAAATTTGCCTGGCTTGATTAGTGTTGCCTGGTAGGTAACACAACAATTATGGCATTTCGTATTTCCGGCAAGCTTTATCCAATGTCCCGTAACCTGAAACAGAACATGACCGGAAACTTCAATGACTGAAAATTAAGGACTTGAAAACATACCTTACGTTCGACTAAATTTTCCATTAGTCTTATATCTTTGCAGGTACTATCGCCAAGACCGCATACTGTGCCAAGCACAGTACAAATCAGGAATATCGTACACAATAAGCCCTGCATTTTGTTGCTTTTTGCGCTCAGTGCTATAGTAAGCTATAGTAAAACGCATAAGCTTATATACCCAAATAAATCTATAACATATATGTATGATCCAACGGATATCAAATTTATGTATCTTTCTAAAGGCTGTCTGCATATTAACATACATAACGCCGAAAGTTAAAATTAGCACTGATATATTATTTTTTTTTAAATAAAAAACAGAATTTGTTTACTTGAAGTCTGCATAGTAGTCTAGACACTCTATACTCTACAGATTTTTTGTAAACATACTGTTGATGTTTCTGACAAGGTCGAAAAAGCAAAAATTTAGCCGAACCGAAACAAAAAATACCGAAACCGGGGCCGAAAATCGACAAAATCGAAGCTTAAGCACTGTAGAATCTCTCCTCTCTCGAGGTCCTTTACGTTGCCCAGTTGGACTCTCCCTGAGCATGTAAGCTTTTTAGTAGATAAATAGTAGTAAATATAATAGAATAGAATAGAGAGAGTATAAAATGAAATAAGGGATTGAAAATTTGTGGACTTGTATTGTTGGTTAAGGAACTTTTTAACTAAAATATTTTCAGTTTTCGGTTGCATCGAGTTCAACATTTCAAATGGAACACCCTGCATTTTATAGCAATTTTGAAATGTGCGTATAATTTTAGGTCAATTGTATATCACATACCCTATAACTAACATGTGTGATTTTTGACATATTACATTTTTTCAATAAAAAATCTGATGTGGCCTGACACATGAATTTATCATATTATACAGAAGTGTTAAACTGTGCCAAACCCTGATGTTTTGACAATACTGTAAAAAATCAAAATATCTGTCAAATCATGGCTAACTAGTTTTAATGCAGACACGACCGATCTTGATCAAATAGAATTTGCCTATGTAGCTAAACTATCAACTTAACCCAAAAATGTTATAGTCATAAGTTGTACAAAATTAAATTGTACAACTTAAAATTAACTAGTATGTGACGCCAATATAATTATCGACATATCAGTAGAGCTTGTTGTAAACTTATAAAGGGTGTTCAAATTACAAGATCAAAGTTGAACTTCTATGAGTAGGTACTAAAAGCCGATTTTTCATATGAATACGTTTTGAAATTATTTGAAAAGATTTAGATTAACGTTGTGTCAAATATCTCTAAATTATATGGCTATAAAGTTCTATAATAAGTTGCCAAAAGACGTTGTACTTCTGCCGTCGAAGCTCTTCAAGCGGACGATTTTTAAATTTCTATTGAGGAGACCCTATTCTCGTGCGCTGAGTTCATGGACGACGGGGTCGAGCTGACATGTTTTAGTATGTAGTTGCGTTGTACTGTTAATTTTGTTAATTTATTTGTAAACTGTTTTCATAAGGAGTGGTATTGTTGCACTTGCTTATCTGTCAATTATTTTAGTATCTAGTTTGTCTATTCTAATTCTGAAATTTTGGTTTCTTGTTTACATTTTATAGTAGTTATAATTGTCCATGGTGAATGTGCTAATAATTGATTCTGAATGTCTCGTGACGCGTGTATGTATGTTAATGCTTTACACAAATAAACTATGACTATGACTATCCTATACCTAAATTTCAGTTTTACCTACTTAATACGATTTTTAAACATCACAATATAAATTGAGAAGATTTCCAAATTTAGATGGCATTGGAAAACAACCAGAAATAAGCAGAACTTTATTGAACAAGTCATTACTAAAACCATTCGTCATTATACTTACATTACGAGTCTCAACAATGAGAGAAACAAAACTAAAAATAAAACAAAATCGTTCCACTAAACTCCAATAACTATTTATTTCAATTTTAGTAAATGTTCAAAAATATTGCCGGTTTCCCCAAAATATGTTTACAAAATATATTTTTTCTGTGACGGGAAAAAAGTTCGACATTTTATCCTGTTGATAGGTAATAAAATGTCACTTTTTATGACATTACTTTTTCCCCGGTAAAAAAGTGAGTAGCTTTTTACTTTATCATACGCAGTATGCTAAGTTTGGTCATAAAACTTCTAAATATGAACTTTCGTCCCGATACCTTTAGTAGTTTCTCCGGAATCGTCGCCACAAAAATCGAGTACACACATACGCATACACACACATACACACACACACACACACAGACATTTTTTTGTACCTTGGTCAAAAATGTTCAGGGGACCCAAAAAGACCTATTTCCGCTAAAATCACAATTTTTACTTTATCATACGCAGTATGATGAAGTATTGTAATCATGCCGAAAAAAGAAATTGAGATTTTAGCGGAAATAGGTCTTTATGGGTCCCCTGAACATTTTTGACCAAGGTACAAAAAAATGTCTGTGTGTGTGTGTGTGTGTGTGTGTGTGTGTGTGTGTGTGTGTGTGTGTGTGTGTGTGTGTATGTATGTGTGTGTGTAAACGATTTTTGTGGCGACGATTCCGGAGAAACTACTAAAGGTATCGGAACGAAAGTTCATATTTAGAAGTTTTGTTACCAAACTTAGAGCTGAAAAGCTTTTGGTTGAAAAGGGTCCAAAGGAACTGGTAGTTTATTCCAAGCCTTTTTGAAGGATTTTCCAAATGAGCCGCCATTTCTGTAATTTCGACAAAATAGTTAATTAATAAATTAAAGTAGAGGAAATTTTGGAAATTTTGAGTAGCGGAAATAGGTCTTTTTGGGTCCCCTGAACATTTTTGACCAAGGTACAAAAAAATGTGTGTGTGTGTGTGTGTGTGTGTGTGTGTGTGTGTGTGTGTGTGTGTGTGTGTGTGTGTGTGTGTGTGTGTGTGTGTGTGTGTGTGTGTGTGTGTGTGTGTGTGTGTGTGTGTGTGTGTGTGTGTGTGTGTGTGTGTGTGTGTGTGTGTGTGTGTGTGTGTGTGTGTGTGTGTGTGTGTGTGTGTGTGTGTGTGTGTGTGTGTGTGTGTGTGTGTGTGTGTGTGTGTGTGTGTGTGTGTGTGTGTGTGTGTGTGTGTGTGTGTGTGTGTGTGTGTGTGTGTGTGTGTGTGTGTGTGTGTGTATGTGTGTGTGTGTGTGTGTGTATGTGTGTACTCGATTTTTGTGACGACGATTCCGGAGAAACTACTAAAGGTATCGGGACGAAAGTTCATATTTAGAAGTTTTATGACTAAACTTAGAGCTGAAAAGCTTTTGGTTCAAAAGGGTCCAAAGGAACTGGTAGTTTATTCTAAGCCTTTTTCAAGGATATTGCAGATGAGCCGCCATTTCTGTAATTTCTTCAAAATAGTTAAATAATAAATTAAAGCAGAGGAAGTTCTGAATAATTTATGCCTATGACATTTTTTGGTAAAATTAATAGTTTAGCTGCAAGAGCAAATTCTATTTGATCGAGATCGGTCGCATCTGCATTGATATAAAACTGCATAGTAGCCAGGATTTTGACAAATATTTTTTTTGTTCTGTCACCACAGAAATGTCTATGGCTGTCACCACGCTGTCACACTCGGAGAACCGGATGGAACGTCATCTACAGTGTCATGAACGAATATAAATCTGTCAGAATTTGAATTAGCTTTTTAAACTTGACATTTCGTAGAAGTGGTATCAACCTAACATTTTCTATACCGAAATATAACCATTTTTGATTTTTTTTTAAATACGTATTTCTCAAAAAGCAACACAAAAACGTTGATGTCACTCCTGCCGAAAACTACATAGCGCGACTCGCTCACATGGGACGACGACGCTCCGCCATCGGTGACGCGCCGCATCACCGCTCGTTGTGCTATTCCGTACTTTCGGCACTTGTGAGATAAACAACTATTATTCTGATGACAGTAGGTAGTGTCAAATGCTGATGATGCTTTGACAATACCTTCGATTGATACTATTGACTATCAAAATATCTGTCAAATCCTGGCTAACTAGTTTAATTTTAATGCAGACACGATTTATCACAGTCAAATAGATTCTCATGCAGCTAAACTATTAATTTTATATATTGTATGATAAAGTCATGTGCCTGGCCACATCAGATTTTTCCCTGTATATATAGGTATATATGTTATGGACCAAGTGATTAATAGGGCAATATGCAAAATGCCCAAAACAATCGGGCAAGATGATTAAAATAATTGAAATTATTACATTGGCCGGGCATTATTCATAATGCCCTGTATCCATTGGGCAGGATGATTAAAACGTTTTTTTATTATTTTTTTAATTCCAGTATTTTTACAATAATAAAATCAAGTTGTACTCCAGTAATATATTCAACATAATATATGTTACAAATTAACAAAACTCATATTTTGCCTGAATAAACAACCTTCAGAAATATACAAAAAGTCAAACTCTATACTCAAGCAATATGCGTTAAATTAAAACAAATCAAAACTCATATCCTCAATAAATAAATACTGAGAAATAAAATAAAGAGTCAACTTTATACTCTCAAGTAACGTAATAATAGATTGAAAATTAACAAAACTCATACAAAAACTACATAAGCAATGAAAAATCTATATAAACAATCGTTTTTATTTATTGGAGCAGTTTAGACCGTGGTGGCACTTCGAATTCCAGAGTTTTTTTCTTTACGACTCTAACACCTGTTCGATTTGCAACATTTGCGCATTCTCTCAATGAAACCTCTGACTCCGGAACTTGTTCGGCAGAAATGAACTTTTCTTTGCATATTGTAATTGGTTTATTGAATACAATTGGTTTAATATGCCTTGTTTCGCGCCCAATTTATAAAGGTTGGTATCTTTTAGCTCAACTACAGTAGCTAGAATATTCCTGCCATCACTACGAGCTCGGTCAACATCCCGAACTCCCAAACTCTTGCTGTATCATCTACTTCAGCAGCGGGAAATTAGGTACTTGAAGTACTAAGCATTTTCTCGGCTTGTTTTTTAGATTAAATAAAACCATTTCTCTAGTATTTATTACATGTTTGCCTCTTTTCTAAAATCGGATCTACGGAATTGTTGTTATGTACCAGCTGTCCCGTTGTTGTTATGCTTTTCTTAACTTAAGACCCAGTTCTACCGCTCCCAAAACGCATTGACAATCAAGGCTTGATTTATTGTTCAAAGTTTATGTAATTTACAGTGTAACTTCTTAGATATACATATATAAGGACTTTGGCAAGGGGTAACATTTTTCTTTCGCAAGATACAAATTAATTTTACATCTAAATTATTGTTTTTTTTTTCAGATATAAAACCCCCAGCCAAACTTACAATACAAAACTATTTTTTTTATTTAAGTTTTTGCAACCCAAACATTATAATTGTTCCGCTTATCGACAAAAGCGATAATTGCCAGAAATATACTTGTCGGGTGTAGACAGCAGTCATCAGGAGCTCTAAACACCGCCTATAACGGGTGACTACCGATTGACGTTGGTAGGGGACAGGCTGACCACTCCCAGCAAAAAAAAAAATCTGATGTGGCCAGGCACATGACTTTATCATACAATATATAAAATTAATAGTTTAGCTGCATGAGAATCTATTCTATTGAGATAAATCGTACGTATTGTCAAATCATCAGCATTTGACACTACCTACACTACGTCATTAGAATAATAGTTATTTATGTCACAAATGCCGAAAGTACGGAATAGCGCGACGAGCGGTGATGCGGCGCGTCACCAAAGGCGGAGTGTCGCCGTCGCATATGAGCGAGTCGGCTATCTAGTTTTTGGCAGGAGCGACATCAACGTTTATTGTGTTGCTTTTTAAGAAACACGTATTTAAAAAAAAATAAATGATTTCTGTATAGTAAATGCTAGGTTGGTACCACTTTGACGAAACGTCAAGTTTAAAGGTGCGTTCCGATTAGTAGGTAATGGTAGCTAATGGCGGTGGTAGAATACGAAATTATAGTGTTTCTTACATATCGTGATAATGACACATATTAGTTTGCATGTGCATAAACATGAGTCACTATCAATTTTCTATTGGAAATACTATAACGGCGTCTGCTACCACTGCCATTATCACTAATGAAAACGCACCTTAAAAAGGTAATTAAAATTCTGACAGATTTATATTTGTTCATGACACATCCCTACCAAAATACTAAAATAAAACTACACTCATCGCTATACTTTATTTATAATTTTCTCAATGTATCGTTTTTGGAATTAGATATAAAGACGGGTTGATATTTCTTATCAACAAATAATCAAATTGGTGATCTTACTTTATTTGAAATTTGTATTTTAAAATTTGCCGCACTACAGCGGCAACGTTCCATAGTGGTTCTCCAACCTCTGATGAGATCAGCTGTTTTCGAATGTAACAACACAAAAAAATATTTGTCAAAATCCTGGCTACTATGTAATTTCATATCAATGCAGATGCGACCGATCTCGATCAAATAGAATTTGCTCTTGAAGCTAAACTATTAATTTTACCAAAAAATTTCATAGGCATAAATTATTCGAAATTTCCTCTACTTTAATTTATTAATGAACTATTTTGTCGAAATTACAGAAATGGCGGCTCATTTCCAAAATCCTTCAAAAAGGCTTAGAATAACCTAAAAAGCTAAACTATTAATTTTACCAAAATATTACATAGGCATAAATTATTCAGAATTTCCTCTACTTTAATTTATTATTTAACTATTTTGACGAAATTTGAGAAATAGCGGCTCATTTGCAAAATCCTTGAAAAAGGGTTAGAATAAACTACCAGTTCATTTGGACCCTTTTTAACCAAAAGCTTTTCAGCTCTAAGTTAGGTCATGAAACTAATTACTAACTAACTAACTAACTAACTAACTAATTATGAACTTTCGTCCCGATACCTTTAGTAGTTTTTCCGGAATCATCGCCACAAAAATCGTTTACACACACACGCACGCACGCACACACACACACACACACACACACAGACATTTTATTGTACCTTGGTCAAAAATGTTCAGGGGACCCAAAAAGACCTATTTCCGCTAAAATCTCAATTTTTTTTTCGGCATGATTCCAATACTTTAGCATACTGCGTATGATAAAGTAAAAACGTCGAAACGAAATATTTCGTTTCGAAGTTGCGATGTTTTATAACGGAGCCTTAATAACTAGGTCCAACTAGCTGAACATTATTTAAATTTGAAGAAAAAGTACATCATCATCTCTCATTGTGTGATATTTAAGACGGAGGAGATTTCAAAAGGTTATTCCGAAATTTTAAAAAATTAAGGCTAAAAAAAGGGGTAAATAAAATTAAAAAACAACAATAATATATTACTTAAAACCGTTTATTAATTCCCAGATAATAATAATGATAATAATTTTTTGTATACAAACGTTCTTTGAGGATAACAAATACTGCATTTAGTTATCAAACTTTCGGCATATGTCTGCAGTCTCTTTTGAGATTATAAACAAAATATTTCGTTCCACATATCTTACTCTCCTTTTGTAAGGCTTTTAATAACTTCGCTGTGGTACATGGATCGTTCGAAACATCCAAACCTCTTATGTACAACCCAAAATTACCAGCTGAAATACAAACAACAGTAAATCCATCTATATCTTTGTACAGTCTAAATAAATAATATCTGGGGAAGCTTCGAAAGCTTGTTCACCACAAAAGTTAGTATAAATGTTACAGTAACAGCTTGAAGTAAAAGTAGTAAAAGCATCTATTCAGTATGAAAGTGTATACTATTTCTTGATGAACAAACTTTTAGATAGGTTAGTATGGCACCTATAATTATGAATAGATTTAAAGAAATATGTAATAATTTATAATGCAAAGTGCATAATGTTTAAAATGATTACAAATTACCAGAATGTACTATTACTGCAATATAAATCAATAAAATAAACTCTGACTTGGAATCAGCACTGGTATGACATTTCAAATCATAAAGCTTGTAATATCATAGAAAATAAATTTCACATTGATCTATTTGATTATATTTTCGTTTCCGTACTTTATCTGCCATTTTTAATACTGAAAATCTGCCATCCGATTTCTAATCTCGGATCTGTTGAGTTTGATATCACAAGAAGTGAGTTTTCTGCAAATCCGCTATCATGAAAAAAAAATAGCTAAGTAATATTGGACACATTTACTTACGTTGTATATACCCCACCACATACGAATAATAATTGCCGGATATCATATAGACAGTACCTGCAAAAACAAAAACAATTATAGCTCAGTAAGTAATAAGGTTTTTTGTATACACCCTTGGTTTGGCATTACAAATAACGTACACAAAATTCCCGTCGAGAACTTGGCTACGTTGTGTGTTATTTCCAGTCAAAGATGACTGAATGGCGTTTAAAGTTGCGTACATGTGGATCGTTTTCAGAACAGTTTTTACTTTTAAAAAATTTTACAAGGATCGCTAGATATTATTTGGAAAGAGTAAAAACTGCACATTTCTTTTTCCATGAATAACTTCGGTATCACGAATATAGAATGTCGAAATTTTGTATTCTTACGTTATAACCCTGACGCCATTTTTGTTATCCAAAAATGACTTTGTCGACCAGGTTTAGCTGGGCGATCTTCAACTTTTTTATTTCTTATGGACGCAATATTGAACTTTTACAAGTTTAAATAGAATATTGAACAAGCTTTACAACCATGTATAAGATTAGCATCTGTGAAACGCGAAACACTACAGGGGCTTCAGATGGCAGTGGAGGAAGCTATTAAGGCCTCTTTAGTAATTGTTTATTCTTCTTTAGAACAAATAATGGTCAACTATGTGAGGTCCCATTTGATATTTACAGATTTTAATAGAATATCGACATTCCTTTACAACCGCATGTATAACGCCTCTATTATAGATAAGAATTTTCACAACATTTTACGTAAAAATTAACAACATATAATTTTCACAAACTTACTTAATTTTACAAAAATGGGGTTATTATTTAGGTCGTGTGACGGCACAACAAATGGAATACCCTGTATTATTTTAAATTTTATAATTCTAAGACTAATTCTAACCATTTTTTATTGGAATCATTCTTTTATAAGTTTAATAATTTTTTGAGTGATATATGTATTGGAAATAAAAACCTCTTTGATCCTTTGATTAATATTTATTTTAATAGGAACCGGTTTCGATCAGCTAAGTGACCATTATCAGGCTAAATCTAAAACGCAGAAGAAGCAATAATAATTAGATAAAGCTTCTTGTGAAAGTTACAGATAAGACAATACTACAATTTAATTAATTTTAATTATAATTAGTTCTATTATGTATCCCTAAAAGCCCTCTCCACTACTCCGTGAAGGTCCAGCACTGTATCATAGTTCCTTAGATACACGTATAGGCTTTCATAAAACCCCATTGAAAAGAAAATCCATGAGCTTAAGTCGGGTGATTTACCGGGCCACCTAATGGATTTTTT
Source organism: Melinopterus prodromus (assembly GCA_964023965.1). Classification (NCBI taxonomy): domain Eukaryota; kingdom Metazoa; phylum Arthropoda; class Insecta; order Coleoptera; family Scarabaeidae; genus Melinopterus; species Melinopterus prodromus. The sequence goes on along the minus strand of OZ030396.1, from coordinate 37,313,994 downwards.
TGTAATAATTTAATAAATGTATTATATATGGTTGTAAAGCACTTTCAATATTCTGTTTAAATCTATAAAAATTCAATGTGGTGGCCATAAGAAATAAAAATTAATCTCGCCCAGCCAAAGCTGATGCACAAATACATTTTTTGTTTAAAAAATCCTTTCAGAGACTTTTATGTCACATTACAAATTTTCGACTTTCTATTTATCGTAATAGCAAAGGTATTCAAGTAAAAGAAAATTTAACTTTTTCCGTAATATCTAGTAATCCATGCAAAATTCTTGCAAAGTAAAAACTTTTCTGGAAATACCATGTTTTCAAATACTTTTGATGTTTTTTTCAGACGTTTAACACAAAAATGTCAACGTGTACCCAAATGATGAATGGAGATATTTTTGTAGAGATTGAAAAGTTCTAGAAAACTCGTTATTCTGTTCATTGTCTGCCGATCAATAGAAAGGATGATTATTAATCTTTGGCTGTGAATGTAGCCACGATATCGGTGGGAAGTTTTTACAGGTCATTTGTAATCCAGTTTATAAACTTTTTGCCGGTTGTTTTATATACTAGTATTGCTTAAATTTTGTGCAATTTGACATACCACCACCCATGCTGTATACCGCGGTACTCCTCTTGTTGGCAGTCATTGTAATTTCTCCCTGGACGCCCCTGGAACAAAACACAGTAAGTATAAAATTTATAAAAAATGGGACATGGACTCGACCAAAAGTACAATTTCAAGGAAATACTTGTACTACATACACTTACTTACCATATCATAGTAGAGACTAGAATTTTGTGATTTTGACATTCAAACAAACAAGTTAGTTTATGGTATTTTTTTACGATAATGGTACACTATCCTAGGTGATATTTAGAGAAATTTGATAGAATTTTTGAAGATATTTTTAGTTTAAGTTACTTGTCACTCTACAACCCTGTGATATAAAAATTCTGACTGTGGCTATAGCCTTTTGTAGCTCTAGGAACTTTTTATAAGGGAAAACATTTTCTCGAGAAATTAAAATTTATGTCCAATATACCTGTACACCTGGGGACTTTTTCTTTCTACTTGACACAAACAAACTCTATAGTCTATCCACACAAAGAGGAAGAACATCTTTAATACTGATTTTTTAACATATCTACTTAAATAATGCGTCGGTCATGTTCAAACTCCTGAATCGCGCGAAATTTATACACTAACTAGAAGCGCTTTTCAAGTACAAATTAAGATATTTAACCATACCAACAAAATTTTATTCATGATATATGTAGTAGTAACATACAGTTAGCGCGTAGAGTATGGAAACATGAGGAAATCTCTGAGACGGTTTGTTATTTTAAAAACAGGTCTATTTTTGTTTATTAAAAAACACATTTCTCAGAATAGTTCAATTTGTTACTTAGCTATGACGTCATTAACACTTTTTTTAAATACCAACCCCATTTTTTTCCTGGCCGATTTTAGTAGATCATATAATTCTTTAAGTGGCATCGGAAATAGCTTATCCACTACAACAGAAAATTTTCAAAACAAAAATTCAAAGAATATTAAATATTGATAATTTTAGGGAAAATAGCTTTTGTGAATTGAATATGAAATTGCGATTTGGGTAGAATTAATTGCCCTAAAAACGATGTTGGGCTTCCAAAATATGTAAATGTACCAAAAAATGGACGACCAAGCTCAACGAACTGAAATCTGTCCACATTACCATTAGAAACAAAAGAATCGAGGACATACCTCAGGTCAAGATTAACGACGCCATAGATCCATATGCGAACACTGCAAAGTATTTGGATATGACTCTGGGTACACAGCTAAGGTGGAAATAACACGTTAAGAAGAAAAGAGGCCTCAAATACAGAGACTGGCTTCCAGGAAGAAACTTTCAGTTGTGTATACAGAACAAACTACAAGCTTACAACCAAGTACTAAAACCGAGTTGGTTATACGATATCCAGCTTTGGGGTTGCGCGAAAAACTCCATTATGCAAGTAATCCAGACCTTCCAAAATAAAGTACTAAGGACTGGCCGGCAGCTACTGGACAACCAGAATCTAGTGAGAAGACCAAAAAGAACTAAACCCTTCGAACTAGTGAATCAGTGAAATGTGTAAAAAGCAGAGCACAGTGAAAAATTTATTACAACTTTCACCTATGAAATAATTGTGAAAAACTCAACGTACTCTTAGATACATTTTATATTTTGTAACTACCCCGTATGTTAACACAAAATTCTGACGGTGGCTCTGGCATTTTTAGGACACCCAAAATTCTTTATAAAGAATACAATTTTCTCGATAAATGACAATTTTGGTACATGATTAGTACAAATTAATTTATAAAAAAATTTGTTTTACTTACGGAGCAGTAGCTGTATAATTCTTATTAGTGACGCGAAATTGTCCTGGCCTTATAGGTGTTACTTCGTAGGTAACACAGGTCCGGCTTGGTGTATTTCCACCCCATTTTATCCATGGTCCTGCGATCTAAATATGAAATGACCGTAAACTTTAATTAATAGAAGTTAAGCACTTGGAAACATACCTTAGGTTCGTTGAAATTCTTCCAGACTCTGATGTCTTTGCAGGTACTATCACCAAGACCGCATACTGTTCCAAGCACTGTAGAAATCAAGAATGTAATATACAATAAGCCTTGCATTTTGTAGCCTTTTGCATTGAGTGCTATAGTTAAAGCCGAATTAAGCTTATATACCCAAAGAAATTGATGAAAATATGCGTGATCAAAGGTATATCAAATTTATGTATCTTGCAAAAAAACAGTCTGGATATTATCGTACATAATGTCGAAAATTTAAATTAAGCACTGATATTTTTTAATAATGAACCGATATTTAAATTTAAAATTGCCAAACTTTGCTAAGATGTATTCATATTAGTCCAACTACACATTTTCTGTACACATATAGTTCACCTACAACTACAACTACAGCAAATCATAGGTAAAATTAAAGGCAATGATATAAAATTGAAATCAATTATATGTACACAGTAAAAAAAATCTGATGTGGCCAGGCACATGACTTTATCATACAATATATAAAATTAATAGTTTAGCTGCATGAGAATCTATTCCATTGAGATAAATCGTAGGTATTCTCAAAGCATCAGCATTTGACACTACCTACACTACGTCATTAGAATAATAGTTATTTATGTCACTAATGTCGAAAGTACGGAATAGCGCGACGAGCGGTGATGCGGCGCGTCACCGAAGGCGGAGAGTCGCCGTCGCATATGAGCGAGTCGGCTATCTAGTTTTTGGCAGGAGCGACATCAACGTTTATTGTGTTGCTTTTTAAGAAATACGTATTTAAAAAAATAAATGATGTCTGTATAGTACATGCTAGGTTGGTTCCACTTTGACGAAACGTCAAGTTTAAAGGTGCGTTCCAATTGGTAGGTAATGGTAGCTAATGGCGGTGGTAAAATACGAAATTATAGTATTTCTTACATTACGTGATAATGACACATATTAGTTTGCATGTACATAAACATGACTCACTATCAATGTTCTATTGGAAATACTATAACGGCGTCTGCTACCACTGCCATTGTCACTAATGAAAACGCACCTTAAAAGGGTAATTCAAATTCTGACAGATTTATATTTGTTCATGACACATCCCTACCAACATACTAAAATAAAACTACACTCATCGCTAAACTTTATTTATAATTTTCTCAATGTATCGTTTTTAGAATTAGATATAAAGACGGGTTGATATTTCTTATCAACAAACAATCAAATTGGTGATCTTACTTTATTTGAAATTTGTATTTTATAATTTGCCGCAGTACAGCGGCAACGTTCCATAGTGGTTTTCCAACCTCTGATGAGATCAGCTGTTTTCGAATGTGACAACACAAAAAAATATTTGTCAAAATCCTGGCTACTATGTAATTTCATATCAATGCATATGCGACCGATCTCGATCAAATAGAATTTGCTCTTGAAGCCAAACTATTAATTTTACCAAAAAATTTCGTAGGCATAATTTATTCAAAATTTCCTCTACTTTAATTTATTAATTAATTAATTTGTCGAAATTACAGAAATGGCGGCTCATTTCCTAAATCCTTCAAAAAAGCTTAGAATAAACTAAAACGCTAAACTATGAATTTTACCAAAAAATGTCATAAACATAAATTATTCAAAATTTCCTCTACTTTAATTTACTATTTAACTATTTTGACGAAATTACAGAAATGGCGGCTCATTTGCAAAATCCTTGAAAAAGGCTTAGAATAAACTACCAGTTCCTTTGGACCCTTGTGAACCAAAAGCTTTTCAGCTCTAAGTTTGGTCATAAAACTTCTAAATATGAACTTTCGTCCCGATACCTTTAGTAGTTTCTCCGGAACCGTCGCCACAAAAATCGTTTACACACACACAGACATACATACACACACACACACAGACATTTTTTTGTACCTTGGTCAAAAATGTTCAGGGGACCCAAAAAGACCTATTTCCGCTAAAATCTCAATTTTTTTTTTCGGCACGATTACAATACTTTACATACTGCGTATGATAAAGTAAAAATCTGATGTGGCCAGGCACATGACTTTATCATACAAAATATAAAATTAATAGTTTAGTTGCATGAGAATCTATTTGATTGAGATAAATTGTGTCTGCATTAAATATAAACTAGTTAGCTGGGATTTGACAGATATTTTGATAGTAAATAGTATCAATAGTAGGTATTGTCAAAGCATCAGCATTTGACACTACCTACTGTCATCATAATAATAGTTATTTATCTCACAAGTGCCGAAAGTACGGAATAGCGCGACGAGCAGTGATGCGGCGCTTTCGGCAGGAGTGACATCAACGTTTTTTGTGTTGCTTTTTGAGAAATACGTATTTAAAAAAAATCAAAAATGGTTATATTTCTGTATAGGAAATGTTAGGTTGATACCACTTCTACGAAACGTCAAGTTTAGAAAGCTATTTCAAATTCTGACAGATTTATATTCGTTCATGTCACTGTAGAAGTCACATCCGTACCAACATACTAAAATATAACTACACTCATCGCTATACTTTATTTACAATTTTCTCAATGTATCGTTTTCCCAATTAGATATAACAACGGGTTGATAATTCTTATCAACAAACAATCAAATTGGTGATCTTATTTTATTTGAATTTTGTATTTTGTACTTTGCTGCACTAGAGCGGCAACGTTCCATAGCGGTTCTCCAACCTCTGATGAAATCAGCTGTTTTCGAGTGTGACAGCCATAGACATTTCTGTGGTGACAACACAAAAAAATATTTGTCAAAATCCTGGCTACTATGTAATTTCATATCAATGCAGATGCGACCGATCTCGATCAAATAGAATTTGCTCTTGAAGCTAAACTATTAATTTTACCAAAAAATGTTATAGGCATAAATTATTCAAAATTTCCTGTACTTTAATTTATTAATTAACTATTTTGTCGAAATTACAGAAATGGCGGCTTATTTCCAAAATCCTTCAAAAAGGCTTAGAATAAACCACCAGTTCCTTTGGACCCTTTTCAACCAAAAGCTTTTCAGCTCTAAGTTTGGTAACAAAACTTCTAAATATGAACTTTCGTTCCGATACCTTTAGTAGTTTCTCCGGAATCGTCGCCACAAAAATCGTTTACACACACACATACACACATACACACATACACACACACAGACATTTTTTTGTACCTTGGTCAAAAATGTTCAGGGGACCCATAAAGACCTATTTCCGCTAAAATCCCAATTTTTTTTTTCGGCACGATTACAATACTTCATCATACTGCGTATGATAAAGTAAAAATCTGATGTGACCAGGCACATGACTTTATCATAGCATTCATAAAATTATTAGTAAATGAGATTCTAACAGATCGAGATCGGTCGTATCTGCATTAAAATAAAGCTTGTTAGCCAGGATTTAACAGATATATTAATACAATATAAAGTGGTCGGATTCGTTATTTTAGTTTTATTTTAGCAATCGCTATATGTTTTGTGTCCTACTGGGCATTTCTTCAAGCGTTATAGTAAATGAGAAATAAATTACACAATTGACAATCAAATCAAACTCCAAAAAACTCTATTGTAAAACCTTACATTTTGTCAGGCGCGGCCCGTGGACAACATAAAACAACATGTACAAAGGTCACACACAAACATATATGAGACTGCAGAACAGATTTTTTAAAAGATACTTTTACAGTTGTCAAAATATCAGCGTTTGACACTACCTACTGAGATTAGAAGAAAACTAAGATACACACACGACCAATATCAATCAAATACAATTTGCTCTTGCAGCTAAACTAGTATATTTACCAAAAAATATCATAAGCATCAATTATTCAGAATTTCCTCCTTTAATTTATTATTTAACTATTTTGACGTAATAACAGAAATAGCGACTCAATTGCAAAATCCTTGAAAAAAGCTTAGAATAAAGTTTATACGGAATCGTCGCAAAAAAAATCTGATGTGGCCAGGTACATGACTTTATCATACAATATAAAAAATTTTAAAAGTTTAGCTGCATGAGACCGACATCGATCGTGTTTGCTTTAAAATAAAACGAATTAGCCAGGATTTGACAGATATTGACAGTAGATATAGTAAAAAAATCAGCCTTTGACACTACCTCTACTGGAATAAAAATATTTGGCAAATCCTGGCTAACTTTATATTAATGCAGACACGATCTCGATCAAATAGAATTTGCTTCTACAGATAAACTATTAGTTTTACCAAAAAAATTATAGACATAAATTATGCAAAATTTCGTCTATTATAATTTATTATTTAACTATTTTGTCGAAATTACAGAAATGGCGGCTCATTTGCAAAATCCTTGAAAAATGCATAACAACATTGCTATCCGCACTCGAAGTACACATCGACTTTGTGTATGACACCAAGATGTTTCAATATTGTTTCACCCGGCGTACGTGCGCGCGTGTTTCTCCGTGCATTTGCGTGTTGAATTGACGTTTCGCAACCGCTGACGTTCTGTAAAAATACACCAATATGCATGGTTACAAATACGCCATTTTGATGTGATTTTACAGTCAGGTTGTAAAAATGCAATGCGTTTATAAAATTACAGTTTCGATTGTAAAATACAATTACATAACGTCTTATAATTTGCCATTAATTTTGATGTGGTCAATTACATGAATAATGGTGTGGTTTTCATATATTTCACGTCTATCTATGGTAGATCTTTTTTATTTATTGGTAAGTTGTAGGTATATATAGAATAATATGATATTTTTCTTACGTATGCAAAAAAATTTTGGCGCCCTAATGAAAAGGTCAATTTTTCCCCGCAAAATTATTTTCTAGACACATATTTGATTTTTTCAGTTCCTTAAGAAGTTACAGTCGTTTGCAATAATCACAAAACAACTAAAATTAAAATACATTGAAACAATGCGTATCCGAAAAATAACACCATCAGTACGCATTACAGCAATAAAAAGTGAGTACATTTATAAGTAAAAACAATAAAAATTATAAAATGGTATTGAATAACCATAAGAACAAACTAAAATCCATATGAAACTTTTTACTGACTTTTTTTTAGAAAGTAAATGTATTCTTTTCTTTTTCTCATATGAGCTCAATTCCTTAAGAAGTTGTGAAGTGAAGTACCTGTGACGCAACACAAGAAGGAGTGTTATCACTGAAATAAAAAATAATAGAGATCTGAAAGCTTATAATTGGCAATAAAAATCGAACATTACTGTCTACTAGGGAATGTCATAAAAATTGTAGTCATTTTTTTATTCATATGTGACAATAAAACGTCTCTTTTTTAAGAAGAATTAATATTAAAAATACCAAAGAAATTAAAGCAGTCTAAGAAATGCAAATAACTTAAGAACCCCTTAAAATCTTTAGTACAATTAGATGAGGTTTTATTTCATGGCATTATTTGAGCCATTTAGCTGTTTAGCTATTTAAAAACAAGGCGGTGCAAGAAATACAACAATAAAATTAGTATAGAATATTTTTCTCATAGATTTTCATAATTATGTTTAAATTAAAAATATCAAGTTAACAGCTTGCGATGTGATTAAGAAAATGTATTTATGGCAGTTTTCTTTAAGTACTTTGAATCTAATTTTGATTATTGTAATTAATGACACCCGTAGTGGATTATATGATACGTTACTCTAGCTATTACACATGAAATATAGTGCAGCCAGCTAAAAATTTTCATAAAAACTGGAATTATTTTTTTGTAGGTTTGAATTTTTCAAACATCACAATTAACATGTGTTCCCTCTTTGTACCTCAATCCGAGGAGACACGCTGTATATTTATTTGAAAGGAACTCTCCCAGCTTTACTTTTTGCAAATTTTTCAAGTAGTGGATGTTCAGTGACGGTGATTTCGCCTTAAACGGAAATAATTGCGAAATATAAGAACACACCACATAAGGAATAAATGATCTAAAAAGATACCTGCCAGCAGAGTGGGACAAAATTACCATGGAAACAACCAGCAAGCTTGTGTCATCCGTGCCCAGAAGATTGCAAGCAGTATTGCAAGCTTCTGTAATGGCAACGGATACTGTGGCTACTGAGTACTGAATAAAATTAGTTTTGTTTTTGTAAAATCTTAGTGTCCAAACACTTTATTGGAATTAATATTTAAGGTTTTTTGGGAGTAAAATAAACTGTTTCTGATTTTGGCTTGATTTTTTTGTTAGTGTGTCTACATATTATACAGAATGACATTTTATTATTAGAAATACATAGAAATACAACATTTCGACATCTACGGGAATATTCTTCAAAAATTTTAGGTGTCCAAACACTTTTTTGGGCCACTAGGATTTGGCTACCAGCGCAAATGAGAAACCTATTATCAGATTATTTAATTTTTTACTTTATCATACGCAGTATAATGAAGTATTGTAATCGTGCCGAAAAATTTTTTTGAGATTTTAGCGGAAATAGGTCTTTTTGGGTCCCCTGAACATTTTTGACCAAGGTACAAAAAAATGTCTGTGTGTGTGTGTGTGTGTGTGTGTATGTGTGTGTGTGCGTATGTGTGTACTCGATTTTTGTGGCGATGATTCCGGAGAAACTACTAAAGGTATCGAGACGAAACTTCATATTTAGAAGTTTTATGACTTAACTTAGAGCTGAAAAGCTTTCGGTTCAAAAGGGTCCAAAGGAACTGGCAGTTTCCTCTAAGCATTTTTCAAGGATTTTGCAAATGAGCTGCTATTTCTGTAATTTCGTCAAAATAGTTAAATAATAAATGAAAGTAGAGAAAATTTTGAATAATTTATGTCTATGATATTTTTTGGTTAAATTAATAGTTTAGCCTTAAGAGCAAATTCTATTTGATCGAGATCGGTCGCATCTGCATTGATATGAAACTTCAAAGTAGCCTGGATTTGACAAATATTTTTTTGTGCTGTCACCACAGAAATGTCTATGGCTGTCACACTCGAAAACAGCTGATTTCATCAGAGGTTGGAGAACCGCTATGGAACGTTGCCGCTCTAGTGCGGCAAAGTAGAAAATACAAAATTCAAATAAAATAAGATCGCCAATTTGATTGTTTGTTGATAAGAAATATCAACCCGTTGTTATCTAATTGTAAAAACGATAAATTGAGAAAATTGTAAATAAAGTATAGCGATGAGTAGTTACGTTTTAGTATGTTGGTACAGATGTGACATCTACAGTGTCATGAACGAATATAAATCTGTCAGAATTTGAATTAGCTTTTTAAACTTGACGTTTCGTAGAAGTCGTATCACCCTAACTTTTCCTATCCAGAAATATAACCATATTTAATTTTTTCAAAATACGTATTTCTCAAAAAGCAACACAAAAAACGTTGATGTCACTCCTCCCGAAAACTACATAGCGCGACTCGCTCACATTCGACGGCGACGCTCCGTCATCGGTGACGCGCCGCATCACCGCTCGTCGCGCTATTCCGTACTTTCGGCACTTGTGAGATAAATAACTATTATTCTGGTGACAGTAGGTAGTGTCAAATGTTGGTGCTTTGACAATAGCTACTATTGACTATCAAAATATCTGTCAAATCCTGGCTAACTAATTTAATTTTAAGGTAGACACGATTTATCTGAATCAAACAGATTCTCATGCAGCTAAACTATTAATTTTATATTTTGTATGATAAAGTCATGTGCCTGGCCACATCAGATTTTTTACTTTATCATACGCAGTAAGATAAAGTATTGTAATCATGCCGAAAAAAAAAATTTGATGTGGCCAGGCACATGACTTTATCATACAATATATAAAATTAATAGTTTAGCTGCATGAGAATTTATTTTATTGAGATAAATCGTAGGTATTGTCAAAGCATCAGCACTTGACACTACCTACACTACGTCATTAGAATAATAGTTATTTATGTCACAAGTGCCGAAAGTACGGAATAGCGCGGCGACCGGTGATGCGGCGCGTCACCGAAGGCGAAGCGTCGCCGTCGCATCTGAGCGAGTCGCGCTATGTAGTTTTCGGCAGGAGTGACATCAACGTTTTTTGTGTTGCTTTTTGAGAAATACGTACTTACAAAAAATTAAAAATGGTTATATTTCTGGATAGGAAATGTTAGGTTGATACCACTTCTACGAAACGTCAAGTTTAAAAAGCTAAATCAAATTCTGACAGATTTATATTTGTTCATGACACTGTAGATGTCACATCCGTACCAACATACTAAAACGTAACTATACTCATCGCTATACTTTATTTACGATTTTCTCAATTATCGTTTTTACAATTAGATAACAACGGGTTGATATTTCTTATCAACAAACAATCAAATTGGCGATCTTATTTTATTTGAATTTTGTATTTTCTACTTTGCCGCAGTAGAGCGGCAACGTTCCATAGCGGTTCTCCAACCTCTGATGAAATCAGCTGTTTTCGAGTGTGACAGCCATAGACATTTCTGTGGTGACAGCACAAAAAAATATTTGTCAAATCCAGGATACTTTGAAGTTTCATATCAATGCAGATGCGACCGATCTCGATCAAATAGAATTTGCTCTTAAAGCTAAACTATTAATTTTACCAAAAAATATCATAGGCATAAATTATTCAAAATTTCCTCTACTTTAATTTGTTATTTAACTATTTTGTCGAAATTACAGAAATGGCGGCTCATTTGCAAAATCTTTCAAAAAGGCATAGAATAAACTACCAGTTCCGTTGGACCCCTTTCAACCAAAAGCTTTTCAGCTCTAAGTTTGGTAACAAAACTTCTAAATATGAACTTTCGTTCCGATACCTTTAGTAGTTTCTCCGGAATCGTCGCCACAAAAATCGTTTACACACAGACATACATACGCACAGACACACACACACACACACACACAGACATTTTTTTGTACCTTGGTCAAAAATGTTCAGGGGACCCAAAAAGACCCATTTCCGCTAAAATCTCAATTTTTTTTTTCGGCATGATTACAATACTTTAGCATACTGCGTATGATAAAGTAAAAATTGAGATTTTAGCGGAAATAGGTCTTTTTGGGTCCCCTGAACATTTTTGACCAAGGTACAAAAAAATGTCTGTGTGTGTGTGTGTGTGTGTGTGTGTGTGTGTGTGTATGTATGTCTGTGTGTAAACGATTTTTGTGGCGACGATTCCGGAGAAACTACTAAAGGTATCGGAACGAAAGTTCATATTTAGAAGTTTTGTTACCAAACTTAGAGCTGAAAAGCTTTTGGTTGAAAGGGGTCCAAAGGAACTGGTAGTTTATTCTAAGCCTTTTTGAAGGATTTTGCAAATTAGCCGCCATTTCTGTAATTTCGACAAAATAGTTAATTAATAAATTAAAGTAGAGCATATTTTGTATAATTTATGCCTATGACATTTTTTGGTAAAATTAATAGTTTAGCTTCAAGAGCAAATTCTATTTGATCGAGATCGGTCGCATCTGCATTGATATGAAATTACATAGTAGCCAGGATTTTGACAAATATTTTTTTGTATTGTCACATTCGAAAACAGCTGATCTGATCAGAGGTTGGAGAACCACTATGGAACGTTGCCGCTGTAGTGCGGCAAATTATAAAATACAAATTTCAAATAAAATAGGATCACCAATTTGATTGTTCGTTGATAAGAAATATCAACCCGTCTTTATATCTAATTCTAAAAACGATAAATTGCGAAAATTATAAATAAAGTATAGCGATGAGTGTAGTTTTATTTTAGTATGTTGGTAGGGATGTGTCATGAACAAATATAAATCTGTTAGAATTTGAATTACCTTTTTAAGGTGCGTTTTCATTAGTGATAATGGCAGTGGTAGCAGGCGCCGTTATAGTATTTCCAATAGAAAATTGCTAGTGACTCATGTTTATGTACATGCAAACTAATATGTGTCATTATCACGATATGTAAGAAATACTATAATTTCGTATTCTACCACCGCCATTAGCTACCATTACCTACCAATCGGAACGCACCTTTAAACTTGACGAAACAACTTGAGGTTTCGTCAAAGTGGTACCAACCTAGCATTTAGTATACAGAAATCATTTATTTATTTTTTTTAAATACGTATTTCTTAAAAAGCAACACAATAAACGTTGATGTCGCTCCTGCCAAAAACTAGATAGCGCGACTCGCTCACATGCGACGGCGACACTCCGCCTTCGGTGACGCGCCGCATCACCGCTCGTCGCGCTATTCCGTACTTTCGGAATTTGTGACATAAATAACTATTATTCTAATGACGTAGTGTAGGTAGTGTCAAATGCTGATGCTTTGACAATACCTACGATTTATCTTAATAGAATAGATTCTCATGCAGCTAAACTATTAATTTTATATATTGTATGATAAAGTCATGTGCCTGGCCACATCAGATTTTTTAACTTATGATGCGTACCATTGTTTTGGTATTTTGGTATGCTTTTTAATCTGTATTCAACAGGATAACGTTTTGAATAGGTTACATAAGCAAAAGAAAACAAGAAATACGGCCTTACAGGTTTACTAGTAAAGATGAACGCCTAGTACTTGAAGATGGTCCCAAGTTTTCTCCTTGGGGGTTCTTCGGTGTATAGCCGCGAGGTTGATATGGACCTCACGTTTTGCACACTTTGACTAGCAGTTGTTCTCTCTATTTGTATTTTTCCAGCAACGTTGGTTTGATATTTTACTCTCTTCACTTATAAGGTTGCTTATAATTCATATGAGATTATTTCTAATAATAATAATAAACACAACGCTGCACGGGGTTTCCACAAAATTGGGTTGAGCTATGGTGATACCCGCAACGGGAGTACCCTAGGCTTCAACGTAATTTTAGTATTTATATGTATCTAAATTATATTCTCTAGGTTTAATATATTTAATGAGATGTATCAGAGACTTCCAATAAATAATAATAATTATTATTATTATTGGCGGCTTGTCCAGTCTTAGCTGAGTCGCATTACATTGCTAGGCATGATAGGGTGGGAACATATATACACTACAATTCATGTTCCCAACTAGGTTTAGCAATGGATGTGTCTCGGTTGTATGACCACATCCCATCTCCTGTTGTAACGATCATATCACCATATTATGGAACATGCCTGTTGCCACTGATAGAATGCTTGATGCTAATAAGCCAGATATCGTGGTAAAGGATTTCCAGAGGAAGGTGTGCACGTTCATAGAAATCTCGGTACCTGCTGATGCGAATGTTGTAAGGAAGGCGCTTGAAAAACAACTTAAATATAAAGATCTCTCTATAGAAGTTGGACGTATGTGGGGAATGAAAGTGAACATTGTTCCGGTGATGTAGGTTCATTGGGAGCAGTTAGTCTAAATTATAGTAGCCATGTGAAAAATTTCATTTTTCTTTGCAAAGCATAAGTAGCCTTGTCTTTTCCAAATTGGGTTGAGCTGCAGTGATACCCGCAAAGGGAGTACCCTAGGCTTAAGCAAAGCTCGGTACTACCAATTTGCACTGATCCTCTTTATTACTTTTCAAAAAGATTATAAATTTATTATAGAGCGACAAAATGATTACGGTATACACGCTAAGTAAAACAGTTTTAACAGAAAAGGTCTCTTTTAGCAATCTTTTAATTTCTTCCTAAACGCGGAACTCGTGCAATTAGTGTAATTAAAGGTTATGTCGTTTAAAATGTTTGCAGCAATATATGAAGAAGAACGCTTACACGTTTGTAATCTATGTTGAGTCTAGTTATAACATTTCTATGCCTCAGATTTAAATTATGAACATACGTCCTCAAGGTGATCTTATTGTATAAGTATGGAGGCAGAATGTAGCATCAAAATTCTATACTTACGCTTTGTTTTGTTCCAGAGGTTATCAGGAAGTAGTAATGAATGCCGAGAAGATAAGTAACGCAGTATACAGCATGGCTGGAGGTATGACAGAAAATAATGTCCCTTTTTAACACCATAACGGATGATCTAAAATGATTGAGGACAGTTTGAATTTCCCGCCACAGTTTTGAACGTATTTAGTGTTACTAAGATGGCATGCGTGCAGGATACAGGTTATGATCGGTGTAAGATACCATAGTGGACTCGTCAGTAAGGGTTACGTTCCTCTGCAACAATATTTTATCTGTAGCGTTACCCCTGATGATGCCGGTTATGGGCGAAACCGGTCGGTAACACAATTACACTTACCTTTTGGAACAGAGAAGAACGTCCGTTTTATTTCTACAATATTTTATCTGTTCGAGATTTAATTCGTTCTAAATACTATATTTATTTTATTTGATTTAAGATATGAGAGATGATGATGAGATGAGGATTTTATTATTTGTTATATTATTTTGATATTATATTTGAAAATTTATTTTTTGATTTTAAAATATGCTGTCTTGCTAACGTTATATTTATGTACTATCGTGGCCATAAATTATGTCCCTTCTTTTGACGTCCATTTTCTCCGATACCTAGGGGCGAAAAAATTCGAAAAAATTCTGGTGCTGTCCTTGTTTAATATGCTACAACTCATAAAAATTAGAAAGCTGTATCTGTTGGCGTTCTCCCGATTTTTCCAAATTAAGAAGAATTGGCGCTGTTTTTGCCACGTAAATTTTATTCGTTTAACTTTAGCAATTAATTACTCCGGAAATAATACATATATTTGAATGAATTAAAAAGTAAAATCATCTGCGGAATGTTAGCTTTCAATGTGTATTTTTGTAAAATTATTGGATTAGTGCTTGACCCACAGAAAGCTATATTATGCAATGCCAGCAATTCCTTTATTAGAAGAGCTAGAATAATGAAATATAGACTATAAGCTACCCACAAATTCATAGGTTTAAAGTTTATTACATAATCATGGTTTATCTTGCATTTTCCCTACAAAACATCGCGTTGAAGCATCTCATGATGGCTGCAGTTGACGCGGCGCTCTACGGTCCGAGGGGGCGCGCGGGGCAAGGGATCGACAGCGACGCTGCCAGTAGTGGCGGATCGCACGTGCATTACTATTAGTTACTAGTGTTTACGGACACAATACATAAAACGACACCGCGATTATGCCTCGCCAAAGAAATTTGGATATCCGGCGGCAGATTACCGAATTAAAAAATAATGGCAAAATAAGTCAATAAGATAACAGAACTACGAACAGGCATTTGGAAGTCCCATGGAAATTCTTGGCAATTTAAATCGGGTTTCGGGATTAGCATTTAAAATTAATGAACGATCTGCAAAATAATCTATGTCACATAGATTATAAAGTAAAGTAAATTTGTAGACACATAGACTATGTGTCTACAAATTTACGATGCTAAATTTGTAAAAGTTTTTTGATATTTCTAAGTTTTATAAGCTCAGGCTGACGTGTGTAATATATGTAATATATCAACAGTTGTATTTATTTATTTTATATTGTTTGTGCATGTATTTAAATATTATTAATAAATAAACTGTTGAAACTGTTATAATAGTTTGAACATTTATAGAACAAAAAAAAGTACCTTTTAAATATTTTTTGGGATTATCAAGCAAACTTAATTTAGTATTCACCACTAATCGGAAAATCTGCTAACTCCATGTTATTAGATCTATCTGCTTCCATCAAAATCTTGTTTACAACCTTATTGCCGGGTCACATATTATAATCAGAATTATGCAAAGATTAAGAATGTAATTGTTAGTAAAATTACTACCTTGACAAGTTATCGTTCTTTTTGTGTATTGATAATAAGCTGCCCCGGTTCTCTCAGCTGTGTCGGTTCTCTCCGACATGACAGCACCGCTAACGCCTATCTTCCCCGCTCCACCCCAAAGACCGTAGAGCGTCGGAATTCACGCGGAGTTTCAGCACGATCTTTTGTATAAAAAATACAAGATAAACAATGATTATGTAATCAACTTTAAACCTACGAATTATTGGGTAAGTCCCATGGGAATTCTTAGCAATTTAAATCGGGTTTCGGGTTTAGCATTTAAAATTAATGAGTGATCTGCAAAATATTCTATGTGTCTACAAATTTACGATGCGAAATTTGTAGAAGTTTTTTGATATTTTTAAGTTTTATACGTTCAGAGCTGACGTTTGTAATATATGTAATATATCAAGAGTTGTATTTATTTTATATTGTTTCTGCATGTATTTAAATATTATTAATAAATAAGCTGTTGAAACTGTTATAATAGTTTGAATATTTATATAACAAAATCGGGCATAGGGTAGACTGGGTACGTTTGTGCCAGGGTACGGTTGTGACAGTCGCCATATTAGAGAAACTATGACGAATAACGTAGTGGTGCTAGGGGAGAGAGAGACAGCGTGCTCGTCTGAACGTGTTTGACAGTGTTGTGTCAGTTATCCCACGACATTAACGCTATCAGAGGTCTACATTACTTTTAACTGTCAAAAGTAAGTATTTTTATTAGATTTCTTTTAGTAGTTTTTGTTACATATGTACAGATGGAGCTCTGAGTGTTCTTCTCGTTAGAAGTTAAACATTAGTAGTTAAATAGCAGTGATTACTTTGAAAGTAGATTATTTTATGTTGTCATAGTGATTGTTTATATGCGAAGGAGTGCGTTGGGTACAGTTGTGACATATTTTCTGGGTACGGTTGTGACATACGTAATTTTTTTATGTTTGGTTTTAGATGCCAAGGAAACGCTTGAGGAAGACAGAATGAGGGCAGTGTGACATAAAAAAATATGAATTTGCTTACAGCGAAGTGAAACGCGGGTCTTCCTAAGGGCACTGACACACATCGAGGCTATAGCGCAGCGGAAAGCGAAGCATAAAAGGTTCCGACACGCTCGATCATACAAAAAAATGGGTCGAAACCTTTTACACTTCGCTTTCCACTGGGCTGTATCCGCGCTCGGTGTGTGTCCGTGCCCTTACGGAGAGCTGCGGAAATGCACGAAGTTAAACGCATGTTTTTGCTACGATACATTCGAAAATGCGATGGAGCCGCGGTAGATCACAATAAAGAGAACATCAGAACGGGGTATGTTGCTCATAATAAAGTATTCTCTGAGGAGCAAGAACAGCAGTTGTCCAGAAACAAAAAGTCAACCATTTATACAGACACGCATAAAATAAAGGCGGTCAGACAAAACATGAAAAAAGAAAATCTATTGAAGGCTAAGAATGCACAGAAAAATCTTTCTGAACCAAATGGAGGCAACAATAGAAAAGGCCAAAAGAAAGCAAAGAAAAGGAATACATCACCGCCGTCATCGGACGAAGACTATTTATGTCTTGCTTGTTTAGACGCATATTCTGAAAGCAAAACTGGGGAAAAATGGATCCAATACCAAGGAAAGTGTGAGCTTTGGGAGTCTACTCTCGTGATCTTTTTGAAGCGAATGCGAGACTTTTCGAATGGAGTGGGGATATCACCGGTTGCCCTCCGGTACGTATCTATGAGCAAGTTTTCTTGTTTCTAAGAACAATAACGCACGCGCCACGCCTATACCTTTCAATCAAACTTACGGGAACGTATGGGCGTGGCGCGTATGTTATTGTTCTTAGCAACAAGCAAACTTGCTCATAGATACGTACCAAACAGAGGGCAACCGGTGATATCCCCACTCCATTCAAAAAGTCTCGCATTCGCTTCAAAAAGATGACGAGAGTAGACTCCCTGGTCCCACTTTGAGTGCGCAGGTGGTAGTCGCCATTACGTTTGTGTCTGAGTCTGAGTCATAACGGTGATGAGTCGACTAGATCTCTGTATCTTTTTTTTGTCTTTTGAACTTTAATCAACCTTCTCGTTTTTTTTGATGGTGTGTGTTATTACACAAATCTTTATTTTTTTCTTGAAGGAGATTTTTTCAGGTTTTGTTTCACTAATTTTGATATAACATTATTATAATTTGTTTTGTATTTTGACACAGTTACCATAATGTGTAATTAGAACTATTCAGTTAACTTTTTGACTGATTCTAATATGAATATTTACAATAACTGTAGATACTACAGTACCTTATTAGTTCAAGCGATTAACGTATAACCAGATTATATTGCTGATGTTACAGAAATGTTAAATTTTTCCAGAAGAAGAATATGTTGCACTATGTTAGATATTAGTTGCAATAAAAGTGATTTTAGGCTAGTTTGGTGCTTTTTTAAACCTGTCACTACCGACCCCAAGCACTGTCACAACCGCTCCTGGGTTGTGGTCGGTTGTGACAATTTTTCCTTTTTTCTCTAATTTTCTCATATGAGCTAAGCATTGTAGATAGGTCGAAACTTTTAGTATTCATATATAGACAAATGTACCCTTTACTATAAAACACATATTTTTTGCAGCTAACTAGCATAGTAACAAAATAATGGGCGGTCATATGAAATTTGTGACAACCGTACCCAGTCTACCCTACTTTTTAAATATTTTTAGGTTTATCAAGCATGCTTAATTTAGTATTCACCACTAATCGGAAAATCTGCTAACTCCATATTATTAGATTTATCCGCTTCCATCAAAATCTTGTTTACAACCTTATTGTATAAAAACTGCAGAAAACATAAACGCCAATCGATAGGAGAGATTTCTCTCGTACCGGGTCACATATTATAATCAAAATTATGCAAATATTAAGAATTTAATTGTTAGTTAAAATTGCTACCTTGTCAAGTTATGGTTATTTTTGTGTATTGATAATATAATAAGCTGCCCGGTTCTCCCAGCTGTATCGGTTCTCTCCGACATGACTGCACCGCTAACGCCTCTCTTCCCCGCAGCCCCTCAAAGACCGTAGAGCGTCGGAATTCACGCGGAGTTTCAGCACGATCTTGTGTATGTAAAATGCAAGATAAACAATGATTATGTAATAAACTTTAAACCTATGAATTATTGGGTAGCCTATAGTCTATATTTCGTTATTCTAGCTCTTCTAATAACGGAATGGCTGGCATTGCATAATATAGCTTTTTGTGGGTCAACCACTAATCCAATGATTTTACAAAAATACACATTGAAAGTTAGCATTCCGCAAGTGATTTTACTTTTTAATTCGTTCAAATCTATGTATTATTTCCGGAGTAATTAATTGCTAAAGTTAAACGAATAAAATTTACGTGGCAAAAACAGCGCCAATTCTTCTTAATTTGGAAAAATCAGGAAAACGCCAACACATACAGCTTTCTAATTTTTATGAGTTGTAGCATATTAATCAAGGTCAGCACCAGAATTTTTTAGAAAATTTTCGCCCCTAGGTTTCCGAGAAAATGGACGTCAAAAGAAGGGACATAATATATGGCCACGATAGTACAATGTCTTTATCAATACTAACTAAATTTCCAAACCCTTAATTGTTTCAATTTAATATACCTAATTACAATAGACGTTTCTACTTCTGGTTTTTGATGCTCCCGGTGTGCGCGCGCATTTCCCCGCAGGACAAAATTATGTTGGCAACAGCTGTGTAAAACGCCTATTAGAGAATGAATCCCTTTCCAAGAAGGAACACCTACGCCACTGGTTCAAAATAACAGCTGTCATTTGCAACCATTGCCAACATCACAATTATTCAAATTGACAGGAAATTCAACCTGTCCTCAGTCATTTTAGATCACTCTGTATGTATACAGGATGACTATAGCATTGTTAATTTTTTGGTTAGGTTCCCAACATATCTTAAGTTTGATGTTGGCAAATCTAATGTTTAAGTATGTACGTCAAATTAACCTAAATAATGACGAAGTTGTCAATTAACAGTCTATTGTTTCAATAGAACCATGCTTATCACACCGAGTCTAACTTAAAACATTAAATAAAAGTTGGTTTTAGTTCGTGCATGTTTAATTAACTAGCGTAATTTATCTACGACTCACATATAATAAGTTCCTTGCATACGTATCTATGATTATATAATCCCCATCATTATACGCGCCTATGATTATAATGACACTAGCGTTGTCTAATAATGACAGTTCGTTCAAATAATGACCTTATTATTTGAACGAACTGTCACCATTATACAACGCTAGTGTCAAAGTGTGTCAAAACCTACGTGGATGACAGTTATTTGACAGTTCGCCTCGCCATCATTGACAAATACATTTAAAATATTTTGCGTAAAATGGAATTTATGAGTCGTAGATAAAACGTCGTATTTGACTTGCACATAACGGATATAAATCCCTCACGTGACTTCATGCTCACGATTTATATCTTTAATTATGTGCTTGTCAAATCATATACTATTAGTTAATCTCTAATTATGATTAATGTCAGAATGACAGCGTCTGGGTTATAAAAGAACCATTTACAAAGCTAAGTGGTGTAAGACATTTTTTTGGGGCGCATAGTACTTAATGCTAAATAAATGACTATCAGTAATTTTTTTTTCTTTTAGGTACTGTATATACGTTATCCGGCGATTATCATACATATGCTGTGGCGTACATAAAACGTAAGTTGTAATTTGTAGAAATGCGAATTCATAATTTAAGACGATGTTAAAACAGTTGGATTGACTTTGTTTTAAATGGCAAAATGTTTAGAAGGTTTTAAATTTACTGTACTTTATATTTCAGCTGGTGATTTTGGGTTGTATGTAAGAAGTTTGGATGTTATGAATGATCCATGTACTAAAAAGAGGCTATTAAAAATCTTTCATGAACACAGCAAGATATGTGGAGTAAAGTATTATCCTTATAACATAAACCATAACTGCAGATATATGCCGAAAGATAGCAATTAATACAGTATTTGTTACTGTATACGAATTTATGGATAAAGGAAGAAAACGGATTATAAACTAGGAATTAATGAAGAGTTTGAACTAATATATTTTTTTTTAATTTTACTATTATGTTTCTGACCACCTGTCGTTCATATAATTCAGAAGGAATGTGAAGAGGGCACAGTTAAGAAAACCAAATATTTTAGAGTTATTATCCGATCATTTTACCAGTTCCTCATAGTAACCTATATTAAACACAAAAGTGTACTAAATAATCTCTAAATGAATATAGCAGTTGTTGTTCTAAAAATGCCACAGCCAACGTTAGATTTTTAATTTCACACATAATCGCAATATAAGAAATTGTTACATTTGCACAAGAATAATAGAAAAAGGTGGACCCAAATTTGTTTTTGTTTTTGCCCAAGTATCAAATTTGAATATTGTATTAAAATAATACATTTCTTCAAACATTTTACAAGTATGATTCCGCACATGATGGGGAGTTATATCGTATAGGGGTCTCAGGGTTGCAGTGTAGACCGCTAGCTCCTATATGGCTTGTTATTTAAATAAATAAAGAAAAATCTGACGACTCTCGTTTTATAGCATTTGTATCTTTATTTGGTCTTTTATTTTGTTGAGTACCTTATTAATTAACTTAATTAATTAACATTTCTATTCCCTTTGATCATCGGGGCTGATAATCATCGCTTTTCTTCTATCATATGGTGCTTACTATAATAAATGTTCAACTTTCAGAAGTAGGCAAATTTCACAAGATAATGAAAAATATGGAAGTATATTCTGCTGTGTTATACACCTATATCTTAAAAAAACTAAATGACATCGGATATTGCTAATTAGATGGAGAGTACTCTTTCAATAGATCATATGACATTATTTATATAGGTAAATGTAGTACTGAGTAAAAAGTTTCATATGGATTTACTTTATTGTCAATTCTAAGGAATTTGTTTTTCGATTATAAGTTTTAAGAATTTGAAAAACTCGACGAGTATGGTTTTGCTACTCAGTACGAATAACATGTAATATGTAAATACCTTACTATTTTGACATATTAATTGTAATTAACCGGTATCTAATAACGTTTTTTACTTTATCATACGTAGTATGACAAAGTATTATAATCATGTTAAAAAAAATTGAGGTTTTAGCAGAAATATGACCTATTGGGTCCCCTGAACATTTTTGATCAAGGTAAAAAGATTTCTTTTTGTATGTATGCGTTCGTGTGTGTGTGTGTGTGTGTGTGTATGTGTGTCTGTATAACTACTAAAGGTATCGGAAAGAAATTTCATGACTAATCTTAGAGCTGAAATAAGTTTTATTCAAAGGATCTGGTGGTGTACTCTTAGCATTTTTCAACGATTTTTTTTTCGCCGAAATAGCTAAATAATAAGTAAAAGAGACGTTTTTTTGGTAAAATTAATAGTGTAGCTGCATGAGCAAATTCTATTTGATCGAGTATGCTCGTAATGCATTAAAACTAGTTAGCCAGAATTTGACAGATATTTTGATATTATTGACAGTATGGTCACATCCGCGTTTGCGTTGGGAATCACCACGAGAAACACTGATAAATAGTAAAATAAAGTAATGGGCCTGGCCACGTCAGATTTGTTTAAATATAAATTCTCTATTAATTTCCAATGTAACAAAAAAAATCTGATGTGGCCAGGCACATGACTTTATCATACCATATATAAAATTAATAGTGTAGCTGCATGAGATTCGATTTGATCGAGATCGGCCATGTCTGGATTAAAATAAAACTACTAGTACTAGACTAGAGATATTTTGATTATATTTACAGTAGATAATGTGAAAACATCAGCATTTGATACTGATACAGCATTTGATACTGTCATTAGAATCACAATATCTGACAAATCCTGGCTAACTAGTTTATATGCAGTACGAGCGATCTCGATGAAATAGAATTTGCTCATGTAGCTAAACTATTAATTTTACCAAAAAATGTCATAGTCATAAATTATTCAGATTGCCTCTACTTTAATTTATTATTTAACTATTTCGACGAAATTCCAGATAAAGCGGCTTCTTTGCAATATCTTTCAAAAATGCTAAGACTAAAATGCCAGTTCCTTTGGACCCTTGGTTCAACAGAAAGCTTCTAAATATGGAGTGTTGTCATACTACGGATGATAAAGTAAAAAGGTTCTGGTTCTGATGATTAATATATTATATTGGCTTCTAGCATACTATATTTTCGAGTTTTACGCCGTCTTCAGTGCTAACTACAAAAGTTCATAAAGAATTATGCTCAATATTCCAAATAAGTTTTAAGGTTAACATACCGTCTTACAATCTTTCTTGTATATTTATTCGCGAAAACATAACATTGCTATCCGCACTCGAAATATTGTTTTTCAATATTGTTTCAATATTGTTTCACCTAGCTCCTCATGGCAATTCTCCATGCATTTGCGTGTTGAATTTACGTTTCGCAAACGCTGACGTTCCAAATACTGTCAAAAACTTCAAAATATCCTGGGCACCTAGTATTAATGTAGACACCATTTCGATGAAATAGAATTTGCTCCTGCAGCTAAACTATTAATTTTACCATTAAATGTTATAGACATAAATTATACAAAATTTCCTCTACTTTAATTTGTAACGAAACAGCATTCCATTTCATTATTTATAAATGTAAATATTAAGTTAAGTACGTCAATCCGCATTAATCCGTATAGCCGTACAGTTTCACATTTAAACAGTCAGCCGTGACTGGTTTGTTTACATGTTTGAAGTGGCTAGGGTTTCTGTTTGTATTGTACCGCTTTGTTTGTAATGTAGCACGTATCGACGGGTATATAAAGCCCCAAACACGCGTCAAACAGTCAGTTCCTCTCCAGAGATCATCCGGACTAGTTGGCCCACGTGCTGGCAGTCGACCCGCCGAGAAGACCAGTTGTCACCAGGTGCCCTCCCGGACCAGTTGGCCCACGTGCTGACGGTCGATCCGCCCAGAAGATCAGTGTCCACCAGGTGCCTTCCCGGACCAGTTGGCCCACGTGCTGACGGTCGATCCGCCCAGAAGATCGGTATCCCGCTATTCATACCCGTACCCGCAATAATTACCGAAGTAGTAGTATTCTTTATTTTTTTTGATTTATAATTCATGATTTTCTTCGTTGAAAATAAATTCTATTTAATTTACTCCTCGAGATTTATTTAAACGTCGAACCATTGGACCTTAACAGAGTTACCTTTTAAAAGGGAATTGATAAATTTATTAAATTTATTGTGCGACAACCTAACCGTCAGCGAAAAGAAAAGAAGCCGTCGCAAATTTATTATTTATCTATTTTGATGAAATTACAGAAATGACGGCTCATTTGCAAAATCGTTGAAAAATGCTAAGAGTAAATAGCCGGTTCCTTTGGACCCTTTTGAACCAAAAGCTTTTCAGCTCTAAGTCTGGTCATAAAACTTCTAAATATGAACTTTCGTCACGATACCATTAGTAGGTTCTCCGGAATCGTCGCCACAAAAATCGTTTACACACACACACAC
>OZ030396.1:37246957-37289140 GCA_964023965.1 Melinopterus prodromus | reverse complement strand
ATAGTTAATATATAACTCTATGCATGCATTCCTCATATACAGGTGTCTCAACAGTGCCATCTCGGAAGATTATACCGCTGTTAATGAAAATAGTTTACAACTTATTTCACTCATATATACAGAACTCCGAGGCGCACATGTTTACATTATGCGCGTGGATACAGTGTGTTCCATAAGCTAGTACCAACTCAAACTTATGTTAAACTTTATAATTTTTAATTTATTGGCATTTTCATGGAAAAACAGCAGTCTAAGAAAAGTAGTATATCTCAAAACCTGTTTTTAAGTAAGAAGCGTTCTATTTGCGTGATTACCTACCATATTCAAATTGTGTACAGGATGGTCATGACCTGCAACAAAATATAGCAAACAGTTTTTCCCAAGAAAGTAATTTTTTTTAAATAGAAAGTATTTAGCTAATGTAATGTAATGTAATTTTCTCGCATAATTTCATCTTTTTTTAAAATAAAATATAACATTTTAGCACATCGGCAATTTAATATTATAGTTGAAATAAAATTTTACTTATACCCCGGAGGCTATGAACAACTGTGCTAAATAAGTTATTACTGTATCTGTCAGTGGTGGTGATATTGTTAGGGTTATTAAGTTAGAATTGCATAATTTTGGGACATATGGCGAATTTTTCCGAGGAGGAACTAATTGACATGGTGTGGATTTTTGGCGAATGCAACAAAAATGCTTTAATGGCAAGTAGAGTTGACAGATACCATTGACAGATGCCTTAATAACTTCTCTAGCACAGTTCTTCACAGCCTTCAAGGTATAAGTAAAATTTGATTTCAAATTATAATATTAAACTGCAAAATGTTTTATATTATTAAAGAAAGATGAAATTATACGAGAAAATAGTACTATAGGTAAATACTTAACTGGTTTAATTGTTAATGTAGGTGTAGACGCACTTATTGATGAAGAAGACTAGTTGTCTGAGCAATGGTTTATTTTAGCACTAGTGTGTACTAGTACTTTTTTGTGCATAACGATGCGTAGAATTCAAAAAAAGAATTAGATACAGGGTGCTCCATTTGAAAAAAAAAATTACTTTCTAAGGAAAAACTGTTTGCTTTATTTTGCTGTAGATTATGACCACCTGTACACAATTTGGATATGGTAGGTAATCATGAATAGAAGGCTTCTTACTTAATCATAACCTAAGCGTGCAAATAAGAATTAAAAACAGTTATTGAGATATAAGGTTTTTCTTAAGGTCCGTTTACACGCTCATGCCATTTGCACAAATTGATTTGCGCAAGCCAATTTGTGCAGTTGTACTGCATGAAGCGATCGCGTTCACACGTTCAGTTTAGTTGGTGCAAATGTGAATCAGTTAACTGTGGAGAATGGTCACGAAACGCGGTATTTACTGTGTTTTTACTACAATATTTCAAAACTGGAGAACCAAGAACTAGTTCTTGCAACTGCTGCCATTTGTACCTATATGAAAATTCGGAAATCGAAAGTAGACAAAAGGAAATGGTCTAAACGTTGGTTACTAAAAAGGTCATGTCAATTTAATTCCTGAATTACGCAATCAACCCGATGATTTTTGCAACTACTTACGCATGGACCAAAGTACCATAAGTTTGGAACATATTCTTCTCCGGCACCCGATTTTTCCGATGCTAACACTTTATTTTAATAGATATGAATATACGGACATACCGTATGATACGGACTTACCGTAATGCTGAAATTAATCAAAGTATAGAAGAAGGTGATATACAGGCGGGATGTAAATTTTAAATAAATTAAAAATTACAGCCACAACCTGAATTTGAACCAGGGACCTTTGTGTCGCTAGCACAACGCTCTATTCAACAGAGATATGCCGATTTTGCCGATTTGTCATAGGCCGCCTCAATAGCTCAGTTGGATAGAGCATTGTGCTAGCGACACAAAGGTCCTTGGTTCAAATCCAGGTTGTGGCTGTAATTTTTAATTTATTTAAAATTTACATCCCGCCTGTATATCGCCATCTTCTATACTTTGATTAACTTTATTTTAAGTTCGTTCGGTAGGGGGTGCCCAAAGACTTCATCTGTTTTTCACTATACATTTCCTATTTGACTCTGGTTCGAAGAGTTGAATTTTTTCTATTAAACTACTATACGAGTACGATTTAGCGTTGCGTTCATAAACATGGAAAAGATTATAACTATATAATTTGAATATTAACTGTGTTATTGAACGAGAAAACTTATAGTGCAAAATTAATCAAATATTTTTTAAATTAAAATTTTTTATTCCTTAACCATTATTTCGGGCAATTTTGGTCCTTCTTCGTAGTTCGGAAAAAATTATATAAATATACCAAACAGGAAAGGTGTCATAAGACAAGTTTACTCGTTTTATATACATATGTGTATATACCTATAAACTCACAAGGAAACTTTTTCGACGTTTAAACGGAGTAGGTACGACTATAAATTAAGATTTTGGTAAATGACAACGCGCTGTCAACAAACAAACACATTTCACGTAGGTTACGTGCTGTCAACAGTCGACAGGTTCGATTAACTACTGATGCGCATGCTCTAAGTTGGAACTGAGGCTTGTGCCCCGTTTACACGCTCAAGCCAAAGCACCAACCACAAGCCGATTTTCTGTCGCGACAGATTTTGTACATGCCAACATTTTTGGCTTGCACAAACTTCATGCCAGCGTTTACACGCAACGATTTAACTGTGCAAATCGATTTGTACAAGCCAATTTGCGCAAATGGCATGAGCGTGTAAACGGACCATAAGACTACTATTTTTCCATAAAAATGCCAATAAATCAAAAAGTATAAAGTTTAGTGTAGGTAATGTTATGTTTCATTGGCGTAAAATTTAGCGAGGAGTTCCAAATTGTGCCGAAATGTAAGTTGTTCCATTTAAAAAACAACTGTGGGTTGGTACTAGCTTATGGAACATCCTGTATACACGCTAATAACTTTAAATTGTGCGCATCGGTGTCTGTTTCAAAACGGGGAATCTGGTGGTGCTTTTAACGTTTTAATTTTATTGGGTAACCAACTTTCGCCACTATATATGTTCTCTTGGTAAGAGCTTTGGAAATCCCGTTTATAGGATCTCCGCTATTGCATAGGAGGAAAAAAATAGTTGTCGTAATTCGAAAGGCAGGAAAGCCAAGCAACCCACACAGTAACATAACGTACAAAAAAAAAACGCTCTGTATACCCATAATCTCTCTACGAAAAAAAATTGCTCATCTTTCTATTGTATGATCTAAATTGGCTGTTGACAAGCAACATATTGTTAAATTTGTCCAAGGGCAGTTTGGGAAGTTTGCACAAATTGAAACGTTTTTGAACAGTTGATTGACATTTGATTGAAATTTGATTGACATTAATATGCAGACAGTTTTTTCAAGATACATAAATTTAATATATATTTTTCACCGTTCTTTTGGTATATAAGCTTATATGAATTTACCGCAGCACTTGAGCGCAAAAGGCACATAATGCAGGGCTTATTGTGTGTAATGTGTTTGGTTTTTACTGTGTTTGGCACGGTTTTCGGTCTTAATGACACTACTTGCAAACATATAAGAGTCATGGAGAACTTCTGCGAGCGGAAGGTTTGTGTTTTAAGTCCCTAATTTCTATTAATTTTTATTTACGGTCATGTTTGATTTCAGTCATTGGGACGATGGATAAAGTATGGCGGAAATATCAAATGCCGTAGCTGTTGTGTTACTGTTACCTTAACGCAAAACACGCCAGGTCGATTTATAGTTACCAATAGAAATTATACAGCTAAGGGTCCGTAAGTAAAACCATATTTTTACTTTATCATACGCAGTATGCTAAAGTATTGTAATCATGCCGAAAAAAAGAATTGATTTTAGCGGAAATAGGTCTTTTTGGGTCCCCTGAACATTTTTGACCAAGGTACAAAAAAATGTCTGTGTGTGTGTGTGTGTGTGTGTGTGTGTGTGTGTGTGTGTGTGTGTGTGTGTGTGTGTGTGTGTGTGTGTGTGTGTGTGTGTGTGTGTGTGTGTGTGTGTGTGTGTGTGTGTGTGTGTGTGTGTGTGTGTGTGTATGTGTGTATGTGTGTACCCGATTTTTGTGACAATGATTCCGGAGAAACTACTAAAGGTATTGGGACGAAAGTTCAGATTTAGAAGTTTCTTGACCAAACTTAGAGCTGAAAAGCTTTTGGTTCAAAATGGTCAAAAGGAACTGGCTATTTACTCTTAGCATTTTTCAACGATTTTGCCAATGACCCGTCATTTCTGTAATTTCGTCAAAATAGATAAATAATAAATTAAAGTAGACGAAATTTTGAATAATTTATGCCTATGACATTTTTTGGTAAAATTAGTAGTTTAGCTGCAAGAGCAAATTCTATTTGATCGAGATCGGTCGCATCTGGGTATATCCTGGGTAACGGACACGACATTCGTACTCGTTTAACCAAGTTTAAAATAGGAAAGAAACGGAAAAATCGTATGCATATTTTAATTAGTGCAAAGTACTAGTAGAGCCCTATAATAAACAAAAAAAAATTGGAAGGATACATAGTTCAGTGCAAATATACAAGCAAATACAAAACTGTTCGGACGCGACAAAAAGTGGAAGTTTCTTTTTAACGCGCGTAGAAATATTCCAAACTCAGCGATGTTTGGAAAAAAAAAACTTTTTTTAGTGTGCGAAGGGAGGATAAAGAATGTCTTTTGTCAGTAGACTTATTAAATAAGGGAAATATTTCTCAGTTTTTTTTTATGACGTAGAGTACGAGTTCGGACGCGACATTACGGACGCGACAGTTTTTTCCCAAAGAATAAAATACAATAATGTTTATTTCAACTCTTACTTTATTTAATATGTAACATAAAATTAATTCAATTATAATCATATATTATAGGATAACAAAAAGATAAACATTAGGTTTCAAGTTTTTAGTGCGTTATATTTTAATTTGTTTCTTTAACGAATATGCTGTTCGCGCAACCTCAATAAACTGACTGTCGATGTATGAAAAGTAATGAAAACTTTTAATACCTAAAATATTTCTAACATTTTGCCATAGTTCAGACAATTGGGGACTAAGTTTCTCAATTTGTTCTCCTGAGATATACAAAATATTGACCCCAACAAGGTTGCTCTGCGCGCATTCATAAAAGGATAAAGCATCTTTGAGGATAATATTGTTTGCTTTAACCATTTGCCAAACTTTTCTTTTTACGACAGCACCTACTCCGTCTACAGCGCCTTTGCCGTGAGAAGTGGCGAAAAAGCTCCACTCTAAAGTCTTACAGTTAAATTCACCCGCAAGACGAGGAATACTAGTTAGAATAAACTTATTTTTAAATTGGCTGCTGCTTCCATCCGAAAAAATATAAATGCTGTCAATTTCCTTGTGCTGCCTTTTTATGTCGGTCACGATCTTCGAAATGAAGCAATAATCATCATATTTATTGTGGCTCAATTTATCACTGATAACCGCAAACGATTTAGTTTCACCCAAAAGCCAAGCTACGCATGTAAAAATAGTTACTTGACTGTAACTAAAGTGTGCGTCTTGAATTTCGTTTTGGCAGGATAAGCGATAGTTTTCAGCAAAGTCAACTTGCAAGACTAGTGTATTCGATGCTAAATTCCTTTTTTTACTCTCAAAATACTCGTGTTGGGATCCTTTAATGAAACAGTGAAGTTTAAAAGTAGGCAGCTGCATCTCAAGATCGTGAATTAGGTCTATTAACGGAGCGATTGTATAGTTCAGAGTAAGACGGTTGTCGACTTTTTCCATTGTTTCCATTTAATTTCATTATTGAGTTTCTCGAGAAACTTGATCGGAATGATATCATGTTTAATATCGCGTACGCAACGCTCACACTCATTTGCCATACACTTTTCACTTTCCACATTGCAGCAAACTGATGTAAGAAATATATCCGATTTATCCGAAATCATTGGTAAAGTATTTACACAGGCTTCTAAAAAAAATTAAAATTTGCATGGTACTTGCACACACACATATTATGGGGTAACTTATTAGTTAGTTGAACGTATGAGGGTCTCGAACTAAAAAAGGCCGTTCTGCTTACGTTTTCTGCGTAAAACTCAGTTTTAAAAATTTCGTATGCTTCCCCTAATGTCATAAGCATGAAACGTTTTGCAACTACTTTCCCCTTGATTATCAATGTATCCCTTTTCCCCGGAGCTTGCACGCTAATTCCGTCTTGCAACAAAAAAATTTCTATTAACTCTTCGTGTCTCTGTCTACTTGTTGACTTCCTACAATTACCATTCGTCATCTCTGTTGAAGTAACATATTTATTGCACAAAGACTTTAGAACTGCTATCTTCTTCCCCAGGTCTTTTGGCAACGCAGCTTCGGCTTTTTTCACTGCTTTTCCTATCGTTTGCTTACAAGTGTACGCTTCACTGTGCAAGTTATCAACAAGTGAAGCTTTCTTTTTCAGCCGCAATACTTTTTGCCTAATGCGGTCCCTTTCCTTTTTCTTTTGCAGGAGTACGCTGTCTTTTTGCAGTTTTAGTTTTTGTTTTCTCCTAAACTCCCGCTTCCTTTGAGCTTCTTTCTTTTTATGCTGTTGCCATTTATCGTCATCGTCTTTCAATTTCTGTCTCCACTTCTTTGCCTTTTCTGCATTTTTTTCGCATAATCTTTTATCCATCTGTAACGTTTATTTAGTCTTTATTAACTAATTACAGTGGGTTCAGTTTTATTTACAAATTTAATTTATTTCTTGTACCTTAAAACACTATGTCTTATACCTCAAAAGACATTATGCGTGTTCCAAAGTGCAACTGTTGTAACGTTTCAAGGTACAGTATTTTACAATAATGTGAACTGCGGTCTGAGATTAGAACTAGATATTTCACAAACTCATAATAAAATACCGTAATACTTGCAACACAATAGTTACTAAGTGGAAAATTAATTACCTGATGTCTGTTCCTCAAAAGTCAACAGCAAAAAACCGCATTTACACAGCGTTGTCAATTCTGCAATTTAAACTGTCAAAATTGGATTACTACACTCTACTATACCGACCGATCGAGTTACTACGAGAGTACGAGATCAGTCATAACATAACGTACGCATACTTGATTTGAAATCGGACTTGTTTCAAGGCACAACTGTTCCAACGTACAGCTTGTTTGTGTTACGGTTACGGACGCGACAAATTGCAAACATAAAATTATAAATTCGATTTGTCGTGAGTATTTTCTTTTGCTTTCTGAAACAAATTAATAAGCTAGCTTTGTAACTGAATGTTGCATGAATTTCAAATGCTTGTCTACTAATGACAACAATTAATATGGTTTTTGGTAACGGACGCGACATTAGGATATAGGTAAGATCAAATTTCAAAATAATCCGTTGTTTGAACTCGTTCGCTTTTTTTATATTCTGATGATAAATGTTGTTGTTGGTAGAGAAAGTCGAAATAATAACAACAATATGCTATATTAATTTTAGTAAGTTCAATACAAAAAGAAAAAAGTTAATATTATTAGTCAAAACGTTCAATAAAAAAATATAAAAATCACAGGCATATTTTTGGTCACAAAATTAGCGAAAATTGAAACTGCTTTTATATTTACAACATATACACATTTAAGCTTAATTGTTAAGTAATAAAATACAATTCGGACCAGTCTGAAATTTTCGCTTGCGGTTGACCTTTTTTGGGATATACCCATCTGCATTGATATGAAACTGCATACTAACCAGGATTTTGACAAATATTTTTTTGTGCTGTCACACTCAAAAACAGCTGATTTCATCAGAGGTTGGAGAACGTTGCCGCTCTAGTGCGGCAAATTACAAAATACAAATTTCAAATGAAATAAGATCACCAATTTGATTGTTTGTTGATAAGAAATATCAACCCGTCTTTATATTAAATTCTAAAAACGATAAATTGAGAAAATTGTAAATAAAGTATAGCGATGACTGTAGTTTTATTTTAGTATGTTGGTATGGTACCGATGTGACATCTACAGTGTCATGAACAAATATAAATCTGTCAGAATGTGAATTAGCTTTTTAGACTTGCCGTTTCGTCAAAGTGGTACCAACATTTCCTATACAGAAATACCATAACCATTTTCTTATTTATCTTTTTTTAAATACTTGTCTCTCAAACAGCAACACAATAGCATGCTACACACCTAGAAACATGTCTCAAGAGACCGTATCCTGAGACCGCCTTTAGAGACGGTATCTTGAGACCGTCTCCAGATACATGTTTCAAGATGCCTGCGTACCATACACACACTGCGATATGTTGCAGTTGATATCTCACAGAATACGTAGTACGGGCACGTTAGTTAGTTAAAATGCAGGACGGCGCATCCTTCAAGAAAAAAATTATTTGCCATGGGTGTAATTGTGGCAATATGTAATATGAAAAAGGAAAGCAAACGAAAAATTTGGTGCAAGAAATGGCTAATGGAAAAAAAAATTTCGCACATGTCTCTAATAAAGGAATTAGAAGTTTCTGCTCCTGACGACCTTTTCAACTATTTAAGAATGGACATTCGTCCGTTTTATAGTTTACTGGATATGATTCGACCAGACATACAGAAACAAAATACCATATTAATGGTTTGCTACCATTAAAATTTGCTCTTTTATTCGTTTTTAAATAGGGGTGAAATTGGAAATCACCGACCCGCATTTCAGGAAATCGCGGGTTTTAGGAAAACAAAAAACTATTAAACGTCGGGGTGGACAATCAAACCCAACCATAAGCAATCAATTGCAACTTCAAAAACCCGAAAATTTGAACATTATTAATATATTATTTATAACGATCATTAACTTTTACAATATTATCAACCAGGCCGTTACTAAGAACAGAACTAACAAGCGAACGAAATGAAACAGCAATCAAACAAGTCCCGCTTAAAATAGCCTTTGGAAAGGAATAAATTCGGACAATAACATAACCTACAAATTCTAATTTTGCGGATTTCAGGTAAACGAAAAACTATCAAACGTCGGGAATGGACAATCAAACCTAACCAAACAGTAAGCAATCGATTGCAACTTAAAAAACCCGAGAATTCGAACATGGGGGGCTAACTTCACACCAAATTTTATTTTCCATTTTCCGGAAAAACGAAAAACAATCAAACCTCTGAAATAGCCTATCAAACCCTATCAAACGACTATCCAACAATTTAAGCAAAAAAAAACTGTAAAAAATCAATATGGGGGCTAAGTTCACAGAGGTGGTAATTGCTTATATTTTTCAATGAATTCTTCCCAAAAACCACGCTCTGTATTTTCATCTGTCTTTGCGTTTGAATATTTTCAAAAACTAGAATCGTGTTTAGACCCGAATTGCGAGCCCAAGCTACGCTTGCAAAAAGCAGGCAAGGTAAGCTCTGTCTCTGTCACTCGTTTGGTCTCTATGCCTCCCGCTATTGGTAGGATACGGAGACGTGTCCCGAAGCGGTGAGAAACTGTCGAGGATGAGTGCTGGGGCATGCCACGGAAACGGTCTCATGACAGCAGGGCCGGCCCTAGGCGGTAGGCAAGGTAGGCAACTGCCTACGGCGGCAAAGTTTAGGGGCGGCAAAACCAACTGAACTACTATAAAAAAGGATCTAAAATATTGCCTGAATCTAGAAAATAAAGGAATAGTAAAATGCAATCAATTACAATCGGAATTGACAGGCTTCAGGCCATTCCTATATTTTAAGATGCATATAGCAACCAATAATAGACATACTTAAATAAAATAGCTCATTAGCTTTTATAAAGAATTAGAGTCAATTAGGAAAAATAATATGATCAATTAGGAAAAATAATATGAAAGTGTACTGTAGTGTAGTGATCCTATACAAAAATCAAAACAGCAATATAAAATAGTCCTAACGATCCTTTTGAGTTTTTATGCGATATCCACAAACTTAAAGAAAATGTTATAAGTAAAAATGATTTACTGGCACATTCCAAAGATATGGAAACCGCTTTAAAAGTTGGCGATTCCTCCATCTTAACGGTTTAGCATTTGCTGCCGAAATGGTAAGCTAGTTAATTTTTATTTGGGTAGATACATAATTTGCCCGCCTATAAAACTAATATTAAAATGTGCTGAGTCTATGATGATATTATTATTGAAATTAATTAAACACTATCAGTGATTAAAAAATTCGCCATGAAATTTTTGCATCAATATCTCCGAAAATATTACTCTTAGCAGAACAAATTATACATCACATTAAAGATAAAATTTTGATGAAGATTTGGGTACATGATAAACAAAGAATTACTTAAAAATATTGAAAGATTTAGATTTGGGAAACTGTAAAGAACGGAGATATTATGTCAATATCTATTCTGTCAAAAACGACAGAAGTTTGCTGACAGATGACTTAACAGTGTAGATATTGACATAATATTTCGGTTCTGAAAGCCCGTTTTTTAACCTTCTCCCAAATCTACATCTTTCAATATTTTTAAGTAATTCTTTTCATCTTTAATATGGTACATATATAACATTTTGTTCTGCTAAGCTTAATACTTTCGGAGATATTTGATGCAAGTATTTCATGACAAATTTCACTGATAATCCACTGATAATTTATAATAAATTTCAAAAATAATGTCTTCATTCAGTAAACATTTTGATGGTATTATTGGTACTATTTTCATAGTCGGGCGATATAATTATGATGTTAAATGATTTTGCGTCCATAGACCTTGTTCCAGAACGTCCAGTTGACGTTTTTAAAAATTCATTACCTCCCTTAAGATTGGGCCAAATTTAAACATTGCTTAGCAGATATTTTCTAACCCTGCCTATAACTGTTGCTACCTGAGCGGGCGATAGACAGTTAGCTAAACTAATATGGCTAATATTCATAAAAAAGTACTATAGGAGATCTCGGTAACTATAAGAGATATCGAAAAATGAGTACGTCTTTTTTTGAGAGAAACTTAATGCTGAAAACCAAAATTAGCTATCGTCTTTTGTTTTCGAGTATTATTATCCTATTAATCTAAGCAAATTGCACTGCGAGATATGCACTGTCAAATAATTGTACCGCAAGTACCGAAAATATGATCATTTAATGTCGATTCGTAACATCGCACATCTGGACTTGCAAACACATTGCAAGGTCTAGAACGCATCGGCTGGCTCGACAAAAACTTGTAGTTCTGTGGCCGAAATACCATCGTCAACTTTTCGGTGGGCCATTTAAGAAAGCACCTGAAAACACTTACTTTGAAACCACTAAGCGACACTCGTTGGGAAAGTCGTATAGATTCTCTAAAACCTTTAAGTTTTCAAATAGAAAATATTCACGATGCTTTACTAAGTATTTATGAAAATGTAGAAATAGATGGCATGATCACAATAAAGCAATTTAAATTTTTATGTTCGATTGTCATTTGGTATAAAATTTTGAATCATATTAATCCCATAAGTAGCTACTTGAATCAAAAGATTTTGATTTATCTCAAGCCATTGATTTATTAAATAGCTCATTAACGTTTTTTAAAGAATTAAGATCGGATGAATAATTTGACAACGTTGTCTTCGAAGCAGAAAAATTAGCTAACGAAATAGATGTAGAAAAAACTTTCAACTGACTACACCACGACATCGTGTTCGATCTAAAAAGCAAAATTTTTCAAATAAAAACTTAGACGAACCTATCCAAGATCCAAAAGAAAAATATAAAATTGATTTTTTTTATTTACTATAGATCTAATAAAACTCGAGGAGTTGTTTCTGATGGTAATTGTTTAATCGTACTTCTGGCTACATGTTTCGATACATATCTGTATCGTCTTCAGGCCTTGCGTCAAATAGCTGTACAATTTGACGCAAGGCCTGAAGACGATACAGATATGTATCGAAACATGTAGCCAGAAGTACGATTAAACAATTACCATCAGAAACAACTCCTCGAGTTTTATTATACCTGTAATGACATCTGATGGCATGGAGACCTTCATATCAACTATAGATCTGGCGATTAGTGCACTGGAGCTGAAATTCAAACTACTGATGTTCATAACGACTCTTTTGAGTTTTTATATGTTCGCAAACTTAAAGACATGAGTAAAAATCAACTACTGGCACATTGTAAAGATCTAGAAAATGTATTAACAGATGGTGATTCATCCGATCTCAATTATTTAGAACTGGCTGACGAAATCAACCGTGTTTCTTCATTTTACAAAAGAAAGAAAGTCCAGTTGATGTTCTTACATTCATTTCATCCCTTAATATTGGGCAAAATTTAAGCATTGCATTAAGAATTCTGCTAACACTGCCAATAACAGTTGCTACCGGCGAGAGGACTTTTTCTAAACTAAAAAACATAAAAAATATTTAAGAACAATGTCTACTCAAAATCGGCTTAATGGATTAGCAATGTTGGCCATCGAACATGAGTTAAGCAATAAATTGGATATGAAAGAAGTAATACGCGATATTGCAGAAAAAAAGCCTCGGAAGAGATTACTTTAATTTACGTTTAAACTTATATTGCGCATATTGTGCAATAGTAATATTATTTATTATTGGTTGTTTGATTATATTATACTATATTGAAGATATTTATATTATTAGTATTGTTTGTACTAGTTCAGTTCTAAAGTTAGTGTGTTTTCAATATAAATAAAAAAATCGTATATATTGTATTAGTATTAAGTTTTAAACTTATATTGTATATTGTGCAATAATAACATTCCTTATCATTTGCTGTTGTATTATATAATATTGATATTTAATATTATTGGTATTGTTTGTACTAGTTTTTAATATACTGTTTTTAATATAAAAAATCGTAATTATTTTATGAGTATTATTGTGTTAATTCAATTAGATTAGACCGTTATTTATCTGGCTGTTCTGTTATATATCTGTTTTCTCTTATTTTTAAACTTTTAGACCAGGCAATAGAGCGGAAAATGACTGAGTTCGTGACAAAAATGCTAACAGGAAGCCGACGGTCCCAGGTCACGTGAAACAGTCCGTAGATGTATTGTAATATGTTTCCTACTCACAAATATCATTTCTTAAATTGTTATAAACAAAAAACCTCAAAAATACGTGTTTTTTTCGTTCTTCGCTTGTAAAAACTGAACCGATGGAGCAATCTTGATGCTTACAACAGATTGTAGAGAATGAAAAGACGAAAGACATGAACCCTGCACAGTCTCGATTGAATTAATATTAACGGAGGAAATTTGGAAAAACCGGAAAAGTCTGCACTTTTTCAAAAATTCATAACTCCGCCATTTTCGAAGCTGTAGCAGAGGCTTTTCGCGTGAAAGTAGCGATTGATAGGTAGTTTGAGTGTGGACAACCCAGGCGTTGTCCGACGATTAGTTTTTGCACAATTGCGATTTAAATATTTTTATGCAATATGGTTCGGCGAGCATGGATGCGTCGGAGGTGGTCTGATTTTAATTCTTTTTACGTATTTCGAAAGTAGAAGTATTGTGCTACAAAACGTCTATTCTGATTCTGCGTTCAAATGTTGCAAAATAGGCGAAAATGCTAGCAAACGTGACCGAAAAGTGCTGCGCGCTCCAAACCGGTCGAGTAGTGGGTAGGCGGTTTTTTGTTTATAACAAAATTAAGAAATGATATTTGTGAGCAGGAAACATATCACAATACATCTACGGACTGTTCCAAGTGACTTGGGACCGTTGGCTTCCTGTTAGTATTTTTGTCACACAAGAATCTCTATTGCCTGGTCTATTTTTGAAGCTTGGAGGGGCGGCACTTTTGTCGTTTGCCTACGGCGGCAAAAATGCTAGGGCCGGCCCTGACCAGAGACCAGTATCGCAGACATGTTTTTTGGTGGCTGGTCTCCCGTGTAATTTGTGAGACTGAGACAAGTATCGAGATTGCACGGCGGAGTCCTACCTCCACACAGTGAGACACGTCTCTAGAGACAGTCTCAAGATACCGTCTCTTGAGACATGTTCCTAGGTGTGTACCATGCTTAAGACCCAGTTCTACCGCTCCCAAAACGCATTCTCGATTAGAGGTGTTATTTATTGTTAAAAGTTTATGAAATTTTCAGGGTAACTTCTTAGATATATAAGGACTTTGGCTGGGGGTAATTTTTTTCTTTTGCAAGTTAAACATTAATTTTCCTACTACATTTTTGTTTTTTTTTCAAATATAAAACCCCCAGCCAAACTTACAATACAAAAATAGATTTTTTATTTAAATACAATTCTAACCCAAACATTATATTTGTTCCGCTAATCGATAAAAGCGATAATTTTCAAAAGTGTATTTAGTTGCCTATATTGCGGCTGTGCTGTGTAGACAGCAGACGTGAGGAGTTTTAAGCACCGCCTATAACCACGCCACGCCCACTGCGATTTTTAGACTGTTTACAAGTGTACATTGACTGGCGGGATCAAGTTCTCGCATTTTAAATATTATTATGCCCTCAGTGAAACGGAGCGTTATTTTGTGAATCTGGACAGAATTATAGTATATTATTTGACGAGCACATAATTAAGGATATAAATCGCGAGCATGATGTTTACGCGAGCGTGTAATCATGCGAGCGATTTGTATCCGTTATGTCCGAGTCAAACACGACGTTTTATCTACGACTCCTAAATTCCATTTTATGCAAAATACTTTAAATGTTTTTGTCAATGATGGCGAGGCGAACTGTCAAATAACTGTCATCCACGTAGGTTTTGACCGAGTTTGACACTAGCGTTGTATAATGATGACAGTTCGTTCAAATAATGAGGTCGTTATTTGAACGAACTGTCATTATTATACAACGCTAGTGTCATTATAATCATTGGCGCTTATAATGATGGGGATTATATAGTCATAGATACGTATGCAATGAACTTATTATATGTGAGTCGTAGATAAAAGTGTTTATTTTCTACTATTATTCGGTTTGATTTTCCTTTTTTTTGTAGTGCTATAAATAGTATTTCTATGTAGCTTTGCTTTGGTTTTAGTACTATCAAATCAGGCAATAGATCAGAGATAGCTAGTTATCCACAAAATAGTAATTTTGAAACATTATGAAACATTAGTAGTAACCATAACTGACAGTGATCGGTTTAGTTTAACATTTTTAATTTTTAAATACCCGGAAATTTAAATCAACGTAAAAAATTTAACATTTTGAATTTTTATTTTAGAAGTTTGGATGCTGTGGGATGTATATATGTAAATCGTTTGGGGTACTTTGGCCTATGTATGTACTACGTTTTTTTTTCTTCGTGTGTCACTTTCGTGCGTTCGTTCGATATCTATCATGTTTATGGATGTATTGGGTCCTAATTGCTAGATTTTAATTAATTCCTTTTTAAATTGAAGTCCATAATTCAACGATGAATTAATACATTTTTTGTCAATTTACTATACTGTATGTACCTATGTCACCCTGTTAAAAAGATTAAATATTATAATAGCGAGCGCGCTCTCTCTAAATTAAAATAGCATCAATATATTTTGTCTTACCGTCTGGCAGCCGCCAGCCAGCTGTATGCAGTCCGGGATGCATATGCGACCCTGATGAGTGAGAACACAGATTACATTGTAACTTGAGCGAAAGCGAAAGCGCCTTCGAGCGGCGACATACTGGCGGAGTACTTCCCCTTCGAATGTACTCGCGTCAACTATGCTCCGCCTTTGCCTGCTTCCTCTAAACCCCCCAACCCCCTTATTCGTAAAACTGTGGCCTGGTTGACGTTGGTGGGGGATAGGCTGACCACTCCCAGCAAAAAAAACATCGCAACCAAATATTTCGTTTCGAAGTTGCGATGTTTTTAAAACGGAGCCTTAAACGTTGATGTCTCTCCTGCCAAAAACTAGATAGCGCGACTCGCTCACGTGCGACGGCGACGCTCCGCCTTCGGTGACGCGCCGCATCTTCCGTACTTTCGGCACTTGTGACATAAATAACTATTATTCTAATGACGTAGTGTAGGTAGTGTCAAATGCTGATGCTTTGACAATACCTACGATTTATCTCATTAAAATAGATTCTCATGCAGCTAAACTATTAATTTTATATGTTGTATGATAAAGTCATGTGCCTGGTCAGATCAGATTTTGTATATATAGGGTTATCAAAGAAATAGCGAAGTACCTATTTTTTCACATTAGGATTTGGATTACAGAGCATATGACAAAGCTATTGTCAGATTGTTTCATTATTCTTTTAAGTTATGGCGTGAACCGCTTTTTCTGGTATTTTTGTAGGATTTTTTAATCAACAGGATAACGTTTTGTATAGGTTACATAACAAAAAACAAGAAAAACGGCCTTACAGGTTACTAGTGGACCTATAGACCGCCTATTGGGTAGATCAGTGAATCGGTAGATCGCAGGAATCGATAGATCACAGGAATCGATAGACCGCATAGACAGTGGGTATCTACAAAAAAGACTTCTTTTGCAAAATCAAATTTTCAAGTTGATGTAAAGTTATTTTTATGGCCTCATATTAAACACCAAAAAAGTTGCCTTAATTAAAAAAAAAAACTGCCGCAAGTGAAAAAAAAACTTTTTCAAGTTGAATAATTTTAACAATAGTAGGTTGTGAAATAAAAGTATAAACATATAATTCTAATACAACCTACTTAAATTGCATAAAATTGAGTTATTTAAAAAAAAATTGACATTTTTATAATCCATGCAAATTACGACTATAAACCGATTTTTTTTTTCAAGAAACACACATGATCTAAATAAAAATTTAGAAACATGAAAAAATTATAGACCCCTCGCAGAAGACCTGATTATTTTTTATTTAGGTGATTTTTTTGTTGTATACATAGGACCATAGAAACTACTTTTTATGAACTTGTATATTTTTTTTCCCAGCACCATTGAGCTTATTTACAAAAATAACCATTATTTGTTAAAATTACTTAATTTTATGCCAAGTGCGGAAGACCCATTGCATTAGAGTAATATTTCATTACTATTATTTCACAACCTATTGTTAACATTTTTCATCAGGACAGATACTTTACCCGTACTACAAAAAAAAACACATTTATTGAGAAAAACTATAACTTTAGGCCTCGTGAGGGTGATATATTTTTTCTTAATTAGGACAATATTTCTGATGTTATACCTAAGTGGGTTCATAGAGACAACTTATATTAACTTGAAATTTTGATTTTCCAAAAAAGGTTGTTTTGATACACCCTACAGATTGATTGAACATTATTTATACCAACATATTGGAATTGTAGATTTATAACATTCTAGATATATTTAGAACCTGTAATATGTATAATTGGTTTGTTTGCCCATCAGTAAAAAACAATTAGTTATTCCTAATTGCTAAGCATGCGCAATGGAGATTTTGTAAAGGCAGAACCCCCA
Source organism: Melinopterus prodromus (assembly GCA_964023965.1). Classification (NCBI taxonomy): domain Eukaryota; kingdom Metazoa; phylum Arthropoda; class Insecta; order Coleoptera; family Scarabaeidae; genus Melinopterus; species Melinopterus prodromus. Next base: position 37,271,776 of record OZ030396.1, on the reverse strand, counting down.
TTGCGCATGCGCAAGAGTAAAAATAAGTGCTTTATATAATTATTTTGATGCTGCTCGAGCAAACCTATTATCTAAAATAAGAATAATAGATAATAATAGAGATAATAATAATTCAAACCTTGTATTAGGTATATTATGTAACCATACTTTATTGTAACTTAATCATTGTAGAAACAAAAGAAAAATATACCAGTGAAGTGATAAATAATGTAATAACCAATGATGTGTGAAGCGATAAATAATTTGTAAAAAATATGATCAAGGCTAAAAATAAACATATGTTCCGTTACAGAAAACATTCATATATATTTGTACAACAATATTTGTTGCAAAAACATATACGATAATTTATTATTGCACAGTATTGTATACATAAATATATACATATTACAGAAAACAAAATAAGAAAAAAAGGAAATATTTACAAAATTAAATTTTTCTTTGTCTCGTGTGCCTATTAATTTGACCTACCCCCCAAATACATTTCGATTATTCCTACATAGAAGTCCAGCCTTTTAGCCCTAAAAAATGTTGCTCACCATGTGCAAAAGCGGGATGAGGTAAATAACTGTCCGCTTTTGTAGTATGAATAGTACGGATGTTTCAATGAAAGTGAAAATCACATTAAGAGTCACATTGGCTTACGATTGAGGAATGCACACACTTTTGAATACTTTCTACGATAAATAGCACCTCAATAACTCTTCCGAATTAAATCCGTGTTGATTTAACTTTTTTTGTTGGAAATTACTTGACGAAGAGACTGAATAAACGTTGAGATAATTAGCATTAGAATAATGTTCTTCCTGTCTTCAAAGTTTTTTATGGAATATCCATTTGATAATTCAAATTGTATAGTAAGCTTCGTCACAGACGTAAAGTTAACCTAAAGAAATGTGAATTAAATTACTATTCAGGGTTACCTGTGATCACAATACCGGAAACGTATAGATCCACAAAGGTTTATTATAATAATAAATTCCACAATAATGTTGATAAAAAATTGTAAAAAATTCTTTTATGTGATGAATCTTCAAAAGGTTTTACGTAAAGCAAGCATCCTGTTTTGTTTCGTGTGAGTGATCACCGTTAGAAGAAAAATCATGCTAAGGACAACATTCCTAGTCTTTGTAGGCTTGTTTTTTGGCCTGCTATCAATTCCCAATCACACTACTTGAACTTTTCCAACGTTATCCGTTTTCAGATTTCTTCCTTCTCATTGCGGCAAAATTTTACATCGTGTTCTTCTCATGTTACACTTGGCTTCACTAACAATTACTTTATTGTATTGATATTGACATGTAGCTATTTCCATTACCTTTTGTTGTCTCTAATACATCTATATTGTTTGCATTCGGTCACGGTAGAATGACTTGTGTATGTATGCTAAAAATATTTAATAAATGTGGACTACCGTAAACAAACCTTCATAATAACGTGTAATAAACTTACGATATGCCATTTGTATTGGCAAAGTCGGCAAGTGAATCCATATTTATAAACATAAATATGTTAGGTTATGCAGAGGTTATGTACGGCTGACGTTTAATAGCGCTGGTAGGGCCATCTGTCGACTAATCGGCTAAAACGTCCGAATTCTTGTAGAAAAATTATTCATAATTATTCATATACGTAGAACATACGTTATAGGTTTCTCAGAGGTTATTTGGAACGGACGTTGGTGAAGATAATAATCAACAAATTGCAGGTTATGTCTGCGCTTTTGACGTTTCTTTTCTGGCAACCATGACGACGCGTAATAAACTGCTGTTGGAATGTTGACTGTTGAGGCGTGTTCACCAAAATCGATCGCTTTTTGGAGAATTTTTAAGCAAAAACGTCCTAGAGGCCTTTTTGCGTCGATTTCAAAAGCTCACGCAACGTAGAATGGCCCAGTTAGGGCGACGGCCGCGCTTCGCGCGCCCGAAAAGGCTTCTCCAAATTTTCTATAAGCAACTAAGAAGCCACTTTTTCGCATGTGAAATGGTGAGAAAAAATACGTGAAATCAGTTTACATAATATAGACAAGAAAAACGGCCTTACAGGTTACTAGTGGACCTATAGACCGCCTATTGGGTAGATCAGTGAATCGGTAGATCGCAGGAATCGATAGATCACAGGAATCGATAGACCGCATAGACAGTGGGTATCTACAAAAAAGACTTCTTTTGCAAAATCAAATTTTCAAGTTGATGTAAAGTTATTTTTATGGCCTCATATTAAACACCAAAAAAGTTGCCTTAATTAAAAAAAAAAACTGCCGCAAGTGAAAAAAAAACTTTTTCAAGTTGAATAATTTTAACAATAGTAGGTTGTGAAATAAAAGTATAAACATATAATTCTAATACAACCTACTTAAATTGCATAAAATTGAGTTATTTAAAAAAAAATTGACATTTTTATAATCCATGCAAATTACGTCTATAAACCGATTTTTTTTTCAAGAAACACACATGATCTACATAAAAATTTAGAAACATGAAAAAATTATAGACCCCTCGCAGAAGACCTGATTATTTTTTATTTAGGTGATTTTTTTGTTGTATACATAGGACCATAGAAACTACTTTTTATGAACTTGTATATTTTTTTTTCCCAGCACCATTGAGCTTATTTACAAAAATAACCATTATTTGTTAAAATTACTTAATTTTATGCCAAGTGCGGAAGACCCATTGCATTAGAGTAATATTTCATTACTATTATTTCACAACCTATTGTTAACATTTTTCATCAGGACAGATACTTTACCCGTACTACAAAAAAAACACATTTATTGAGAAAAACTATAACTTTAGGCCTCGTGAGGGTGATATATTTTTTCTTAATTAGGACAATATTTCTGATGTTATACCTAAGTGGGTTCATAGAGACAACTTATATTAACTTGAAATTTTGATTTTCCAAAAAAGGTTGTTTTGATACACCCTACAGATTGATTGAACATTATTTATACCAACATATTGGAATTGTAGATTTATAACATTCTAGATATATTTAGAACCTGTAATATGTATAATTGGTTTGTTTGCCCATCAGTAAAAAACAATTAGTTATTCCTAATTGCTAAGCATGCGCAATGGAGATTTTGTAAAGGCAGAACCCCCATTGCGCATGCGCAAGAGTAAAAATAAGTGCTTTATATAATTATTTTGATGCTGCTCGAGCAAACCTATTATCTAAAATATGAATAATAGATAATAATAGAGATAATAATAATTCAAACCTTGTATTAGGTATATTATGTAACCATACTTTATTGTAACTTAATCATTGTAGAAACAAAAGAAAAATATACCAGTGAAGTGATAAATAATGTAATAACCAATGATGTGTGAAGCGATAAATAATTTGTAAAAAATATGATCAAGGCTAAAAATAAAAATATGTTCCGTTACAGAAAACATTCATATATATTTGTACAACAATATTTGTTGCAAAAACATATACGATAATTTATTATTGCACAGTATTGTATACATAAATATATACATATTACAGAAAACAAAATAAGAAAAAAAGGAAATATTTACAAAATTAAATTTTTCTTTGTCTCGTGTGCCTATTAATTTGACCTACCCCCCAAATACATTTCGATTATTCCTACATAGAAGTCCAGCCTTTTAGCCCTAAAAAATGTTGCTCACCATGTGCAAAAGCGGGATGAGGTAAATAACTGTCCGCTTTTGTAGTATGAATAGTACGGATGTTTCAATGAAATTGAAAATCACATTAAGAGTCACATTGGCTTACGATTGAGGAATGCACACACTTTTGAATACTTTCTACGATAAATAGCACCTCAATAACTCTTCCGAATTAAATCCGTGTTGATTTAACTTTTTTTGTTGGAAATTACTTGAGGAAGAGACTGAATAAACGTTGAGATAATTTGAAACACCTTGACTTTCTATTCCCAATGAAAGCTATAAAATATTTTAACAACAAGTTCCGGAACCTTGAGCTCTACCTGTGCGCTCATGCAGTCCTTGGGGTTGCACCGACTAACTCTGGGAGAGGGCGTGGGGATAAACAACATCCAAACGCAAGGTGTTCCGAAATGGGCGCCACACAATCTCAACCCCGCCGTGGACTATCGCTTGATTGTGAAAGCTGGCTGAAAGAGAAATGATGCCACACAGGGACAAGAAGAGAACCAAAGTTGCCGGGAAAATCAAGTTTATTAAATGCCCACAGACAAATAAAAGTAAAAAAAAGTACACCAAATTACAGCGGTAGCTTGGGCAGATATCCACTGACCCGCAAGGTCGACCACCGTTCAAATAATCCAAACCAGAACGAGTCACAGTAATACAGTTTATCAAATACACCAAAATATCAATAAGCAACGCTTCGGCAACGTTAGTGCCGATAATTAACCTGAAAAGAAAAATGCGACAACCGACGAACACGTTCTTGGCCAAGCACGAAATTCACCGCAGTATCTGGGATAATATTTCTCCAGACGCAAAATTAAGTTAAATGAGTCCGACCGAAAAGCGTTGGGAATTTGATTAACAACGGTGTCAAAATGGATAAAATTAATAAATTAGAATAAGGCAATATTAAATAAATTATTCTCCCAAATGACCAGGACAATTCAAATTCAAAATTAAATTGTAAAATTAAAATTCTCAAACCTTAAAGAATCACTTCAAAAATACAATTAAAATACAATTAATTACGACACGAATAAACTTCCGGCAGCACTGCGTCAAGGGCGAGAGCCACGCAGGGGCCCGGTGGAGATATAAATATAAGTCAAACCTTGACCTCGGCAGCGAAGGAATGTCCCCGTTCCACGAAGACACCCGCAGTCCTAGCAAGGCAAACTCTCCGCAGCTTCCGACGCTCCACTCCACGAAACTGGTCCTCCGATCGAAAGGGTTGTCCTCCGATCCAAAGACGAAAACGTCCCCAGACGAAGACACCACAGAAAAGGATAAACGCCACCAGACGTAGAGTAAATATCCAGGAGGTCCAGACGACGAATAAATATCCAGCGATGAATAAATATCCGACGATGAATAGACGTAGAATCAATATCCAAAGACGAAGAATATATCCGACGATGCCCAGACGACGAAGAAGAAGAAGAAGCCCTAAGATCTTGAGCGGGCTTAACCGTGAATCCAACAGTAATCTACGTCCTAGATCCGCACAAAAGGCGACGTTCCAACCATATAACACACTCCAATGGTTAAAACTTCTCAGCTCGGGAAGGATGGTTCCGCATACAGCGAGAGATACTTCGTATACCAGCAAGGCACCAAACAAACGAGTACCTCCAAGTCACTTCCACACAGCTTCACGTAGACTCCAGGATAAAGTTGACGGACAGCGATTTGTCTAACAACCAAGACTCGACCATTCAGAGGAACAAAATGCGGTCCTATATATAGCCTTGCTTCCCGCTCTAACCGGACCAGAAACTTCGCAAAAAGGCAATTAGAGGGACTTTAATCAAAGGAAACCAGTCGTCAGGAGCAGAAAAATCCACGGAGACGCACAATAACCCGGTCGACCAAATCTGAACAGTAGTTTAAGAGAAAACAGGAGAAATGAATGGGAAAATACACTGTCTCGAACCCCGCACAAAAACTAGCCCTACTCAAATACGCAACCTTATTCAAACTCTGTTAATAGTGAACCAAATTCCACGAACGATGACTTGATGTAGAGCTGAATTTTTCCTCGTCACACAAAACAAAAAATCGTCGCTCTACGACGTCGCGTCGAAAAGTTACGCAATTAAATCGATAAATCGCCCAAGAGGTACAGGAAGCGCCATCTTACTGCGGATAGCGGAAAACGTTCCAACTCAAGCAAAATCCCGGGGACCAACCAGTAAGAATTCAACCTGTGTGCAAGACCTGACAAACTTGAACGCGGCGACAGTAGCAGAGCATAAACCGTTCAAAACATTCCGTAAAAACGGCAGTGTAACACTCCCCCTCTCCTTTCACAACGGGAAATCTTCCCAAGATTTTCCGGGTTGCTCCCGACCGGCAACTGAAACAACAACCCGCACGCCCAAAATGCACCGGAGGACAAACAACTAATGAAATTTACTTAACCTAACTAAAAAGGCACCGCACTGTGCACCGCTGATGCCCAAGCCGAAGGCCGACGCCAATGGTGAATCATAACATAAAAGGGACAACACAGAAAGATAAGAGTTGGAGGTTGCATTGCGCTCTAGCCGAGTGGCTAGACCCTCGTGTACAACTTCCGGACAAACACAGCAAGAAGACATAAACAGATTCACCACGGGACCCAACACCCGGCCCGAACTCCAGCAGTATGCAACACAGGCGGTTCCCCGAAAACAAAAACCAAGGCGCATTGCCTTCCAACAAAAAATGTACCACCTACCAAAAAAAAGACTGAACGTTAAATCGAAATACAAAACCTAGGAACACCCGACCCCTAGGGTGGTGGCACCGGCATACCTTCAAAAGAAATCCAAAACATTTTTGAGAGGAAATTCCTCATCAAAAAGACTCAACACACAAGAAAACTCTCCCACTTCCGCGCGTTGGGAAGAGGGCATTCCTATTCCTGATCCAGGAGACGATGGTGGGTGGAATGGGATATCCGCGTCCCTTTATCAGACTTTTACTGAACGCAGGCTCACGGCTGAAGTATTCTTATGCCCCTCCAGCAGAGCGCGGGTGTTCAACACTAAAACGACAGATCTTAAAAAAAACTACGGCCACAGCCAGAACAAAACTCACGAACACCAAACGTCCCGTGGTCAAGACTCCTATAGCTGGATGGGAAGAAAAAAAACATGTCAACAGAAACTGCAGGGCCCGGCGCGTCTGAATCCACACAAGGTGATATTTCGAAGGGGCATAACAACAGCCAAAGATCCAATCGAAAATGCAATGATGGCTGCTAAATCCTGCAAAGACAGATAGGACCAGGGCTTCCACGAGTACGTCCGTGTTCAAACAAAGCACTGTCCTGTATTGCGAAACCAAAATCACTCACGCCTGACCACTAACAATGACAATCAACATCCCGACCACTCCACTCAGGACCGGACCTAACAACACAAACAAAAAAACCACAAACTACCGTCGGACCTCCAAAGTCCTGAAGCCATCGCACGTTGAGGTGACTTCATTCCAATCCTCCATCCAGAGGGAGATCTTAGGTGGAAATACCGTGTCACGCTTGTCGGACTTCTACCGACTGCGGGAAGCGCGGTAGCGGTAGTCTCCTGCCCCCACTACAGAGCACTGGTGCACAAAACTGAAACAACAGCACCCACAAAACAAGACAAAACACAGCAAACCCCAAAATTACCAAGCGCTGGGAAACGCATCAACAACGACCCACAAGGCCACGCTCAACAGGGAGCGAACAATCCAGCACCATGCCACAAATACGCCATCACGGCAGACGCCAACCTCGCCAATCCAGACACGAAGAAGGGTCCTACAAACTAAATAACAACCACGAGTTCCCCGTTCCGCCACGGAAGAAGGCAAAAGGCATGCATAAAATCCGCAAAGCGACAAACCGATCATCTCCTCCAGACACGAAAAGGGTACACGCACCAACACGGGAATCCACTGGAACTCCTAAAAAAACGAAGATATAACAACACCTACAATGTAACGGACACAAAAAAAATTAATTAGCCGTCGCCAATTAATCCAATTAGCCCCACGTTGGGCGCCAATGAAACACCTTGACTTTCTATTCCCAATGAAAGCTATAAAATATTTTAACAACAAGTTCCGGAACCTTGAGCTCTACCTGTGCGCTCATGCAGTCCTTGGGGTTGCACCGACTAACTCTGGGAGAGGGCGTGGGGATAAACAACATCCAAACGCAAGGTGTTCCGAAATGGGCGCCACACAATCTCAACCCCGCCGTGGACTATCGCTTGATTGTGAAAGCTGGCTGAAAGAGAAATGATGCCACACAGGGACAAGAAGAGAACCAAAGTTGCCGGGAAAATCAAGTTTATTAAATGCCCACAGACAAATAAAAGTAAAAAAAAGTACACCAAATTACAGCGGTAGCTTGGGCAGATATCCACTGACCCGCAAGGTCGACCACCGTTCAAATAATCCAAACCAGAACGAGTCACAGTAATACAGTTTATCAAATACACCAAAATATCAATAAGCAACGCTTCGGCAACGTTAGTGCCGATAATTAACCTGAAAAGAAAAATGCGACAACCGACGAACACGTTCTTGGCCAAGCACGAAATTCACCGCAGTATCTGGGATAATATTTCTCCAGACGCAAAATTAAGTTAAATGAGTCCGACCGAAAAGCGTTGGGAATTTGATTAACAACGGTGTCAAAATGGATAAAATTAATAAATTAGAATAAGGCAATATTAAATAAATTATTGTCCCAAATGACCAGGACAATTCAAATTCAAAATTAAATTGTAAAATTAAAATTCTCAAACCTTAAAGAATCACTTCAAAAATACAATTAAAATACAATTAATTACGACACGAATAAACTTCCGGCAGCACTGCGTCAAGGGCGAGAGCCACGCAGGGGCCCGGTGGAGATATAAATATAAGTCAAACCTTGACCTCGGCAGCGAAGGAATGTCCCCGTTCCACGAAGACACCCGCAGTCCTAGCAAGGCAAACTCTCCGCAGCTTCCGACGCTCCACTCCACGAAACTGGTCCTCCGATCGAAAGGGTTGTCCTCCGATCCAAAGACGAAAACGTCCCCAGACGAAGACACCACAGAAAAGGATAAACGCCACCAGACGTAGAGTAAATATCCAGGAGGTCCAGACGACGAATAAATATCCAGCGATGAATAAATATCCGACGATGAATAGACGTAGAATCAATATCCAAAGACGAAGAATATATCCGACGATGCCCAGACGACGAAGAAGAAGAAGAAGCCCTAAGATCTTGAGCGGGCTTAACCGTGAATCCAACAGTAATCTACGTCCTAGATCCGCACAAAAGGCGACGTTCCAACCATATAAATAAATAAATAAATAAATAATGTCTTTATTGTATTTAAATAATCTAATCACATATATATATACAACAATAATTCTACAGGCGAAATCCAGGTCTATGCGACCTGCTCAATTTAACCCAATCATTCTTAAACTAACACATATAAAGAAAAAAAAAACAAATTGCTTGCTTTAACCCAAACTTAATTCGCTAATTAGTTTTCACTTCATATCCAACCCTCCCGTGCTTAACCCATATACACAACATGTTTGTTCCGCTATAATATAATCGGCAATGTGCTTATTGCTGGCTGAATAACAGTGTACTTTTCATATGACGCCTGAACGACGACAGCGGGCGAGCGCGCATGCAAGGGGGCAGCCCGTTACAAGTTCTTGCGATACAGAAGGCAAAACTTCTTTTAAAAAATTCGGTGTTGTGCATAGGTGGTGTTAGTCCGCCCCTATATCGCAAATTTAATGTGTGCACGTCAGTCCTGAACTGTATCCTGTCAAACAGGTATTGTGGATATCTGGTTAACAAAACTTTCTGATAAAGACATGCGGCGTGTAACTCGCGCCTGTTTGCCATATTCAACCACCCGACATCCTTAAGTTTATGGGATATGTGCTCGTATTTTCTAATTCCGAATATTAATCGCAGGCACGAGTTCTGCAGCTTTTGGATCCTAGACCTATCTCTTGAATCAAGACACGGACCATACAAAACATCACAATAATTGAAATAAGACAAAACGAGGGACTCGCATAATAAGGTTTTAGCTTTAACATCTAGAATCTGCCTTATATTGTAGATTACTCTTAAATTGCAGTACGCCCGCTGCATACAACTCGCTACATGACTTTTATATCGGAAGGAATTGTCCATGATCACACCCAAGTTCTTAAATTTATCCCTTACGTCAATCGGAGCGCCATTAACCTCTATTGCAATCGCGCCCCGCGACATCTGTACGTCGAGCCTCCTACCAAACACCATTGCAGCTGACTTTCGAGGATTTAACTGCAGGCAGTGGCAACGGGAGAAGTTGCACAGGCGGTCCAGATCTTCATTAATTTTAATAATTGCTTCGTTTATATTGGACGGGGAACATGCTAAGTACAACTGCGTATCGTCAGCGTAACAGTGATATTTGCAGTGTTTTATTGCTCTACCCATTTGGGATATATAAAGTGAAAATAGTTGGGGTCCCATTATGTATCCCTGGACAACACCGGTCCCCACTGTCCGCCAACTCGAAATTTCCCCGCCATATCGAACCGCCTGCTCTCGACCCCTCAAAAAACTGGCCATCATTGCCACCGCCCCGCCACCCAAGCCAACATAGCGCAATATGGCGAGCAACAGCTCGTGGTCCACTGTATCAAACGCTCTAGAATAGTCGAGAAAAACCGCGACAGTGAGAAGACCTTTATCAGTGGCCGAGATTATGTCGTCTGTAATCGACAAAAGGGCAGTCTGACAACCAAAACCGGGCCTAAACCCCGACTGGACCCGAGGGAGAACATTATTGTCAGCCACATGACGCCGAAGCTGACCATCCAATATCCTCTCCAGAATTTTTGATAGTGTCGGCAGGACGCTAATAGGCCGCAGGTCCGCAAAGCTTTCAGGGCACGAAATCTTGGGTAGCGGAGCGACCAACGCACGTTTCCATGATGAAGGAAACACCGACGACCGAATACAACAATTAATAACGTGGGTCAAAAACGGTAACAGATAGGGGACACACAGACATATAACATGTATTCCAATACCATCCTCACCCACGGCACCACTCTTCAGGGACGATATGATGCTAAGTATATACCCCTCCTCCACAGGTTCGAATTCTAATGATGATACCAACCCGGGCATGATAGCGGCGCGGTACCCACTCAACGTCCGTGCATCCGCCATCATATGAGGTATAGAATCTACAAAGTAATTGTTAATCTTATTCAAGTCGTTTAGATTTGTTGGAATTGTGTGTGTAATATTTTTATTTTTATTCAATGTATTAAATCTGCTCAAATCACGCCACGTTGACCGGTATCCCGAGTCCACAAACGATAACTGAAAATAACGCTTCTTTGCCCGAGTCACCGTAGAGTTAGTCAAATTTCTCAAACGTTTATAATCGACCCAATCTTGAGGAGATTTTGTTCTTTTAAATGTACCCAAAGCTCGATCTCGCTGATCCATCATAACTTTAATATCCTCGCTCAGCCAGGGAGAATGCCGCTTTGTCATTCTGCAAGTTCGCATCGGAGCATGAATATCCAAAAGTGTGATAATGTTATCATTAATAAACTGTACTTTATTGTCTACCTCCGGTATATCATAGACATTCCCCCACGGAATGGACTGAAGGTGCTGGCAGAATGTCGCGTAGTTTATTTTTTTGTAATTACGAAATGATTTAAATACGGGTGGAGATGCCACAACAAATAGTTTCAAACGACAATAAATTATAAAATGATCTGAAACGTCATGAGTGTCAATTACCCCCGCTGAAGCAACAATTTGTTTATCATTCGTAAATATCACGTCAATGAGTGTACTAGACGTTGCAGACACTCGTGTCGGCCCCTCCACCAGCTGAACCAACGAAAACGACTCCAGGAACTCCGTAAAAAGTGAGGTGGCACTGGACTCTGAATCGAACAAATTAATATTTACGTCACCCAAACAGACAAATTGATCACATAATGGCAACACGGTAGACATCACACCCTCAAGATAATCCAAAAACTGCAACACGCCCGGCCCCGGAGGCCTATAAATTACACCTACTATCAACCTTCTTGCTCCAACCTTTAAAGATATCCACATACTTTCAATATTATCATGTACAAGCACAATCTTAGGATCAAGTCTGCTCCTGACGTACACACCAACACCGCCACCCCGAGCACCCGCCCTATCGCGCCTCATAAGATCAAACCCCTCAATCTGCAACTGCCGATCAGGTATGCCATCGTGAAGCCATGTTTCGGTAATCGCCATTACATCACTCTTAATATTGGACATACAATAACAAAAGGCATCAAAATTGCGAACCAGTGATCTGACATTTAAATGCGCAATACACAACTCAGACATATTACGTAAAATTAATAAAATCCAAACTCAAGCCAACAATTCCACACTATGACAGTGGCAATCAGTCATTTCACGGAGACATAAAAAAATCTCTTTTCTTTCAAAAAAAAAAAAAAAATAAGGCTTGAAGCACTCAAGAAGATTAACAGAAAAAAAATACGTCAGATGCGAAAAACTCGACAAATTACAAGTATAAACAATAAGCAATCAACACAAAAAAGAAATATTCTGTAACAAATAATAAAAAAAAGGTTAAGCACTAACCGCACAGCTAAAAAGCTACGCAAAAAACAGACAGTAAATTAAATTATGCAATCTCCCAGTAAACAAAAAAAAAATGAACCGTCCCACACTAATGTCAACGATCAACAGTCGCGCCAGCTCGTCTTCACGTGTTCTTCTACGCTCACCCCATGTAAACACAAAGCCCGGCTTCACTGGTGACATACCGAACCCTGTCATCACTTTTGAAATATATCTTCCCATCGACAGACCATACATTTCTATATGTAAACTTTCCAACAGCTTTTTTGTACACAGCCAACCGAGTGGATGTTAAGTCCTCGCGAATAGTTATTCCCGTAGCCTTCAGTAGCCTTTTGTTTTCGTACACTAATTTTCGTGTTTTATATGACACAAATTTCACTATTATAGGACGGTGTTGTACCTTATTTTGGCTCCGAGTAACTGTGTGGGCACTCATTCCTGGACTCTTGGTACCCAATCTATGCGCTCGGTCAATTTCTTCCGGTCTTACAATAATATCCAACTTCTCCTTACACATCGTGATCACCATTTCGTCAGTGCTTTCTTTATCGATCTCCGGCATCCCGAAAATCCTTAAACAGTTTCGTCTCGAGTACTGTTCCTGATCGTCACAGTGGCCACGAATACTTTCCAAGTCCTTCCGCATTGCGTCATGCATTCTCCGCATCTTTTTGTTATCCTCCTCAAGAGTATTAACTTTGCCTTGTAATTCATCGATTTTGAAAGATACGGTTTGGAGTACGGTGTCAGCTAGTTTTTCGGAAAGAATTTCCGCAAACTCGTCGTCCTTGAGGAGTTCCTTCACCTTCGCCTTCACCTGTTCGAGTTGTTCTTTGGAAAATTTCATCGTGGCACAATGATATTAGCGTAGACAGAATTATGTAAATATAAATAACTTATTGAACTGCCGCGACTGAAGCACGTCTAACCGCTACGACAGCTCATACTAAAAAAAAATCTATATAACACACTCCAATGGTTAAAACTTCTCAGCTCGGGAAGGATGGTTCCGCATACAGCGAGAGATACTTCGTATACCAGCAAGGCACCAAACAAACGAGTACCTCCAAGTCACTTCCACACAGCTTCACGTAGACTCCAGGATAAAGTTGACGGACAGCGATTTGTCTAACAACCAAGACTCGACCATTCAGAGGAACAAAATGCGGTCCTATATATAGCCTTGCTTCCCGCTCTAACCGGACCAGAAACTTCGCAAAAAGGCAATTAGAGGGACTTTAATCAAAGGAAACCAGTCGTCAGGAGCAGAAAAATCCACGGAGACGCACAATAACCCGGTCGACCAAATCTGAACAGTAGTTTAAGAGAAAACAGGAGAAATGAATGGGAAAATACACTGTCTCGAACCCCGCACAAAAACTAGCCCTACTCAAATACGCAACCTTATTCAAACTCTGTTAATAGTGAACCAAATTCCACGAACGATGACTTGATGTAGAGCTGAATTTTTCCTCGTCACACAAAACAAAAAATCGTCGCTCTACGACGTCGCGTCGAAAAGTTACGCAATTAAATCGATAAATCGCCCAAGAGGTACAGGAAGCGCCATCTTACTGCGGATAGCGGAAAACGTTCCAACTCGAGCAAAATCCCGGGGACCAACCAGTAAGAATTCAACCTGTGTGCAAGACCTGACAAACTTGAACGCGGCGACAGTAGCAGAGCATAAACCGTTCAAAACATTCCGTAAAAACGGCAGTGTAACACTTTAGCATTAGAATAATGTTCTTCCTGTCTTCAAAGTTTTTTATGGAATATCCATTTGATAATTCAAATTGTATAGTAAGCTTCGTCACAGACGTAAAGTTAACCTAAAGAAATGTGAATTAAATTACTATTCAGGGTTACCTGTGATCACAATACCGGAAACGTATAGATCCACAAAGGTTTATTATAATAATAAATTCCACAATAATGTTGATAAAAAATTGTAAAAAATTCTTTTATGTGATGAATCTTCAAAAGGTTTTACGTAAAGCAAGCATCCTGTTTTGTTTCGTGTGAGTGATCACCGTTAGAAGAAAAATCATGCTAAGGACAACATTCCTAGTCTTTGTAGGCTTGTTTTTTGGCCTGCTATCAATTCCCAATCACACTACTTGAACTTTTCCAACGTTATCCGTTTTCAGATTTCTTCCTTCTCATTGCGGCAAAATTTTACATCGTGTTCTTCTCATGTTACACTTGGCTTCACTAACAATTACTTTATTGTATTGATATTGACATGTAGCTATTTCCATTACCTTTTGTTGTCTCTAATACATCTATATTGTTTGCATTCGGTCACGGTAGAATGACTTGTGTATGTATGCTAAAAATATTTAATAAATGTGGACTACCGTAAACAAACCTTCATAATAACGTGTAATAAACTTACGATATGCCATTTGTATTGGCAAAGTCGGCAAGTGAATCCATATTTATAAACATAAATATGTTAGGTTATGCAGAGGTTATGTACGGCTGACGTTTAATAGCGCTGGTAGGGCCATCTGTCGACTAATCGGCTAAAACGTCCGAATTCTTGTAGAAAAATTATCCATAATTATTCATATACGTAGAACATACGTTATAGGTTTCTCAGAGGTTATTTGGAACGGACGTTGGTGAAGATAATAATCAACAAATTGCAGGTTATGTCTGCGCTTTTGACGTTTCTTATCTGGCAACCATGACGACGCGTAATAAACTGCTGTTGGAATGTTGAGGCGTGTTCACCAAAATCGATCGCTTTTTGGAAAATTTTTAAGCAAAAACGCCCTAGAGTCCTTTTTGCGTCGATTTCAAAAGCTCACGCAACGTAGAATGGTCCATTTAGGGCGACGGCCGCGCTTCGCGCGCCCGAAAAGGCTTCTCCAAATTTTCTATAAGCAACTAAGAACGCACTTTTTCGCATGTGAAATGGTGAGAAAAAATACGTGAAATCAGTTTACATAATATAGACTAGTAAGATGAAGTAAGATGTACGACTAGTACTTGAAGATGGTCCCAAGTTTTCTCCTTGGGGGTTCTTCGAGGTGCATTTCTCCACCCCCACCATAGCGGATTTGGAAATATCGTAATATACCAAAGTTTTGTGTTAGTTTTGTGTCGAATTGTTCAGTACAGAAAAAATTTTGTTCCGCTTCCGTTCGCGAGATATAGCAATTTTTTTGAGGAGGGACTGTGGAAATGCCAGCCCCACCACATTGGAATTTAGATTTTTTGTTCGATGCCAAAGTTTTATGTTAGTGATGTATCGTTTTGTTCCTTTGAGAGAAAGTTTTGTTCCGACCTATTTCCCGAGATATAAGCTATTTTCAGAGGAGGGGCCAAAAAAGCTTTTTGGAAATTTGAAATTTTCTCGATGCTAAAGTTTTGTGTTAGCTTTCTATCGGTTTGCTCCGTTGAGAGAAAGTTTTGTTCCGACCTATTTCCCGAGATATAACTATTTTCCGAGGAGGGGCCAGAAAAGCTTTTTGGAAATAGCATTTTTAAACGAATCGAGAAAATTTCAAACTTCCAAAAAGCTTTTTCGGCCCCTCCTCGGAAAGAAAGCCTCTATCTAGGAAAGTGACGTTGAGTGTGTGAAGTGACGCTGTGACGTCACACGATACTAGATGTCCAATCGGCCCATATGGTCTGCAAGCATCGGCTTCGTCGCCGTTTGATGATTGTATTGTGTGATGTGTTGTTTTCACTGGAATTATTCACTGGAATTAATTCCGGAACTATTGGTTAAAACGATTTGCTGCAGCTGTGTAACTGTGGATGTAGGAGTTTAAAATGGCCTGCCGAAAACATGGTTTCAAATGCACAAATTTATGCTTACATTGTCATCGTTTTGAAAAATGCTCCAATGTAGAAGAAAAAAGCTACGAAGAACTTAGTGATTCAGATGAAATTGTGGATGAAGAACCAAATGCAGACTGGAACTAATATTGGAGGCGAAGACGGTTATGGTCTTGAAGACGTCGAAGATCTACTCGAATCTAACGATGACGACATGCCATCGAAGAAGAGACAAAAAGTAATGGATACTAACAAATGTAAATAGAATTTAATAAACTAACTTTTTTACTGAAAAAAGGAGCAGCAGTCACATTTTTTAGACGAAGTACCCTTTAAATCCTAGCTTTAATTATATTTAGAACAACTATTTTCGCATATATTTTGCAATCTTCGTGTTTTATGGATTTGTAACTTTTCTGTTTATCAATGTAACATGGAAGCTTAAGTTTTTCGAGTAATTAAAGTATAAATTTTAATAAATTGCCCAACATTATACACAACGGTTAAAAAAAGTCGGGTTCGAAATTTTTCCATTTCTTTGCATTTTTTGAGAACATTTACCATAGTACTGTATACTTTATTTACACCATCAGAAAGTAGAGATTTCAACGAACAAAAAGCCCACCGACTTTAGTAAAAAAGGAGATGTTTTAACGTGAGAATTTTCGATTGAAAATTAGGCTGCTTTTTCGATATTAAGTTAAAATAAGATGAAAAAATAAATATTTGAAATCAAATAAATTACAGTATGTTTGGGACATAAAAAGGCAAGTTTTCACCAAATTTCGTGAAAGAACATTTTTTTGTAAACGATAAAAATAAAAAACCAAAAACTTGGTTATTTGAATTTTTCACATAAATTTTGAGGCTATGAGAAAAAAGTGTAAATACAAAAGTTGTAGATCTTTTTATTACCTACAACTTTGCTATTTTAGTTTTTTCCATAGGACTTGTAGTTTTTATTAAATTAAATTATTTTTCCTTTCATTTTTGTTATATTCTCTTCCTTTCCCAATGGGTTTCATTCTACTTTTATTTTATTTCACTTTTTAAAATTTTCAAATGCATCAGCACTGGTCTAAAATATGTCAATAAAAACACCGGATAAACTATTTGTAGCTGTTCCGCAAGATTTGAAGCTGCGACGAAAGTGGTTGAGACTGGCTCGTAGAAATCCAAATCAAATAAATGGCGGCCAATACAAGTATTTTTTGTTGTGAAGATTCCTTTGACATAAGTAAAACTGACTAGAATAACTGCAGTGCCGGATTAATCTATCGCGGGGCCTGTAGCAAATATTAACAAGACGCCCTTGGTAAGATGTAGGATATAAAATAAAACTTATTTTTTACAAGCAAACTTATCTCGATTTAATGTGAGCAAATATAGAAACAATACTAGCCAAATCAATTTTTCTAAGTAAATCACATCCAATGTTCATTAAGGTGATGTTATTTAGGCGATCCCCCATTAATAACATTACAGGGTGTACATAGGTAACGTAACAATGAAATATCTCGTTCTATGATAAAATTATAATAAAAATATTTAAATAAAACTTCTAGGAAATGTCAACCTATAAATTTGAAGTACTTTTGATACAGAGTGCTTCATTTACAAGCATCAGGCAAAACTCCAATATTTTTTATTAGACCACCCAATTTTATTATTTAAGGTTTTGGTACTCTTTTGAATAACAAACTTAGTCGTGAAAATGTCGTATCCATATGTTTTTTTGTTCGAAAGAGAAAAAGGAGAAAACATTTTCATAAGTTTTATTCATTGTTATCAAGTTACCGTTGGCGTTGTCACAAATACAGGTGTGTCGTCATTGATGTCATACACAAATTATGAGCTATTTGAATTAAAACATCGATCAGATCTAAAAGATTGTTCAGATCGCTCAGATCGAAAAGAGGTATTACCGCAATTGAAAAGATCGACGTATGGTGGTCAACCAGATCGAAAGGATTGTTCAGATCGAAGTCCTAATCGACCATATGTGAGTGCATGGTTGCGTATTTTGCATGGGACCACTTGCGAATTAGGGCTGGACCAAATAATCGGTTGATTGGTCAGTCGAAAAGAGCAATAGTCGCTCTTTACTTTATCATACGCAGTATGATGAAGTATAGTAATCGTGCCGAAAAAAAATTGAGATTTTAGCGGAAATAGGTCTTTTTGGGTCCCCTGAACATTTTTGACCAAGGTACAAAAAATGTCTGTGTGTGTGTATGTGTGTAAACGATTTTTGTGGCGACGATTCCGGAGAAACTACTAAAGGTATCGGGACGAAAGTTCATATTTAGAAGTTTCATGACCTAACTTAGAGCTGAAAAGCTTTTGGTTCAAAAGGGTCCAAAGGAACTGGTAGTTTATTCCAAGCCTTTTTCAAGGATTTTGCAAATGAGCCGCCATTTCTGTAATTTCGTCAAAATAGTTAAATAATAAATTAAAGTAGATGAAATTTTGAATAATTTATGCCTATGACTTTTTTTGGTAAAGTTAATAGTTTAGCTACAAGAGCAAATTCTATTTCATCGAGATCGGTCGCATCTGCATTGATATGAAACTAAATAGTACCCAGAATTTTGACAAATATTTCTTGTGCTGTCACAGTCGAAAGCAACTCATTTCATCAGAGGTTGGAGAACCGCTATGGAACGTTGCCGCTCTAGTGCAGCAAAGTACAAAATACAAATTTCAAATAAAATAAGATCACCAATGTGATTGTTTGTTAATAAGAAATATTAACCCGTCGTTATATCTAATTCTAAAAACGATAAATTGAGAAAATTGTAAATAAAGTATAGCGATGAGTGTAGTTTTATTTTAGGTTGTTGGTACGGATGTGACATCTACAGTGTCATGAACAAATATAAACCTGTCAGAAGCAACACCATTAACGTTGGTGTCACTCCTGCCGAAAACTAGATAGCGCGACTCGCTCACATGCGACGGCGACCGACGCTCCGCGTTCGGTGACGCGCCGAATCACCGCTCGTCGCGCTATTCCATACTTTCGGCACTTGTGACATAAATAACTATTATTCTAATGTCGTAGTGTAGGTAGTGTCAAATGCTAATGCTTTGACAATACCTACGATTTATCTCAATAAAATAGATTCTCATGCAGCTCAACTATTAATTTTATATATTGTATGATAAAGTCATGTGCCTGGCCACATCAGATTTTTAATTAGAAGGTCGATTTTTTAGATCAGATTAATCATAATTTGTGACCGAAGATCGATCAGAAATTTCTGAGATCGCACACCCCTATTTTTGACAACGCCAACGGTAACTCGATTACAATGAATAAAACTTTTCATGTGCTCTTTTTTCGGCCACTTACTTTGGAAAGAATTAATTTATGGATATGAGGTGTTCAGTAATTTGTAATTCAATAGATTATCGAAAACTGAAAAAAATATACAGAGGTTCCACTTCAAAGTATTGGAGTTTTTCCTACTACGTGCAAATAAATTATTCTGTATTTTCAAAATAGTTCAGATTTATATCTTGATATTTCCTAGATGTTATTTTTGAATGTATTTCTTATAAATTTAGTAGATGACCACATATTCCCTTCCTCTTCCAATCCATTTGTTGGGGTATTGGTTGTTCACAAATTGTTTTACGTTCTGACTAAAGTGGGATGGGGCCCCGTCGTGATGGAATATTAAGTTTTGGCGAATATTAAGCGGCAAATCATCTAAATATTCATGTAGATGGTTGTTAAGAAAATGTAAGTACCTTTGACCATTTACGGAACCCTCAAAAAAGTAAGGCCCTAGCAAATTGGTACCTACTATTCCACCCGATATATTGAGTGACCATCTATGTTGATGGTCCAAAGGCCTGATAACGCGAGGATTTTCTGTTGCATAAAAATGGAAGTTATGTTGGTTAACATACGCATTTTTATGAAACGTAGCTTCATCAGTAAAAAGAACAAAGTCAAAAAAATTTGTTTGTTGTTGAATTTTAGCAGCTGCCCAATAACAAAAATTTAATCTCTTTTCTAAATCGTTTTCGCTCAATTCCTGTACATGTTGCACATGATATGGATGATACTTGTGTCGCCGTAGTATTCTGGACACAGATGATTGGGTTATTCCTTGATTTCTTATTTGTCTAGTGTTTGAGTATGGATTTTCTACCACACTAACAACTACCAGAAATTCATTCTCTTCATGTGTCGCCGCTTTTGTTCTTTTTCTTTTTTCGTAAGTACCTAATAGTACCTGTTGATTCAAAACGTTCCCGAACTCTATTAATTGTTCTTGCATCGGGATGCCGTCTTTCGGGATATCGCTGAGCGTAAATTCTTCAGGCCAGTAGAGCGTTTTTGCCTGCTTCTCCATAGATGTAAATAATACTTACCAGTTCCTCTTTAGTATAATTAAAATTCATCGTTAACAGAGATTACAAATGTTGGTTAGCTATATTAAGTCTGTTGAGAGCAATAACTACACGTCTGTTATTTGTTTTTGTTTCCATGACAACGAGGTTAAGTAAATCTAAGCTAACTTAAAATATTAGCGTAACTCTGCTATTTAAATGTATCTTTATAAGAAATAGCATTTTTAACTTTACCAACATTTATAATTTATATTATAACAACATACATGAAAAAACTAACTCAATTATACAGGGTGTAATATTAAAGCACTATATTGGTATACTTTATTACACATTTTCTTTAAATTCCAAATATCACGAAAACGGGTACAAATATGTCTATGCCACACTTAATATAAATTAAAGGCAACTTAATGGGAAATGCAACCAGCAAATAATATACAGGGCGTTCCATTTAAAAAACTCAAGAAAAAGCCATTTGAAAAATATCAAAATTTATTAGGTGCTCGGAACACCCTGTATAGCGCATCAAATTTCTTTTGCCACCATCACCTCCCTACTACGTTTGGTTATTTTCTGACAAAGTTGTAAGAAAATATCTGCAATAATGACGCTATTACGTAGTTTTCGGAAAAGGCCTGCAACGGCCATTTTTTTAATAAAAAATTGAATATTGCAGAAACTATTAGCTTTACGTCAATATTACCAGATACAGTTAGTAAGACAATTTTCGTCGCAATCATAATATGACATAATATACAGGGCATTCCATTTAAAAAAGTATATATTTTTTCTGCCACGCCTAAACAAAACACCCAGTATAAATAAAAATAATTTTACGTTGTAGAAAATGATAGGCCAAACAACTTTTGTATTAAATATTTTTTTCCATCTCTAAAGATAAATGCTATATCGACCACCGCGACTCTAGTGACTCACCCTGTATATATATATATATATATATATATATATATATATATATATATATATATATATATATAAGGAGAAAGGAAGTTTGTCGGGCAATTCCGTCATACGAAGAAGCAACCGTAGACACGTGTTTCGGACTATTAGTCCTCATCAGTACGGTATAGCCAAGGAGTAAGATGGACACTCAATGGAAAAAACACTCAAATGGAGACCATAAGGGGGGTGCCCAATGTCGCCAGTTGGTGCTTCAGTCACAACATCTTCAGGATTCGAAGACTAGATGTGACGTCGCCCCGGAGGTGACGGACAGCCCAGGCCCACCATAGCCCATGGAGGTATAGATGGAAAAAAGGTTTATCGACGGTAAGATATTCAAGGAGAAAGGAAGTTTGTCGGGCAATTCCGTCATACGATCATTACGTCATTATTACGTCATTCCCATCTATACCTCCATGGGCTATGGTGGGCCTGGCCTGTCCGTCACCTCCGGGGCGACGTCACATCTAGTCTTCGAATCCTGAAGATGTTGTGACTGAAGCACCAACTGGCGACATTGGGCACCCCCCTTATGGTCTCCATTTGAGTGTTTTTTCCATTGAGTGTCCATCTTACTCCTTGGCTATACCGTACTGATGAGGACTAATAGTCCGAAACACGTGTCTATATATATATATATATATATATATATATATATAACATATGATAATACATCTTCTTTCGTCCCTCTGTCCTCGCCTCGGGGTTGGTCTTCCACATGTAGATGGGGGTCTCCTTCCTCAGGTTATCGGTATTGAGGGTGCATTGCTTTTTATTTATATTAAATATATAATTTTTTATTATTTATTATATTTTTTTTGTTTTTTTTTATTATTTTATTATTTTTTTAGTATTCTTTGTTTATTTTATTTTATTTTTAATTTTTTTTTGTCTTAGTCTATAATTTGTTTTCTATGAGTAACTTTTTCGGTTACGAAGTTCCAAGGAAATGTCAGGTCTTCTTCCAAAGAAAAAAACATAGATATGAGCACAGAAATGTTATGAATTCCATTTAAAAGACAAATTTTATACTTACGCTTTGTTTTGTTCCAGAGGTTATAAGGAAGCTGTAATGAATGCCAACAAGATAAAAGACTCAATTTACTGCATGGGTAATAGTGGTATGTTATCCCTATCTAACACAATACGTATGCAGGATGACTATAGCATTGAAAATTGATGCTTAAAACATTAAATAAAAATTGTTTTTAGTTTCGCACAGTTATCGATTCCTTAAATTTGTTTCAATCATTGCAGTCACCCGGTTAGTACTACGCGCGCCAAAAAAGACGTCCAAATTAATTCTGGCTTGTTTTTATTTGTAAACTTGACAGTGGGTGCATATTTACTTAACTAACGTAATTTAATTAGTTTCTAATTATGATTATGGTTATAAAAGAACCATTTACAAACCTCAGTGGTGTACGAAACTTTTTTTACGCGCATAGT
The DNA here is from genome assembly GCA_964023965.1 of Melinopterus prodromus. Lineage (NCBI taxonomy): Eukaryota > Metazoa > Arthropoda > Insecta > Coleoptera > Scarabaeidae > Melinopterus > Melinopterus prodromus. Next base: position 37,248,868 of record OZ030396.1, on the reverse strand, counting down.
ACTTAATGCTAAATAAAGTGACTAGCAGTAATTATTATTTTTCTTTTAGGTGTTGTGTATTTGTTAGCCGGAGATTATAAAACATATGGCGTGGCATACATACAACGTAAGTCGTAATTTGTATAAATGCGAATTCATAATTTAAGACGATGTTAAAACAGTTTGATTGACTTTGTTTTAAATGGAAAAATGTTTAGATGGTTTTAAATTTACTGTACTTTATATTTCAGCTGGTAATTTTGGGTTGTACGTAAGAAGTTTGGATGTTATAAATGATCCATGTATAAAGAAGAAGCTATTAAAAATCTTTGATGAACAGAGCAAGATATGTGGTGTAAAGTATCATCTTTATAACATAGTCCATAACTGCAGATATATGCCGAAATGCAAGTAATGCAGTATTTGTTATTGTATAAGAATTTATGGCTAAAGTAAGAAAATAGTTTATAAACTAGGCATTAATAAAGAGTATGAACTAATGTTTTTTTTTTTATTTTACTACATATTATGTTTCTGACTAGCTGTCGTACATATAATTCAGATGGAATGTGAAGAGGACACAATTAAGAAAACCAAATATTTATTAGTGAGTTATTATCCGATAATTTTATCAGTTCCTCATAGTATCCTACATTAAACACAAAAATGTACTAAATCTCTAAATTAATATAGCACTTGTTGTTCTAAAAATGCAATAGCCAACGTTAGATTTTTAATTTCACATACACGCTGGTCGCAAAACAAGAAATTGTTACGTTTGCACAAGAATAATAGAACAAAAGGAGCCAAATTTGTTTCTGTTTTTGCCCAAGTATAAAATTTGAATGTTTCATTCAAATAATACATTTCATCAAAATTTGTACAAGTATGACTCCGCACGTGATGGGGAGTTATATGGTATAGAGGTCTCGGGGTTGCGGTGTGCTCCAAAATGGCTTGTTATTTAAGAAATAGAGAAAAATCTGACTACTCAACATGGTTATATTGTTCTTATAGCATTTGTATCTTTATCTTGTCTTTTATTTGGTTGACTACCTTATTAATTCACTTATTTCTATTCCTTTTGATTTTCCCATGACCATCAGTCTAATAATTATAGCTTTTCTTCTTTCATATCCTGGTTTACTTTCACAAGATAAATAATGAAAAATATGGAAGTATAAATATTCTGCTGTGTTATATACCTACATCTTAAAAAGGCATAGAAACTAAATGACATCGGATATTGCTAACTAGATGGAGAGTAGTCTTTCAATAGATCATATGACATTATTTATATACGTAAATGTAGTACTGAGTAAAAAGCTTCATATGGATTTACTTCATTTTCAATTCCAAGGAATTTGTTTTTCGATTATAAATTTAAGAATTTGAAAAACATGACGAATAGGTCTTTGCTACTCAGTTTCCATACAATAATAACATGTAATAATATGTAAATACCTTATTATTTTGACATATTAGTTGTAAGTATAAACTGGTATCTAAGAACTTTTTTTACTTTATCATACCCAGTACGAAATCTCATACTTAGAAGTTTCAATATATAATAAAAAACCATTCAAAGTCTGATGTCTGTTTTATTCGATATCTTGCATATCCGGATTTCGGGGATACCCCGTCTTCAGTGCAAACGTCTAAATTGTACAATTCGTTAAAAAGCTCATCTTCATACTTCAATTAATTTATGTCTAACGTCGTATCATATGTTAGACATAATTGAAGTATGAAGATGAGCTTTTTAACGAATTGTACAATTTAGACGTTTGCGTCGTATCATATGTTAGACATAAATTAATTGAAGTATGAAGATGAGCTTTTTAACGAATTGTACAATTTAGACGTTTGCACTGAAGACGGGGTATCGCCGAAATCCGGATATGCAAGATATCGAATAAAACAGACATCAGA